>JAPQWN010000011.1:3612500-4057500 GCA_028538565.1 Umbellularia californica | reverse complement strand
TTATCAAATAAGTAAAGAATTTTAACATCACACAATCACGGAGAATGACAAAGATATTTAAGTGGTTCGGTCAAACTCGACCTACTCCACTGAGAATAGAGAACCATTTGGATCTTAACTTCTTCAAAGTTTCTAAATATGATTACCTTCAAAACCTTACAAACTTTTTAAAAAATAAAAATAAAAAAGAATGAAAAACTTAAAAATTTTAAAATTACAATGAAGGAAAAAGTAAAAAATCAGATGTGTAGTCCACTAATGTATTCTGCTAGATCATAATCTTCCATTGATGTCAACTCTTTCTTCCTCTTATCTGCCAAATACCAGTCTAGTAGACAAACACAACACTCCACCGTTTCTTCAGTCAGATTGGTTCTTTTGTCATCCACCACACGTCCACCTGTACTAAAAGCATGTTCTAATGCTACAGAAGACATTGGAATAGTCAATAGATCACGAGCCATGGCGGCCAACACCGGATAAACGCTTTCTTGTTGCTTCCACCAAGCTAAAAGGTCAAAACTAGATGCATCCTGCACCCATATTACACCGACGTCAAGATACGATGATAACTTCGTCACAGTGTTACTTGAGCTTGAGCTGGATGTCATGCCCGTAGACAGGGAAGAATACCACACATCCCACTCACCAACACCTGTTTGCTGGACTTTTGAATGGCCCATACTAAGCCCAGTTGTACCCATTTGCTCACAATAAAATTAAAAAAGTGCTTGTAAATTTGCCCTAATATTTGAAAAAACATTTAAATCTATATAATTCATGTTTTTATTTATTCCATCAATAAAAAACTGTACACCACTTAATCCTAACTTATGATCAAATACGGCAGCTAAAAAAAATGTCATTGGAGCCTCTTTCCAATATTTATTAAATTTTTCTTCCATGTTTTTAATAGTGCTACTCAGTAAAAAATGATCTCTAAATCTACTGAATTGTAAAGTAATTTTAAAAAGCTTCATTAAAGCTTCATTAGATGTGGGATAATATATACCCGAAAAAAATAATGTTGAAGTATAAAAAGCTTCTAATAAATCTCTTATTTGGGCACATAACTCCCAATGTTCATCACTAATCATCAAATATTGTGCATGAAAAGCACAAAATTCATTCAAAACAGTTCTCCGGTCAAGTGCCTTGTTTAACAAATCATACATAGAATTCCATCTATGTTCTACTCCTTAGGCAATTTAGTAGTTGATACGCCTTGCCTCTCACATATTCCAGCATACAATTGTCTTCTCTGTGCGGAGGTGAAAATAAATCTAGCAATGTCTTTAATAGCATCTGTGTAACTTACAATATGCTTTAAACCAACATTTGCAATGAGATTTAAGATGTGACATACACATCTATTTTGAAAGATAGAGATATTTATCAGAGTTGCAAGTGGCATCTGCATTCTCATTAATTCAATAGCCACTGTATTATTACTGGCATTATCTAAAGTTATAGATAAAACTTTTTCTTTAATATTATATTCATCTAGTTTTTTTCAAAATAAATGTACTTATTCTAGTGCCATTGTGTGGCCATTCAAGACTGCTAAAACTAATTATACGTTTATTAATAATCCATTTTGAATCTATGTTATGTGCAGTAATACAAAGAAAACTGTTACCCCTTTAGATGTCCACATGTCTGTGGTTAGGGCTATTCTACCAGGAATTTCTGCAAGGTAATTTTTTATTTTCTGCAAGGTAATTTTTTATATTTGTTTTATCTTCCTGCCAGAGTCTAATAGCATCATTTCTGGCTGTATTTCTTGAAATACTGTGAAATTGTGGTTGACAGTATTTTTGGACTCATTCTTCAAAAAACTCATTTTCAACAAAACAAAATGGTAATTCGGATAACACAATCATTTTAACAATACTTTGTCTACAACTTTGTGCATTAAAAGAAAAAAGACCCAAACTGCTACTACTGCTACCACCACCAGTAGTAGAAATTTGGGTCTGTGATCCAGGCCTCCCTGTCCCTACATCTGTTGGATTTTTTTTAAGGCTAGACATTTTTGCTTATGCCTTGCCAAATGGCCGGTACTCATTTTTGACCGGGCACCATAAATCTTACCACAATATTTGCATTTTACCTTTTCAACTTTTTTTCCATTTTCAACAACCTCAAACCTTGTAAATATTTCCCAAACTGGTTAAGTTCTCTTCCTCTTGGTTGGTTTACGGGAACTCTTAAGGAAAGGGGGGTGGTAAATCACCTACTTTATCTTCTAATTCAATAAAATTTTCTTCTTCCCCTAAATTAACTGAAGATGATTTTGTGGAAAATCTTCTATCCATATTTCAAAAAATAAAATTTATAAGTAATAACAGTAATAGGCTCTAATAGCCTTCTTTTGTGATAATTAATATAAGAAATGAGAGAAAATGAGAGTTAATATAATATAATATAAACTTATATATATGGAATCTCAAATTTAAATAATATAAATACCTCTAAATCTTTGAAGGCCCCTTTAATCTTGGCTCTTGATGACTTGATCTTTGACCCTCCAAAAACTTCTTAGAGTGAGTGAAAGAGTTGAATGCTTTGAGAGAGAGCTAGAGAATGTATAAAGAGAATAAGAGAGTTGTGTAAATTGGTGAGGAATGAGAATGAGAGGGTTAGGGTATTTATAGACTTTGTAAAATGGAAAATGATACAAAATACCCCTTATATGACCGTTTTATAGCTGTTGGGGGTGGTAAAATGGACTTTTTTTTTCCAAAAAAAGTGAAATGGACGTTGGGCGGGCCTGGCGGGCTGCAGCTCCCAGCCCACGTGCTTGGCGGGCCCGGGCCAACGGGCCCTGCCACCTCGGCCCAGCCCGGCCCGTGTGACGGGCCTTGCCTTTGCGGGCCGTGCTGTTGACCGGGCCAGGCCGGGCAGAGCCACGGGCCGTTGACTGGCGAGCTGGAGCGTGCCGGCCTGGCCCGGCCCATTTGACATCCCTAGCCATTGCCATTCCTTTTGCGATATCGCATTTCCTCTTGCCACTCACCTGCTCTCCACTTGAGAATGAGATTATAAAATAATAATTTGCCCCGGTTGCATAGCATAACTTGGGAGAAAAAAAAATCTATAATGGTTGAAACCCTTCTTGGAAGACAATGGGCAGAGAGCTAAAAGAGAGGGATTTCATGCTTGCGGTTTTCAAATGGTTCTTAAATAGAAATGCCATGGCTTTCATCCACTGTGACTTTGGGTACCGATTTGAATAGGCTGAACTCAATATTTGTTGCATTTGTGTTTGAAGTTATCTCGAGTTTTTCCATTTGTTTTTTGCTCATTTATATAAAGTCGAAAAATTTGATATTAACTGAACATAGTCATTGGTATGAAAGCCATGGCCAATGAAGGTTTTGATTAGTCTATATGGTGGAGAACACGCCGAGCAATGTCGTTTTTTTTCCAAAAACAATAAGGAATGAGGGATGAGTTTCGTGCATTTATAGGCGTACACCGCAGAGTCGATATAGATCCTTAGTATTATAAATAAAGGTCGATTGAGACGCTACAAACAAAGTAAATAAGAGTTCTGTGAAGGTTAGGATGGACGGTAGGGTCTCAATCAACCCTTAACATTGCAAATAAATGTCGATAGGGGCCCTTAAAAAAAAAAAAAAAAAAAAAAAAAAAACGAAAAAATGGTTAATATGACTAGTTTGGTGCAAGGGCACTTAAAATTATCTTCTTAGTATGGTTGTTGCCTAATCTATTTTTTCCGATAAAATCCAAAAAAAAAAACTTTTTATACAATTAAAAAAAGATGGTCGGAAAAAAAATACAATTCTATATAGGGGTCAGCTCTCCTAAGCTGCAACTTAGCTTATCCTAAGTTGAAATATGGCTGGTCCCACAAAATCAAAGTCAATTATGCCTTTTTTTGGATGATGATCGTCTCCAAAATCAAAATAAATCCAATCAGAAATGAATTTTTCACTCTCATTATGGAAAAAACAGATATAATCAAGTTTGATTTGTGGGACCAGCACTATTCCAACTTAGGATAAGCCAAGCTGCAGCATAGGAGAGTCTGCTCTTATATATATATATATATATATATATATATATATATGGAAAATGTCATATGCATCAATCCCTCACCAAAAATGTGAGGGATGGATGCATATGAAGACCCCTGTATATATATATATATACATATATATATCCTCACAAATATATATAAAAAAAAAAAAGAATATACGGATGTTTGGAGATTCAGATCCTAGACAATCCGATAGGTGACTCAGATCACAATTCAGGCTCCAGGCCAGTCCGTTGAACCCGTTTGACGGTCAAACTCCACGGTTATAATTCTCGATCGTGACAGAAGACAGTACAAATGTAGCCGTGCTGTCCCTCCACATTTTAACTTTTATTTAAAGCAAACGACGTTGAGATTTCTGAGAGAGAGAGATCAGCTCGCTCGTTTCACCTTCCACATAAAAACAGACAGCTGTTATAACACGCGGCACGCGGAATGACATCAACCTACCCCCTTATATTATAAAAAAACAGTGGAAGCCAGTCACTGGTGCCTGGGACGGTGGGGACTTGGGAGGCCTGCCTTGTGTCCCATGACTTTGCATCTTCCACGTATTCCAGCTATTATAATCTAAATCGTTCGTCTTAATAAAATTTTTGCCTATCACAACAATTCATTGCTGGCATTAGAATAAAAAAAATTTCTATCGAAGGACTCCAAACCATTAAAATGAATAGTCAAAATTGAATCTAACACTTTTCAGTGGACCCGCACTGAGAATGAACCATCATCCAACTGGGTCCCACCAGATGCATCTCCAATTTGAAGTTTCCATAAGTAGTCCTTTTCCATTTCAATGTGCCTGTCGACAATTGTGATTAATCGTCCACGTGTATCTGTCCCTGTTGTTTCCGTCGTCAGTCATGTTACTTGCGTGGGTGGCAAAAACAGAGATGGGAAGGCTGTATCTCATAATATAGAAAGAGAGAGAGATTAATAAGAGAGAGATTGGCTCGGGCACACATGAGTGATTTTGCAACGGTAACAATAACCACAACATCATCATCATCATCCACACGACTCAATGGTTTAGATGATTGAGAGATTGACCCATGGACGATTGATAGCATAAGCAAACTGTATAATTGCTGTATGATTCTTGTGTTCTCAGCAATCAAACTTATGTTACTGTACGCTTGGGGCACGAAAGAGATGGATTAACTGAGTTAGACTGTGATCGACGAGCTGCAGCTGCACGGCCGTATTTGGAATACACGGCAACAAAGAAAGAGTTCACGTCGTTACCCATTAAATCAACTAGTGATTCAGCTGGAAAATGGATTGCATGAAAGAATCACCTCTCATAGGGAGAGCATGATTAGGTCAATGATTGTATCAAAATGTGGGGCCGATACGTATGATAAGTGTGATATTTCACAACCCTAATTAAGGGGCTGGGAACTAGGGTTGTGTACACCGTGAGGAATGAGTTGGGGAATATTGAAAAGTTTTTATAGTTCGTCCACTAAACGTCCAGAGGCTTTAATAGGAATGTTTAAGTAAAAATATTTAATATGGTATCAGAATCAATTGGTATCGTATTCAAATCCCAGAAAGAATGAGTTCACAAAAAAAATGATGTGTGACGTAAAAAGTGTTCCATTTTTCTCCACCTGAAAGGGACGCCCTTAGGTTTTGATAGAAATGGTTACTTAACATAAATTTAATATGCTATCGGAAATTTAATACGATATCAGAGTTAATCGGTCGTCAGTTTCAATTCCAGAATAAACAACTCGACATGAAAAAAAAAGTACAACTCTACCTCTACTAATGCCTTCGTTTTAGTAGGAACGGTTAGTTAAAGAAAATTAAAACTATAGAAATACTTCTCTTAGAGCTCTACTATATAATTAAACACCATATATCTAATTATTTTAATCCTTTTTTTAATGATCTTAAAGTTAAATGATATCTTTCATATATACTTTTTTGAGTTTCATTTTCACAAAGAGTGCGGGTCCAATGAGTGTCAAATGAGGCGTGATGCATGAAAAAATTACCGAAAAGAGTTATACTAATCAAAGATGGTCCAAGGAGGCCCGTTGCGTTAAACTATGGTAAGCGCGTGTTGGGTTGTTTAGCATTTCAGGATTTTGCAATCAACAATTTTAATGACTTTTTGAGAGCCAATCACGTCGGTCACATGTAATCATTCAATCCCACGTGTTTTTTCTTCCAAATGTTAGTGTTTGATTGATGGCTAGGATTTATACAGATGTATACAGATGTGGGCCCTGACACTGAGGAGACGGGCAGGAGGACTACGACTTCAAAAGACGAACACATTTAGTTTCCTGAGGGCCCCACATCTTTAGCAAAAGGCACCAACACATGTCTGCTAGACAGCTAGCCCCACATGATTACTAAAGACTAATCAGAGCTACAAATTACAAATCAGCTGTGGGGCCTTCCAACCAACTTCAGCGGTAAATAAAAAGTGGGACCCACATTCAAAGAGCTAGTTACCGTCAAAGCTCCTCTTTTGGGTCAACGTTGGTAAAGGTAAACCGGTACGAATTGCGAATTTCGGATGAACAGACGACACTGTTTTGATTTTATTTTTTACCTAACTCATCGTCTGCTGGATGATGAACAGACGACACTGTTTTGTGGAAGAAGAATCGATGGAGGAGGAGAAGATCCATTGATTTCTCAAAACATCGTTCGATCCAGTGTTCAACTAAGATCTATCGATTTCGTTCGAATAAAACCACTCAAATCGGATGCTGTTAAAACTCAAAGAGAACTTAGAATTCAAGTTCCGATCTCATTATCCGAAACATATACGTGACAATCTCGCTCTGGCATGAACTGGAATGTAAGATCGATGAAATCTCAGTTTCAGTCGACGCTGAAAGAATCTTCGAAGATCTCTACTTGTAGAAAGGGAAATGCAATCTCGCATCAATTATAGCTAAATCAGCGACATTTGAGTCTTTATTTGGAAAGGAAAAGAGCGAGATTCTACTACTGCTAGCTGTAAAAGATAGCAAGACCGTGTCGAATTGGTCTTATCTTTTTGGTAGGGAAAGGTGCGTTTTCCGCAAGATTTGTGAAATTTCGGTGTGGATATGTGAAACCGTAGCCAGAACGCAAAGGTTTCTGCCACGGAAAGATGAATCTCGGCAGAAGATTTTCGTAACAAGGTAAGCACAAACGATCAAATCTCATACTTTCTCAGCACAGAATCAGGAGGGGAAAAAAATCTAAATCCGTGTCGTAATCTCGAAGTTTCGGTCCGAAAGATGAGAGTTTTTGCGACCGATATGAAATTTAGGTTGGATCGGATAAATCACAGCCAGAAAGAGTGAATCACTGATTTCTACTTGCACTTGGGAGTGAGAATACGTCAAAGAGAGTAAAACTCGAGTGATAATCACATATTTCGAACCGAAACGACGTGATTTTGAATACAAGATCGTGACATTTCGGATCCGATCCGATAAATCGCAAATGGAAAACCGCAAAAGATCGAGTCTTGACGTTCGTTTTCGGGTTAGGAGCTGCAGTGGAAAACGAAGGCTTCTCGAACTCGAAGAAATCAGCACCGTCAGAAATGTAACTTTGACGGAAAGGATCCAATGCTTTTGTCGGTTTTCATGAGAGCATGATTAAAAAAGTGGAAAAAAAAAAAAAAAAAACTTCCGTTAGGTTTCGTTCTCAGCCGTCTATCTTTCCGTCTATCGTCGGTGTTAGATCCAACGGCTAATACTCGTTGAAAAGCTAAACGAGTAACGAGTAGCTTTTTCGGCGTGAGAATCTTGTGAGCTGTGAGTCTCATTGAGCTCGTGAAACTAACGGCGTTAGGAAGATTTTCCCTGCCGTTGCAGCTGGGAATTACTGGAAAGCAAAATCTTCTAACCTCTCAGTGAAAACGACAGAGAGAGAAAGAGAGAGAGAAAACCCCATAAAAGCGCGTTGGTTTTTTTATTTTTATTTCTTTTGTTGATCTATTAGCTTTCTGTGGTTTTGGATTTTTCTCGCATTTGGAGCAGCTTTTCTGGGCGTGGGTGTGTGAAAACAGGGACGAAGAAAAGCTCGGATTCTTTTTTCTCTTCTAGCTTGGGGAAGAGATGTTGGAGGTTTTGATTCTGGTTGCATGCATTTCGATCTGGGATCCGATTTGGGTCAATGGAGCTACTAATCAAACGGATGGTAAGCTCTCTCATTTCTTTGCAGCTGCGTTTTTTTGGGATTTTGATCTCAGTATGAATAAGTTATTTTCCATTTTTTTTTTCTTGTTTTTCAGTTCTCGAAGTAACATCTGCATTGTACTGTTATTGTGAGCTTTGGTATTACTCTCTCTTTTTTTTTAAAATATAAAAGTGTGTGTGTTGGTGTCTGTTTTGGATTGGGATTTTTAGATGGGTGCATTTTTTAATCATTGTGGTATGGTGGTTAAGAAAGGAGGCTTTTTTCTTATATTTTCTGGATGGATATGAGTCTCAATATTTTTTTTTTTTTTTTGCTTTTTCCAGTTCTCATTCTTTCTGGAGGATTCTAAATTGTAGTTCTGTTTAGAGATGGTGTGATGCAGTTTTTTACAGATGTGTTGATGTAGTTTTTTTTTTTTCTTGGTCTGGATGTAGATTTCAGGAATTTGTAGTGGGTTATGGATGGGTCAGGGTTTTACTTCTCAGTATGATGTGCTGATTTGTTTCTAGCCATTCTTTCTGTGTCATGTTATAGAGGTGTTGGTTTTATCATGGCTATCTCGGATCCTCTCTCTCTCTCTCTCTCTCTGAGTAGGTATATCATACAATTGTGAAAATTTGTAATGAGAGGAATTAAGGTTTTTGTTAAAGAAGATTTTTTTTAAAAATGTTATTGACATCGGTATTGGAGAAGATTTATTTCCATTAGTGATTGTGGTTGTCTTGAGCTTTTAGAGCATTTCCATTTGTTTTCAAACACTTTTTTAGGTACTAAAGATCCTCCAAAGTCTTTGATCATATTTTTACCCTGGTTAGAATGTGACTCTTACTGTCACATTCTATTGGTAATTTTGACTTGAAAAAACACTTATTTCACTGATTTTGAGGTGACCTTGGATTCCATCTTAACTGTGTTGGCACCAGAATTCAGTTAGGTCTCTCATAAGTCTTAAAAGCAGCTATCAGTTTGCTCTATCAATACCATTCTTTCTGGTGCAAGACTGACCTTAAAGTTTTCCTATTGAGCAATTACCATTTTTGCTTGTTCTATGTACAGTTTCTGCTCTCCAAAGCATGTTTACCTCTCTAGGTTCACCGCCTCAGCTCAATGGTTGGAGCGCGAATATGGCTGATCCATGCGGGCAGTCTCTGACTGGTGTCGTCTGCTCAGGTTCATCAGTTACAGAATTGTGAGTTTGTCTAGTATATATCGTTTCCAACACTGATTCTTACAATGCTTACTATTTGATTGAATGCTGTGTTCTTGTGTTTACATTGTGTTTTATTGGATGTAATCAGAAAACTCTCTGGTCTTGGACTAAATGGTAATATTGGCTACCAGTTGGCGAGTCTAGCCTCTCTAAAAAACCTGTGAGTCCTGTGGGTTTCTACTTTTGATTTGAGTGAGTTAGATTTACCTAAGGTGCTCATTGTTGAAATACATGCAGGGACATAAGCAACAATAATCTTGGAGGCCAAATACCTTATTCACTTCCCCCAAATGTTGAGCGACTGTAAGTTACAAAGATGCAAAATTGCATATATTAATGCATTTTTACAAGTTCTGAGGTGGTTACTTTTTGTTGTATGTTGTATTATCTACAGAAATCTTTCTAGAAATCAATTCAGTGGAAATATCCCATATTCGGTTTCCCAAATGACTTCTATCAAGTACTTGTAAGTCAGGCAATTTCGGTGTATGGTGTAGCATGTGCTCTGCACTGCAAACTTAATGATTGGGTTGTTGATGAATGTAGAGATGTGAGCCATAATCAACTTCAAGGACAATTGAATGATATGTTTGGGGAACTTCCTAATCTCTCAACAATGTAAGATAATCTCCTCTCCTCTCCTCTCCTCTCACACAATTAATTATGACTATCACATACTGCTGAGTAGGTTTGTCTTTTTATTTAGTCTTTTATTATTTTCCTGATGTTTTTCTAATTTTAGAACTTCTGTTTAATAAAATTGGAAGAGAAACATCAAGATTTGTTGTTTCTACAGGATGAGTTAATAGAATAGAATGAAAGATCAAAATCTCAAATCCGTTGCCCCCCGCTCCCACCCACCCACCCTCACCCACACTCGAAATGGTTTAACTTAATGCTCACTGTGACTCAAACACTGAGTCACCTCTTTATGGTTTGAAGTCTCTAACCACCAACCCATGCAATGGTCCCCCCCCCCCCCTCGCTCTCTCTCGCTCTCTCTCTCTCTCTCTCTCTCTCTCTCTCTCTCTCTCTCTCTCGTTTTATCTGTTCAAATACAAAAAGAAGAAAATATTTCAATATTACCCCTTATTTTCACTTGGAAGAGGCGATTATGGGTATGGGCCATATGGCAATATACAAGTTTGGCATAAAGAGATTATCCAAATGGAGTTTGTAGCAGTATCTTATCAAGCGGTCTCTCAGAATCTATTTTAGCACTCTGCAGGAATACATTTTCAGGTATCCTTCACACTTTCGCATGAGCATCAACTTGTATTAGATCAAATTATCCAAAAGCAGTTGATGTCTATTCCGACTTATACATGTTGTAAGTAAAGCTATTAGATGAGACATGCAAGAGAGCGACTACATGGTTTTGTGATCTACTTCATTTAACACAACATTTGAGGCAATTTTGGGTGGCACTTGTATTATCAACATTTATAGAAGTTGCATTAAGATAAATACAGAAGTTATATAGTAGTTTTTTCACCATATTGTCTCCAAGCATGCGGGAGATGGATAATGACAATTAGTCTTTGTTGGTGGATTGAAGATTCAGTCACGAGGGAAGACCAAACAAGACTATTCCCCAAGCCAAGGCTTAAAAGGGATAATCACAACTTCCGTCAAGGTTGTGAGGACCATAGTAGGATTTATTTATGAACATAGAATATACAACTTCCATCAAGGAGTGTGGCTCTAGCTATGCGAGGAAAGGCGGTGCATTGGGAGGGTGTACAAATTCAATGTTCATGGTGTTGCGAGAGGAAAGCTGATCCCAACAGGAATAGGATCCATGCTTTGCAACAATAGTGTGCTTTGCAACAATAGTGGAAAAGTGTTGCTCATGCTTAAAAAAAAAAAACAGAGATAAGATTCTTCTAATTTAGGAATTAAGATTTAAAGAACCTGTGAAGAAAGTGAATGTGTACTGTGTTACTAAGATAACACTCAAGGCCAACTCCATTAATAAAAAGAAAGGTAGAAAGAAAAGCAAAATAAAACTAGGTAAATCTCTATGGTAAATATGAACTGATTTAGCATTTTAATAGGCTTATAGTAGCAAGATTGAAGTGGAGATTTGCATCTAGAGTGCTTTGTGATCAGCGCGTGATTGCAAGACTGAAAGGAAAATTTATTTTACATGACAATAATTAGACTAGCTATGACATATAGAGCAGAATGTTGGGGTAGCATCAATAGGTGGATATAAATCATGGGAGACTCATTTGAGATAGTTTGGCTATGCCCAACGAAGGCCAGCAATAGCGCCAGTGAGGAAAGTCTTTTTATGCAAATTGATGAACCGCGAAGGAAAAGGGGCAGGACAAAGAGGACATGGGTAGAAATATTAAGGTTAGGTCTGAAGCACTGCAACCCATCCAAAGATTTGGCCCAGGATAGACCGGAATGGAGAATTAGAATTCATGTAGCCGGCCTCTATAGTTGGGACAAGGCTTTGATGGTGGTGGTGGTGGTGGTGGTGATGCATAGGCTTCTAGCACACGGGCCTCTTTGGGTAAATGACTAACCCAATAGGCTGTTGGTTGAATCTTACCCATGGTCTAGAAGAGAGTTATCGGACTTAGTTGACTTAATTTGTCTATGCATTCAATTCACTGTTACAAATAAAATCTGAAGATTGGTTTCGATTCCTTCTCAATGTCACTGGGCTGCATTTTTTTTTTTTTTTTGGTAGAACACTGGGCTGCATGGTTATTTTTGCCAAAGGCCATACACATGTTCTCTCTTTGCTTCTACATTTTTCCTGGATTTGTTGTTTAAGGCAAGCTACTATCTTCAATCCCTTTGCAGGGATCTCTCCTTCAACGGGTTTACGGGCAATCTTCCTGAGAGTTTTAGTTCCCTCTCTAGCATGAACACTATGTAAGTAAATTGAGAGATTATTTTTAAGTGCTACTAACACCGACTTATGGTCTGTCTAACTTTTTTACTTACCACCTGCAGGTATTTGCAAAACAACCAATTAACGGGGCCCATTGATGTGCTTGCTAATCTTCCCCTTGAAAATTTGTGAGCAATTGATTAGTTGATGGGAAGCTTTTTCTTGTTTTGTCTTTCATATTCCAATCTGTTTGGCCTTGTAACAATTTATATCTGCTTTGGCAACAGGAACGTTGCAAGTAACCACTTTACTGGCTGGATTCCTGCCCAATTGAAAAACAAAAATATTCAGTAAGCATTTCAGATAGCCATCACTGCACCCTTTTTTTTTTTTTTTTTTTTTCTTTTTTGTTTTTTTAATGCAGTGCCTTGACATTTAAAAAAATAAAACTATCTGCTGATTTGGATGTGATTCCATTTTTGTAGGATTGATGGTAACTCATGGTCCTCAGGTCCTGCACCTCCGCCGCCGCCGTATACACCACCACCGAGCAGACGAACCAATCCTGGTCAAAGATCTGATGGCAGTAACAGCTCATCTAATAATGGTGGTGGGAAAAAATCTGGAATAGGTGGTGGGGGAATTGCGGGAATAATAATATCCATTTTGGTTGTTGGTGCAATTATAGCATTCTTCTTGTTAAAGAGGAAGCCCAAAAGTTCTTTGAATGAGGAAAAGCTTAACCTCGAAAGGCCTTTCACAGTTCCTCTTGCTTCAAATGAAGTCAAAGGTAATTCTTTTTCATTTTATTTTATTGTTAGTGATACTAGTTAATTTTCATTGTTGAGCTCTGGCATTCAGGTATCAGTGTGAATCTTGAGTACTATAAGTTTTGGATACAAAAATCCATCTACATTTGGAACTCCATGGATAATGTGATTGCACGATGCAATGCATAAGTCAAGATATTTGGCCAATCATATAAAAAATTGGGCTCGTAAGCAGTTGGTAGGGTTCACTCTAAATCCTGTCTCCTGTAGCCAGTGGACAGCAAGGGAATCTAGTTCTTTTTTATATGGTTTTGACATTGAATACCCGATCCAGGCCCTAAGGGTTAGGGCTTGCGTGGTGTAAAAGCACATGTCCTCAAACACTTAAATTGTGTCTCTGTAGAGACTTCAACATGAGGATGCTCCTCCGAAGGATAGAAAACCGATAAATCTGATTCTAGTAATCAATAGTCTGAGGTTTCCATCTCTTACATTGCATATAAATAGAAAGATAAACTTGGTGGATGAGAAACCTTATCAAACTAAAACATAAATCTAATCCCAATTACAATTAGAAATCTGCTAACTAATAATTAGGGAAAGAAAATAAAACAAATATCCCTAAGCTATCTTGGGTTGGACAACTCTGTTAAATAGTTGTTTGTGCAGTTTTCTATCACCAATTGGTTTTGGTATTACTGGCTAGCAACTCTGTCATGGTATCTCAGAGCAAAAGGTCTCGAGTTCGAAACCATGTAGGGCAAAAATGCCCCATGCTGCACTGTGTGTTTGTGCGGGGGCAAATGTGTAGGGCAAGAAGGCCCCATGCCGCGTTATAGTCTTGTACTGGAGTGCTCTTCGGATCCCTCCCCCGTGATGAGGGGCGGGGAGGGTGGTTGTTAAATAAATCTGAAGATTCAATCATAGCTCTAGTTTTTTTAAGGGTTTATATATGCATGCGTGTGTGCTCCCATTTTAGGCACGTGAGATCCCGCATGATCAATCCAGCCATCCAGGTATCCAACCCCCCCGCACTTACTACCCCCCATGAATTGGCACCAGCCAAACTTGACACCCATCCAACTGTTACTCACCATTTGATTGAAATCCTAATAAAAAAAAAAAAAAAGAGATTCCTTCTACAACTATTACACTCAAGGGCCATGGATGAATAGGTTGGGAGGAACATTTTTTTTAATAACAATAAATTTATTACTCCAAAATTGGACTGAAAAGGCTTGGCCCAGCCAAGAAACAACAACATCCAGGCAACTAAAGAGGTTGGGATGATCTATTAGGGTTGATTTTTTGCAGACCAATCGGTATCATTGAGATCTTTCTATCCCCCACCTCCCCATCATTGGCATGGCCCCATGTGGCCTCCAAAAAGTTGTTTCTCATGGTTGTCTCTCACAATTGTCTCTTATATATATATATATATACGGGTGATGCTCCTATGAGAGCATCTCTCACCTTACTATGGGAGATAAAGGTGGGGGCCCTCACATCCATATCCAATTCCAACAACTTAAATGTGAGGGCCCCACCTTTATCTCTCATAGTAAGGTGAGAGATGCTCTCATAGGAGTATCTCCCTATATATATAAAATAAAATTGGGCCAATTGCGTAATTGGTAGGGTTCACTCATAATCTTCATTGGACAATGGACAGAGAGGCAACTGAGTTCTAGGTTACCTTGTTGTGGCAATTGATCTGTGTAGGCAATGCATTTACACTTGCATTGAAGTGTTAGATATACGTATTGCATCCATTTTGACGGCAATTCAAAATGTAGCTTTACTTTTTTAAAGGATTTGAGGGCAATTAAAAATCCGTTCTCACTTGGGTATTAAATTCTGTGAGGAACAGTGGAGGTATATAGTCATTGTCAATGAATCAAAGATCTGATAAAAAAGGAATGGTATTTTCTCGTTCAACTTTTGAACATGTCCACAAGCCAATCTGAGGATTCTCTTTTGCCAAATGAACTTAAAAAATGGAACTTTTTGGCTCTCTCTCTTCCAATGTATTAATGGAGAAACTTTTTATGCTTTTTTATTTTTTGGGATTAACTAAAATGAATTTCTTAGATCTTGTGCAGTGTGCTATATTATGATGAAAGTGCCTTTGGCCTTTTACGCTCAAACAGGTCATTGAAAGCTAAAAATGATTATCATTGAACCCATTTATTATTGGTTTGGATTCTTCAAGACAAAATCTGTTTTTCTTTGTATACCTGAGTACCAGTGACACCATATTTGCCACTGCAAACTGTCATTGGAAATTCTTTCTGAATAGTTATGCTTTATTGTCTTGGGAGAAATCTCATCACAACTTCATCTTTTATGGTGCACCTTTGAGGATGGCAAAGTAGGAGTTTGAGTTAACCTGTTTTATGTGTAATTCTCAAAATCATACTATGGGCAATTCTTGTTGTAATATGTACTCTGCTCTTCCTTCATATGTCCTATCCCTGTTTACTGGTTCTAACGTCGTCGTCATCATCAAAGCCTTGTCCCAACTATGATGTTGTCGGCTACACGAATTCTATTTCTCCATTCTGATCTATCTTGAGCCAAATCCTCAGATAAGTTACACTTCTAACATACAAATGTATATTTTCTTGATTTGCTTATCATTAGCTTCCTCTATGTTTCAGAATTGAAGTCTATCCAAACTTCTTCATCCATTGAAACAATGACACTGGAATCATCTGCCTCCTTTAATCTGAAGCCTCCACCAATGGATCGGCTCAAATCATTTGATGAAGATGATTTTTCAAACAAATCTGTGGTTAAGAGAACCGATATAGCTTCCATCAATGCTCGAGTGTATTCAATAGCAGACCTGCAGATTGCAACTGGCAGTTTCAGTGTAGAAAACTTCATTGGTGAGGGGTCTATTGGACGGGTATACAGGGCACAGTTTGATGATGGAAAGGTATACTTTCTTCTTGTATTATAGCAGGGTACTTTCTTCTGTCACAACTGCAACTTGGATTTAGTCAATGTTCTGCTACTATCCTATATGGTTTGAGTTGACTCAAACATGATCTTCTTTTCATGGGTAATACTGGCTTCCAGGTTGGTTATACTGAAAAATTGTCCTCAAACAAGATAAAGTAATCACATCGACATCCTGAAATTTTAAGAGGTCTCAACGTGCTTCTTAGACATTCTTCAAAAAGAATAACATGAAAACATGGGCTATGCAGTCCTGGTTCATGAGGTTATCTTTTATTTTTCCCTTCTTGGTAAAGTCAGAACAAATGATAAACTAGGGACAATATTAGATCATATTTAGCAACTACTAACATAATCTGCGACTCTGCGTGGATCAGATATCTACAGGATCCAATATGGAGAAAATTGGACGAGGCCACATTTTCGGTCCATTTAATAATCGGGTTCTAATTTACGTCCATGGTTATGGATCCTTTGGATAACATGGTTGGTTTCCAGTGCCTCCAAAACTTTATCAAATCCACCATGGACCCAAATCTAACCTGTTTGTAGCTTCGCATTCCTTCTATGACATTTTGAACTGGAGTTGGTCCTCTGCTATTAACCTTTAATCTTTTTTTTTTAAATATATGATATTACTTCTTAGTCTGGACCCTCCCAGGACCTTGGTTTGGTGGGACAACACTGGGCGATGACCTTTTTATTTATTTATGATATTACTTCTCATTACCTACAAATCTAGCTATGTTGGGGTTGGCACGTTTTTCTAATTTTTAATAATACAAATTCCTACCAAACTAACACTAGAAGTGTTGATTTTCAAGCGAAGTTTCAAAACCTATCCCTCCTTCCTCTTATCCATCACCTCATCTATTTTCTTCCATCTATTGATATAAATGATTGTGATTTGCGATGACCCAGGATTTAATCAAATGTTGTATTACTGCACAAAAACAAATCTGAAGTTCCACAAAGTTAAATCTTCTATGTTTATATGGTTAGGGATCGAACACCTGCGCGATCTACGAGATCACAATCAATCAAGCACACACAATCAATCCACAACATGCAGATTTACGTGGTTCGGCAAACTTGCCTATGTCTCTGGGAGATTCACGCCGGTTCACTAATACTGGAGATTACCCACAAGAAAAACATCATTTTTCTTGTGATACACAGGAGTACAATCACTCCCTGTCTCTGTCAATTTCTCTCAGACAATCTCAAAGTCTCTCTCATTCAAGCTTAGAGTACAATGCTCTCACCACCCAATATAAATTCATGAAACCCTAAACCTCTAGACACCCACAACCGTCGGATCTGGCCTTATAACAGATGGTCTAGATTAAACCGACAAATTACAGATTAACCCCTGTAAATAAACTAATGTCTGATCAGGCTTCACCAACCCATCAGACACACAATCTATTGACATATTTTTGAATTTTTTATTTTTATTAGTTAAATAGTGACTAACTCATTCTAGTTGCCTAGTTGATTTTCCTTTCCCTAGTGAGTTGAGTCATGAGTTAAAAAGCTAGATATTATATGAATAATGGAAAAATGTTACAATCTGCTTATGATTCAACCGTTGCCTCATCTTTTCTTATCATCATAGGCCCATAAGGATGAAGATAGACAAAAGAAAAGGACTGAAGAATATTTGTGTTAAATGTAATGCGTGTAATTCTTCTTTCTTGTATAATTTGACTGTATGTTGGTGCCTGCTTTGAAAGTTATGGTTCAGTTTCTAGTTTCTACAAGTCTGATATTTGCCCATGTCGAGCTCTTATGTCATGTTGAAGTATACCGACTTTTGATGGAATTTGATAGTTCTTGGTATACGAGAATCCACAATGCTTTTAAGTCTTTAAGTCATGGTATTGTTGGGATATCTATTATAATCTAAACAATCCTTCTGATGATATCCTACAGGTCCTGGCTGTGGAAAAAGTAGATTTGTCCGCCTTACCTAACCAAACATCTGAAGATTTCTTGGAGGCGGTTTCAAACATCGCCAGGTTGCATCACCCGAACGTGACCGAGCTTGTGGGTTACTGTTGTGAGCATGGGCAGTACCTACTGGTTTACGAGTTTCACAAGAATGGCCCACTTCATGATTTCCTCCACTTTTCTGATGAATACAGCAGGCCATTGACTTGGAACACACGTGTCAAGATTGCTCTGGGAACAGCTAGGGCATTAGAGTAAGTTGGATTTAGATAAACAGAAAGAGTTTATTAATACCTTTTTCTAGGAGACTGAGAAATTATGCTTAATAGTGAGCTGAAAGAAGCTGCTGACTGTTGAGTTCTCAAAAAGTATCTTTTTTATATTTTACTTTGTCTCTTAAATCAAAGGTTATGGATCAAAATTCAAAAGAAAGTGGGATGGCAGATTGGTGAGATTATCTGGGTAGCAGTAATTTTCATTTTATAAGAGAAACTTAAATGATAAGTGTTTAATAACTTATCATTTCAAGGAATATATATATTAATATATATAGGGAGATGCTTCTATGAGAGATAGCTCTCACCTTATATGAGAGATAGGGGTGAGAGCCCTCACATTTAAGTTGTTGGCATTGGATATGGATGTGCGGGCCCTCATCCTATCTCTCATATAAGGTGAGAGATATCTCTCATAAGAGCATCTCCCTATATATATATATATATAAACTTAAATGCGAGATGCTCTCATATATATGTAGAAAGAGAGCGAGAGAGAGCAAGGCTCTCCTAAGCTCAAGCTTATGATAAAATTTCGTAAAATCATGTTTGTGGGTCCCACCTTTGGTCCATCCAAATGGACCAAACACATGACCCTCCTAAATTGCACATGTCCACCAACTTTCGATCAGATTTGAATTTACTGGATCGTTGGATCGACTATGTATCGATCCAAATGGACTGTTGACCATTAAACCTTTGGGCCCATATGGAGATGATAGAGATTACGGTTCGGGCTAATTTTTTGCAGAGAGGAAGATCCCAGGGAGTCCTTGAAATCAACCCCACCCCCATCTCCATGTGGGCCCCACCACACACTTGAGCTTACCTTATCTTACGCTTGAGCTTAGAGAGCCTTGCTCATATATATATATATATATATATATATATATATATATATGAGAGCATCTCACCTTACTATGAGAGATAGGGGTGGGGGCCCTCGCATTTAAATTGTTGGCATTGGATATGGATGTGAGGGTCCCCACCCTATCTCTCATATAAGGTGAGGGATATCTCTCATAGGAGAGTGTGTGTGTGTGTGTGTGTGTGTGTGAGACCAGCTCTCCTAAGCTCAAGCTTAGGATAAGGTAAGCTCAAGTATGTGGTGGGGCCCGCATGGGGATGGGGGTTGGGGGGATTTCAAGGACTCCCTGGGATCTTTCTCTTTGCAGAAAAATCAGCCCCAACCGTGATTTTTATCATCTCCATATGGGCCCAAAAGTTTAATGGTCAATAGTCCATTCGAATCAATACATAGTCGATCCAACGGTCTAGTAAATTTGGATCCGACCGAAAGTTGGTGGACATGTGCAATTTAGAAGGGTTATGGATGAACCAAAGGTGGGCCCCACAAGCATGAGCCTACGAGATTTTATCCTAAGCTTGAGCTTAGGAGAGCCTTGCTCTCTCTCTCTCTATACACACACACACACACTTTGAAAATAGAAATGCAGCTGTTTTTCTATCTATTTGAAGATTTCAAGTTGTGTATTTATCATATATGATAAGTTCTCTAGGCATTTTATAATGTGTAGAGCCATTAGAAAATTCAATCGTTTCTTGATTTTTAGGATGCTATCTAGTGTTCAAAAGCTATAATTTTGATATGGTAATTTGCTGTTCTAAATCCTCTGAATATATCATGTCAATGGAGAACAACTACTTTTCTGAAATGAAGTTGGCCACTGCTCCCAAACACTATCAAATCATCTTTCATATTATTACAATCTATGGTGTTTACTAATGCATTTCAATCAATTTGCTTAGGAACTTGAGCAATGTTTCAATTTTTTGTGTATAGTTACTTTTCATTTTCACTTTTTTTTGGGAACCTCTATTATCAAATTAAATAACCATTAAATAGATGTGTTGCAAATTTTTTTTTTCATTGAATGTATTTATTGAAACTTCACCCATTTCAGATTTTTTGAATTTTAACTATTAAGATTGACAATAAGCATATGCGTGGTTCATGTAATTTACTCAAATTTTTTCAATGTATCACGGTACTCATCGAAGTGTTAGGTGGCTAATTTTAAATACTGATAAAAAAACACTTCAGATTTAAATTCCGGTCAAACCAAATTGACTCACCTAATTTCTACATGGACTTTTGAGCAATGATGTTTTTCCTTAGATAAAATATTAAGTCTTAAAATTCCTGTCTGGCTTTCTAACAAATGTATACTATCAGGTATCTACATGAACTTTGCTCGCCGTCTATTGTTCACAAGAATTTTAAGTCGGCCAACATTTTACTGGACAAGGAGCTCAACCCTCACCTTTCTGATTGTGGACTGGGCAGCTTTGTTCCTAATGCAGACCAGGTAATCTCTTGAGCACCCACACAAGTGTAACCAAATTTTTTTGCAATTATTAAGAAATTGTATATTCTTATGTTTCCATGTAAGTCTACTCATTTTCAAGTAGAAGACCTTAACCATGAGTCAGCCAAGTTGTCTTATTCATTGGGGGTACTTGGTCATTTTATCCAACTTAGATGGCACATGTATTTGTTCCATTAAATAAGGTAGCTTGGATTCGACTCGTTCCAAATGCATTGTTGGGAAACCAGAATAATTTATGTGAGTTAAGATTTGGCTCGTAGAGACTTGAGATAATTAGAATGGTAATAAATAATGGAGTGCTTTGGGAAAGTTTGGCTCCCTACTGGTACTTTGTACCCTTGGCATGCTTGTGGGTTGGGTTGAGTAAATTCATTCTTCTGCTTCTGCTCATTACTTTGTCTTTAAGCAAAGTTTTAGGGAAGCGTTGGATGATAGATTAGCAGAAGATGATGGTTCCTCTTGCACTGGTCTTTTGTTTAATGTATAATTGCTTAATTCTATCCTTTGTTGATTTTTGTTATTATTATCTTATAAGAAAAAAAAAATTCACATGCTGGTTCTTGTTTTCTTTTCTGGTATCTCTAACATGTTGGATTGTTTCCCATAGCTTAATACTTGTCAGAAGAGCTAAAAATTAATGAAAAATATTTATTTGATGAAAGCAACCTAACACCCTACTACTATTGACATTTGCAGGCCTCCGATCAGAACACTGGTTCTGGGTACAGTGCCCCAGAGGTTGCCATGTCTGGACAATATACTCTGAAGAGTGATGTATACAGCTTTGGAGTAGTCATGTTGGAACTTCTGACTGGTCGGAAACCATTTGATAGGTAGTACTATCGAACTGTCTTCTGTAGGATAGGTTTACATGTTCTTACGCAATCAAAATCCATAAGAGGCGTTTAGGGCATTCACATTTGAATCTAACCCCGTCTTCTAATTTCTTAGTTTGCCTGAACGAATCAGTGAAAAACTAATTTTAATGTAAATCCCAGTGAGTTGATCATCTTAGTAGCTCAACATAATTCTTTGATCTGGCCAAACCTTTGTCACTTGGTAAGTGAGATTCAAACGATACTTCCTAGAATTAAACTTGACTTAAAGCTATTGTCACTCTGGCAAGAATGTTATCTGAAAAGGTTTGTTATGCCCTCAAGCACAGATTTTGACACTGCAAGGTCCTGCATGTGCTGGTGAAGTGCACATATATGTGCTAACTGTCACAAATATTGTCACTATTTTGGGAAATTGTTCCCCTGCACACGCTTGTCATGAGAGCCATGCATCCAGGCTGTACCAACGTACAATTCAGAGATGGGTCCAGATGTGCGGACAGCTTGTGTATGCAGGGGAATATTTTTCCCATTATTTTGAGCATCTCGTACTAATGGGAAATTAGTGGTGGAGAGACAATAAATGCTATTGCACAGGTGGCTGCAAAGATGGGGCTCCATGGACCCTCTCCTTGATGGCAAAAAAGAAAGGAAAAAATTGGAAGTTTACCTTTAAAATGAGGCTCTCGTCGATGCACTACCTAGAACCCCCCGCGAATACCGGATATTTTCATAGTTGTGATGGAGGTAAACTCCAAGCTTGTCGTCTGGACTCCTTACATCTGGTGGCCCAGACATGTGCTAAGTAAAATAGGCATTCAAAAGGGGAAAGAAAATAAAGACTTCTCTGATTGGCACACGTTGATATTCACTTCACATGTTTACTCACCTACTACTGGGTCCTTTTTTTCTGGCTAGATCATATCTATTTAGGTTGTGCTTATTGTTGGCTGATGTCGGACATCAATGTGAGATATATTCTGTATGTTGCTGTTATAAGTAGAACATTTCTACTGACATGTTACTTTTCCTGATAGGTTACTAGAAATTAGTGTCATTTCTACTGACAAGCATTGTTCCAGTTTTTTACAATTTTCAAAAAAATAAATTTGGGTCCTTACTAATCTTCTCTTGTTTCTGGCCTATTGAAACAATGCTTATGACAGCTCAAGGCCAAGATCTGAACAATCATTAGTTAGATGGGCAACACCTCAACTCCATGACATTGATGCATTGGCGAAGATGGTTGATCCAGCCCTCAGGGGACTTTATCCTCCAAAATCTCTGTCAAGATTTGCTGATGTGGTCGCCCTCTGTGTTCAGGTAAATACAATGTATGCAAATGCATAATCATGCTATGAGACCGAAAAGGACATTTAGGTCAATCTGCCGCGAATTAGCAGGCATGCACCCAAATATCTCAATCCAAGTTTTGAATTGGCATGGAACCAAATGTCCGTCTGTTTGGAATGTCACCTTTGTTATTTCCTCAAAATGTGATTCTGTTGTCATCTTTATCCACCTGTGGCCTTCCTATTCCCATCAACCTGTGTTTGTGGTCAGGGTCAAAGTTGGAACAACAAGCTGCTTCCTACCTAAGCTTAGGTGAGAACATGTGCACGCTCCTAGGCAGACATCAACGTTGCATCAAAACCTACCCTGTGAATTGGCTTTTGCACCCTAGGATCTCTTATCAGAAAATCTTCTCCACTGTAGGCATTGGTTAGGCATCCTCTATTGGATTGGCATACGCACTACATTCTCTTATCAGAATGATGCTCACTGTTGAAATGTGCTGGTAGGGTTTCTCCCACAGCTAAGAGAGCTGGTCCATTGGATTGACCGGTGGAGGCATAGGTTAGGCATCCTCTATTGGATTGGCATACACACTACATTCTCTTATCAGAATGATGCTCACTGTTGAAACGTGGTGGTAGGGTTTCTCCCGCAGCTAAGTGAGCTGGTCCATTTCTGATTTTTATTGTTCATTGTTCTGAAAGTTAAAATCGGATCACAAATCTCTCAAGAGGTCAATCAAATTAAATTGTGAATAATTTCATGAATTGTAGGATTTTTAGTTTAAACAAAAAGAAAAATATTAAAATTCTGAAATTAAGAATAGTATCTATTCATAATACATCCATATCTCTCATATAAGGTGGAAGATATCTCTCATAGGAGCATCTCCCATATATACATCTCTGACCTTGCTATGAGAGATAGGGGTGGGGGAGCTCACATTTAAGTTGTTGGCATTGGATATGGATGTGTGGGCCCCCACCTTATCTCTCACAGTAAGGTGAGAGATGCTCTCATAGGAGCACATGATGTGATTCCATTCTAGATGTATTAGGAATTTTTCCAGGACTGCTATTCAACTATTTGGAGCATGTCCCATTTCAAATAAATTTGAATATTTAATATCTGTAAACCATGATGTTTTTGGGCAGCCGGAGCCTGAATTCCGACCACCTATGTCAGAAGTTGTGGAGGCACTGGTACGTTTAGTACAGCGAGCAATGAGCAAGAGAACAACTGGAGAGGAGCACAGGCGTAATGATTCGGACTCGCAAGAGAACCTGTTATAAGTGGTGTACAGGTTATGATGCCAAATTTATGATGATGAGGTTCTGCTTATTTCTTTAGCTCATGTGCAGTTTATTTCAATGCTGTTGAGGATAAGATACTACAAGAGGGTTCTTTTTCAGTTGATTCTGTGCACGTTCATTTCCAGGCAACAAATGCATTGTTAGGTTGGAAAAGCACAAATGTCTTGTCTGTGAAAGTGAGGGTGGAAACCATGGTTGATTTCGACAGAAACTTGGATTGATGGCTTGTATTCATGCTAGTTTTTTTTTTCTCTTTTGAGCTTTTCCATCCTCATCAGATGAGTTCCATGATCGCGAGTGGTCTCGCCTTAAGCAGACTCTTGAATATGTTCATTGTATGTGTGCTGTAAAAATGGTAGGACTGGATTGCAACTCTAAAAGTTCTTGGTCTGGATAAAAGTTTAGATTCAGTGATCGGAGAATGGAATTTTAATAACAATTAAGCATATTTATAGATATCCATGTTATTTAGGCTGTGACATTTTGTATCATATGGAGGATGTCTTGATCTTGTAATAATTGAAATGAGATTATTTTAATCGTATGGTTCTCACCCTCCTTGTGCCTCACCCCACCCCTGCCACGTATCTGTGCATGTGATTTGGAAGGGCTACGTTAATACTTAAAAGAGGTTTCCCAGCTTCATTTGGAGGACAGAATCAGTGCCAAAGAATGATTAGGCAGATTATATTAGCAATCTGTAAGTTGGACACTGTTAGCTGACACCTCTTATTTGCCACTAGCTATGAATTACACCGATCTCAACTGTAATCTTTGCAAGTGGACAAGGTGTCTTCGCCAATCTGGTTTTGGGATTTGGACCACAGGACCATACATGGGAGTGGGACAAGACCTTGTCTTGATTATGTACCACAATATAAGCTCTTTTCAGTAATTATTTATCATCTTCCTGTTATACATTATTAACCACGAAATCAACTACTCCACAATCATAGCCAATTCTTGTCCACCTTTGAATAACATAGCCAATTAAGATCGAGTTTGTTT
This sequence comes from Umbellularia californica, assembly GCA_028538565.1. Taxonomy (NCBI): domain Eukaryota; kingdom Viridiplantae; phylum Streptophyta; class Magnoliopsida; order Laurales; family Lauraceae; genus Umbellularia; species Umbellularia californica. The sequence goes on along the minus strand of JAPQWN010000011.1, from coordinate 4,032,449 downwards.
CATGTAATAGAGTTCCTTCGCATGATTTCATAAGCGGCTAAAAATGATGTATCAAAGAACTTCGAACAATGACAATCAAATAACTGCCCTTCAATGGAAACTGAATCGAGGGAATATGAGAAATGTATAATGTCCTTAGGTTGAATTTCTTTTTGAAATAAATTCTAAGTGCAATGGAGATCCTTTAATGTAAAAATAACTGAAGGTGACCTCATGTGCTGAGATTAGGAAAAGTAAATGTGTAATTTCCAGGACCAGCGGTGGCAATGGGCCAGGTGTTGCGCTTTGGATAACATATTTACAGGCTTGAAAATGTTGTCCCGGATCTAACCTGCAGATTAATGCTTAATTTAGCCTTGGGTTTTGGGTTTGGTTGGCGGGCCAATCATGTTGCAAATAGTGGTGTTGGGTCCAATTTAGGTCAGGTTGAAAGGCAAAATAGATAGAATGGATGCAACCCAATCTGAACTCATTTATAAATCAGGTCAAAGAAGTCATCCCAGACGAGTCATAAAATAAAAGGGGCCAACCCACACCCTTAATTCTGCGATCAGATTTGGCGGGTTAGGAACGAACCGCCAATCTTACAAAATGGACTTGAGATTATGTTCACCTCTTCCACATAGGCCAACAAGATACCACAAGTATTCATTTTAGTTCTGATTGGAATTTACCTGAGGAATGTGTTCGGCTCCAACCAGAATTAGGGTCGAACGTTTGATTGGCTAGCCCACCCCAGTCCAAGCTGAGAGGCATCCTCTTGAATATGGGTTAACATCATGGGGCTTCAGAAAATAGCTTGGTCTGCGCTTAGGATCTTTGTCCTACTTCTGGATGAGAAAGGCTTGGGTCTGTATATGTCCAAAGGCTCGGTATATGGTCCACACCGGCCAAGAAAATGGGCCCATTAATATCTCACTGATGGGTGGGCGCTGGCCTAACTTGATGGACATCAGCCTAAATATTTGTCTTGATAATTAAAGGAAAAGGTGTCAAATGGAATTGGCCCAGCCCAACCCACACCATGAACAAACCCTATCCAGAATTGGAGGAGCAAGTCAGGAATTTCACAAACCCACCAGTAGCATCTAGTGAGCCCATATTAAAAGCAATAGAACAACCTACATTAATATAAGCTGAGCTTGACCAACTCAATTTCTTTCTGTGGACATATGCCTAAACTTAGGTTAATCAAATATTTGACCATAAATAATACCCAGGCCGAGGCCACATTTCGAATGATTTAGGTGAAAGGTAGTCACAGCATCCATTTACTTATTAGAAATTGAATTATGCTTTGGTTGGTTTTGCGGTCCATGTTTCAGTCTTTCCTCTATGCATATTGGACTAGGGATGTCCCTGACCCGACCCTTTATGCCTCTCCTTGCTTGTACCAGGGGTTAATTTCAGCTTTTCCGTGGGTATATACAGTGGTATAGTTCCATTTACAATATTTCCGCCGATGAAAACAGCGGTAAAGTCAATATTGCAAGTTTACCGTGGAAATTTTCGGCTGTAAAATTGCATGCAGGTTTTCCTCCTCTCTGACCGGAGGAAAAATGGCAAGAGTAGGTTTCCATTCTGTCTGCCAGGCGCAGTGTGGGTCGGCTCCATGGGTAGGGTTCTTATACCTAAAAGTGCTTTGAAAACTTCTCGAGAACTCACCGCACGAACTATCTGTGGGGCCCATCTAGTAATGGGACCTAGTATACATACCTCATAACAAAACTATGTTTTTGGATATCTAGGGGATCCAAACTCAGATAAAAAACTAACACAAACTTCGAACTGTTTTTATTAGTCACTTTTGTTTTATCAAATATTCACTCCTACATTGGGGTCAACTTCTTTTAGGATATAATTTGAGGCTATCCATGCACAGAAAGGGAGCTGATTTTAAGTGGATTGGATTTCAATGGGTAGGGCTCGCTGTGGAGTATAACTCCTTCAACTATGGATTTCTCTAAGTCAAAGCCTCGAACGAGGAGAGTTGTGCTTCTAGATCCAAGCGGTTGGTTTGATAGGGATCAAATCTCTTAATCATGTTTTGGCTTAGTGTGATGAAGTACTTCAAATTGAATCTAGTGCTAAATCGTGCCAACACGAATTAGATTTAAAGCTTTTAAAAAAGGGAATTCCAAATATACCACTCAGCTTTTTTTTTTTTTTTGGGAGTTCTTAAATGGACATCATCTAATATAAGGTAAACACAATTTCTCAGTGATCCCCATCCCCACCGCATCATCTCCAACGACACTGAGCATTTTGCTTTCATATTTGGTTTAAATGCAGTAAACTAGAGATAAAAGTAAATGAAAAAAATATTAGTACATTCGAGTAATTTGATATATCGAATTATCTAACAAATTATGATAGCTTGAGAACGGCTCCTGACCCAAGTGGCAAGGAGTCTCGGTTCTCACCCGCCCGCCCAAGGTTCGGACCCTGGGTACGCCGCCTACTTGTGTCAGATTTCTTCCCTTGTGTGCGGGCTCCTTTTCAATGTGACTGGGTTGCCTTTTCGTGTGTGCGGACTCTCTCTTGGGTCTCGCCCCCCGTGGCAAGGGCAATAAAAAAAAAATTGTGATAGGTTTCATCATTCATGCATGCAATTAATTTGTATTTTCTTTTTTTTACATATGTGGATATGGTAAATTAATAATCCCGTGGGTATTTTTTTCCACCAATGTGCTTGCAAATTGACATTTAGAATAACAATGCCTTTCTTTGTTGTGTGTGTAAGGACTCTTCCAGGACTGGTCCCAAGACACAAAATAAATAAATAAATAAAATTCATTGTGAAAGACTACCACCGCATTTATCTGCACTAAACTGCAAATCTAGTTTTACCGTAGTAACCAGCGACGGTAAAGCCGCAAATGTAAGATTACCACCGATACTTGCTATGGAAACCCTGCATGTAACTCCCACAAGTTTGAATTTGTTTTCAGTTAATCTGTCAATTTTATGTTTGTCTGTGTTATTTCCACATGAAAACAAGTTGCTGGTGGAATATGGCACATGGTGTAACTTGTCAGGGCATGAACACAATAGAAAACAATGAATAAAGAGGGATGGTAAAATTCAAATCTAACAAATCATCTTTATCATTAAAGCCTATCTGACCCACTCATATTAAGTTTGTCTGTGGATGCAAACTAGTCCCAATTGCACTTAATTTGGGGTGACATATGCCATTGGATTGACGTGTGAAATAAATGATTTTTTTTTCTGGGAAAAATTCTACCCAACGCTTTATATAAGCTCCCATTGAAGTAAAAGTTGAGGCCAGTTTATGCTGATCATCTATTACTCATCAACTGGTCAGCTGCGGTTCATCGACTAAACAGTTATAATTATCCAGTAAGAGAATGGCATTTTTTCTCCTATTGTGGACCATTTGAACATGGGACCCAATTGTCCAAACTCAAGGCTTGAGTTGTCATTCAAGGATGATATAATGTGAGGAATTGGGTTTCCCTAAGTAGTTTCGAACATCCAGAATGATATCAGCTCTCTCCTTCAAGCATAGATTTAGCAACTAGGTTTATCAAGGGACCGTCCCTGGCTTGATTTGAGTCTGGCCTGAAATTTATGTCACTGGCAACCTAGTTAGTTATCAACCAGAGTTGTCTTCAAGCTCTATATTAACTAATAGGAATGAAAACTGGTCAGGTTCAAATCTATACAGGTCCTAACCTGTATTGTTTTAGGGTAAAGAGGACCCAACCTTCATTACCATTAAGGGCGGTAATTTAAAACATGGCAGGGGTTGGGCCGAGTTAGGTTGAGAGTGTTTTGAATTTTGCTGCAGAAGGGGTGATTCGAGGGCTCTTATTAGGTCAGAAAGAGTTCTTCAAAGATGTTCAAATCCAATTGATAGGTAGGACTTTTTTTGAAAAGAGTTGTGTGTGTAAGGACCAAACCCGTATCAAATGCTTCCTCAAGCCATTTTTGCAAGGGATCCAAAACTCCACCTCTACATAGAAATATTTTATCCATTGCCAATTATCCATCCAACCTTATTCTGGGATAATATTTGGCCTTAAGGATCTTAGAGCAAAGGAGATTCTCATTACTTAGACATCTCCAACATGTTTTGGCCGATAATGCTATGTTAATATTTTGGGCCTCTCTAACCTCTAGGCCCCACCTCTGAAATAGGTTTACATATTTCAGCCCATTTGATAGTATGATATTTCCTTTTACCTTTAGTCTCACCTCACCAAAAGGCTTTAAGCATTTTATCAATTGAGTTTGTGGTTTTTATAGGAAAGCAAAGGACTGACATGTTGTACACAGAAATGGCGGAAGCTACCGACTTAATCATGGTGTTTCTTTCGGCTTGAGATAGCAAGGGAATTTGGCAAGAGGAAATATTACTTTAATTTAATTTTATTGAGGAAATATTAAATTACTTTAATTTAGTTTTATTGGTGAGAGACTCGATACTCAAGTGCCTCTTCTTAATGAAAGATAGGGGTTTGCCAGGTATTTTTCATCATTGTCTATAATTCTCATACCAGACATTTGCATCTCTTGCGAAAAGCTCCCTTGCTAAAATTACTAGCAGATTTGTGTGTGTACTTAAAAATCTCTATTTATGAAAGTGTCCTTAACCCTATGGCAAGGGATGAATGCACATGAATATTCTCACACACACACACACATATATATATATATATAAGAATATTCAAGTGCATCCATCCCTAACCATTGTAGTGTCTCCTTTTTTGGAAAGTTTCAAGTACAAAAGAGAATTCCCAAAAAGAGATGTCCCTCATTGAGATTCTAGTCTTTTGTTTTAACGTGGGGATTATAGTCAGAAATGAAACTTTAAACTCTACAACCTGTGCGAATAGTCTCTTGTTTTAACATGGGGACTCTAGTTAGAAATGAAACTTTAAACTCGACAACCTGTGCGAATAGTCTTTCGTTTTAACGTGGGGATTCTAGTTAGAAATGATACTATAAACTTTGACCACCTGTGCGAAGTGTAACTAAAACGGTGCCAACACCACTAAACCATAAAGAGTGCAATGGCTAAAAAACAAACGCTGGGGTTTGCCACAGATATTTCCAAAGCAACAGTAAAGAGCATTAAGAGATGACTCAAAGTCCCAGAACGTGGTCTCACTTGACACCTGCGTGCGGCATCAGTGGGCCAGATTCAAACCTGCATTCCATTGGCAGGATTTTCAAGAGACCATCCCAGGTGGGGCTCCCATATTTAAAACGTGGAATCAGGAGTACACTGGCGCACGCTAAATAACTACACTTCAGCTGCATCATCGAACAAGTATCGGGGGAAAAGCCAAATATATAAAGAGGAAAAACGTTCATTACCTCCTGCTACCTACATGACAATGAAACAACACAACAGAAGTCGAACATAATCTGCTGTTGTAACTAACGCCGCTAGTACAAACTTTAAAAAAAATAAAAGAGAGTAACATTAGAGGGAAAGTAAGTGTTGTATGGCACACAGCAACACACATTCTCAACAAAGGTATCCAAGTTGATTCCCCCATATATGTTGAACCCACACATGATGCGATTTCCTTGTAGCTGGAAGCTCGATCAGTTGTAGACCATGTACTTGGGTGTTGCACTGAACTTCTGGTAGCCTTTGATAACTTTATTGACAGCATCAAGGAAATCTTTTTCGGTCACCGTCTTTCGGCGAGCTCGGATGGCATACATCCCCGCCTCAGTACACACACTCCTAATGTCCGCCCCTGAAGAGGTCATTAAAGAAAATTATGAGGGTAGCTGTTGGAATTTACTTGTCGACAACATCATCAAGCAGCAAATATATCAAAACTTAGGTAGGACACCCAAACAAAGGCGAAACTCATGTAGAGCATTGTGTTTGTGTCAATACAGGTTGGTCAAACCAATCAAGATAAACACTGCCATAGAAATGGCTCTTCCAAAGAATGGCACAACTAAAAATGAATAATACCAGGTCTGTGCTTTACCTGTGGAGTTAGGGCAGAGACGAGCCAAAAGCTCAAACCGAATCTCTCTCTCACAGTTCATTGTTCGTGTGTGGATCTTGAAAATCTGTGTTCTACTCTCCAGATCAGGCAGGCCAAACTCAACCTTGCGGTCCAGCCTACCAGGACGTAACAGTGCAGGGTCCAACGTGTCAGGCCTGAAATGATGGCAATAACAAATAAATATCAATCAGAAACAGCAATATAGCAATGCCAAGTCACCATGGAAAAATGTCATTAAAATAGCATATCATCAAGGTTTAAAAACGAAAAAACTGGCCCCAATTCATTTCATTTTATGTCCAGGTGATTCAATGCTCCTCTTAACCATGCGTCTAGAACATGGATCCAGACCATATAAAGATCAGAGTCAAAACTATTACATAACAATGGCTTACAGGTTATGCAACATACTAACCTGTTTGTTGCCATGAGAACTTTGATGTTTCCTCGAGCATCAAAACCATCGAGCTGATTCACAATTTCAAGCATGGTACGCTGTACTTCATTGTCACCACCCACACCATCATCAAAGCGAGCACCACCTATTGCATCAACTTCATCAAAAAAGACGATGCAGGCCTTTTTTGACCGGGCCATCTACAGCAAATGATATGGCTCAGTAATTGATTGGCCGCCAACACAAAAATAATATGAACATTCAATAAAGAATAATCATACAATAATTCATTTATCAACAACTGGAAAAACAAACTTGCATATCATGAAGCAATGAATAGTAAACGACCTGGAAAAGCTCGCGAACCATTCGAGCCCCTTCTCCAACGTATTTCTGAACAAGCTCGCTTCCAATAACACGAATAAAGCAGGCATCAGTCCTGTTTGCAACAGCTCTAGCTAGGAGAGTTTTACCAGTCCCCGGTGGACCATAGCAGAGCACCCCCTTAGGAGGGTCGATCCCAAGCTTCACAAATTTTTCTGGGTGGAGCATAGGCAGCTCTACAACCTATGGAAGGAACAAATCATGTCATATAGTTCTGCAAGTGATCTGGCAGGTTTTAAAGGCCACGGTTCTAAACTCTTAAATAAGTTCCCATATTTCTCAAAGTGTCACGACATTCCTTGAGCCAAACAAGAGGACTCGAGTTCCAAGGATCTATATGGAGTGTCCGAAACAAGCAATTACTTTTAATTAGTAATGCAGAAACAATTCAAGCCTCAGTAAGTGAATAAGAAGAAAATGGCATATAGTGTAAGCACTGATTATGCAACCTTCTTTTTTAAAGGAAAAATAAGAATTTACTAATTCAAAATGCCTGTATGTAAAATGTGTCTAAAATAACACAAGTAAATGAGTAGAAAATCTAAAACTATACTTCCATTATTTTCCAATCCCACAATCAGGTTTTTCGTCACCCCTGATTTATCTAAAAAGTCAGCATATGCACTGCATTCTCTAGAAACAAGGAAGAAACATACCTCCACTTACTACAACATGCTAATTAAGTTTCCTTAATTGCAAGCACTAACCTCGATGGAGGCGGGTTTATATTTTCTTTCCATCAATGAGAGAAAATGACATCAAATGAAAGAGAAACCACCCCAATTATCCTCTAAAAAGGAGTATACACACTACAGATGCAAATGACAACAATTTTGCATTTAGTGAAAATATAGATTTAGGGGTGTTTCGCACTTTCCTAAGGGCACGTTTGGTAAACCACGAAGAATCCTCTATTAAGTGGATTCTCTCCATCTCCAAAGAAGTCTATAATCCTCAAGTATGATTCCCAATGAAAGTTCCATGTTTGGATGGAGGGAGGATTCCTACAAGTAGAATGTATGATCCAATTGATATTTTTACAAATATCTCAAGATACAGTAAGGATCAACGGTTGAAATTTCGTCACCTTTCCGTGTTTGACCGTCCCGAACTAATAACTGGTTTCGATCATGATTTTGGACCCCACAAGAACCAGAAGTTTTGGAAAAAGGACTGTTTTTTATTTCCCATTTTCAAAATTAGTGTAAACAGTAAATGTTTTGGCACATATCTCGAGATATAAGAGGAATCAATGGATGAAATTTGGTCACCTTTCCGTGTTCGACCCTCCAGAACTAATGACCGGTTTGGATCTTGATCGTTGACCCCACATAAACGAAAAAATGAAAAACAACGGACTATTTTTATTACCGTCTTCAACATTAGTGTAACAGTCAGACGTTTTTGGCACATATCTCGAGATATAAAAGGAATTAACGGTTGAAATTTGGTAACAGTGCGGTGTTTGACCTTCCAGAACTAATGATCGGTTTGGATCTTGATCGTGGACCCCACATAAACCCCAAAAAGAGAAAAAACGGACTGTTTTCAATATTAGTTTGAACAGTAATAACTTTTGGCACACATCTCGAGATATAAGATGATTCAACGGCTGATATTTGGTGAGGTGGCCGTTTTGGAGTTTTTAAAGGTGACTAACGGTTTGGATCTTGATTAGGGAATCTAAAAGGTACATTCCCAAAGCAAAAACTTATTAGGGCCACATTATCTTCAGTGTGCATAACCTGTACCTTATCGTAACTGTCGCTGTCGGTTTTGCAAATATCTAACGATCTAAGATGAATCAACGGCTGAATTTTTGTGATATAGCCGTTTTGAACCTTCTTAACACTTTTATCGGTTCAGATCTTGATTGTGGATCCCATAGAAACCAAAAAATGCAAAAAACCGGTCTGCTCCATATTAACGCCCCAAAGCACTGTAGCTCCGCAAATCCTCTTCCGCATGGATTCTGGGGATCCGATGGGGGGGTGTCTGACTCTTAAAATAATTGGAAAGAGAGAATCCTCACGTCCATTATATGCTTTTCCACGCGGATCCAAACGTGGGTTTTCCACGGGATCGCGGAAAAACGGAAGAAATCTGCGGCGAGGATGTTTGCCAAACGTCCCCTAAATGTTTTCTCCGAAATAGTGGCAATTCCACCCACTTCTGACCACTCACCTCTCGCTGCTCCATTTTGGAAGAGATAGGAAAGGAAAAAAGGAGAGGAAGGGATGAGGGAAAGAGAGGGGAGGTTGCGCTTTCCAAGAAACCAACTACCTTTAAGACCACAGTTCATGTATGCTTCAACTTAATATTACTAAACTCCTTCCAGTTGAAACCGACTTTGCAATCCTGTACTGTCTTTGAAATCACATCTTCAATGGATCTCTCTCCATGTACATGAGAAAAAAGAAACTATTAACAAAGATACGGCCCATATCTCATTGATTATACATACAAGGCACCATGTTTCCTTCTTTTCTCCAAATGTCCATGCTACTATCAAATTCACTACACAGCCTTCCATCATTAAAATACCCAAAAGCACTACCTCCCTTACACCAAGGACGCAACTTGGCTAGGGCCTAACTTGAACCCAACTGACCCACCAAAAATCCAGAATTCAAGCTTGGGTTGGTTGAGATATATAAGGTTCAGGTTGATCTCATGCCTGAGGATCCTAAACTTAAACTTGAACTCAATTTGGGATAGGGTTGGCCTTCAGCCCAACACAACACAACCAACTAAGGTTGAGAAAATGACACCTAAGGTTGCGCTCGAGTTGGATTAGATAAAGTTGATATCAAGTCGGGCTTGGACATTGAGGGATTCAGACTGGACGTGGATGGCACAAAAATTGAAATCAACCCGACCAGCACAAGTTGCATCCCCATTACTAATAATACTTTTTGACTCTTTTGATGCCATCTCCTACCCCTCCCAAGAACACCACCCTAACTGAACCCCCTTCGGCCCCGAAGGGACAAGCCCAATCATCCAACTGTGAACATCAATCTCTACATATTTTCAATAAAATATCACATTTTTAAAAAAAAAATAACTACCCATGCATGCAGGTACCAATGTATACGGTTAAACATAGATACAAAGTAAACATATGTACCCATGTTATATCACAAAATAGGATCAAGTCAACAGGACATTTATCTCAGAGGGGGAAATTGTTTTCTAAGCTTTGAGACAAAAAAATATTATACATACTTCACGCATCTTTTCAATCTGCTCCTTGCATCCACCAACATCGTTGTATGTAACATCTGGCTTTTCTTCAACTGTCATCATGGTAACGCTAGGATCGATTTTCGGAGGTAAAGGGATTTGAATTTGATATTTATTTCGATCAACCCTGCAACAGAAAAAACAATATCAAAGAAAGCAAAAGATCGCCAAAAAAAAAAGGAGAAAAAGAAAAGAAGCGGTATTATTTAAATGTTAAAAAAAGAAATTAAAATAGAAAGATTTGCGGAAAATATGCAGTTGCACATTTATATATTCTGTTAAAATTAAAAGCTTCCCTGTATGAGTATTCATATTTCCTTTACACTTTGTAATATGCAAATTTTAAAACTAAAGGGAAACAATGAGTTCCCATGATGAAATAAGAGGCTTCCCTCATGATGAAATAAGAAGCAAGTTCCAAAAGAACCTGTTTCCAACAAAGCATTACATACAGAGATACAATGAGCCTTGAAATCTGGAGGTCTTACCATCAAACATCCTAGTTATCATTGAAGCAGAGAGAAGTAAAAAATATAAATAACTTTAGCTATTCTTTCAAGAGTAGGATGTGTACACGTACCCGACACGCATGCCTTCTTCAATATCAGTAGGAGAAACTTTGTCGCCCAAACCAACAACAAACTACAAGTATCGTAGTATAATTTAGATCTGATGTTCTTGAAGTTTCTTAAACCATCTAACCATAAAAAGTTAGTGCCAAAGAGAGAATATACCTTAGCGATTTGCTTCACGTTAATTACATACTTAGCATCATCAGAGTTTTGATTAATAATCTTTGTGCATCTTGCAACCTATTGGCCAACATCATCAAAGCCTCAAGTATCATATATAGGAACAACATGTGACTAGATAGAGAAATAAATAAAGAAAAAAGACATGCCTGAAGCGGCTGCTCCTCCTGCATCATTTGTTTGTCTGAAACCAGATCCCACTGGCTAGGTGCAGCTAAGCCAGTGTCAGACTCTTTTATCCCTATTGTTTAGATGAAAATCAAAGCTGGTCAATCATAAAGCATTCAAATTCGTACATAGAGCAATTATACATGATCGAGTTCTTTAATAAGTCAGATGCCCAAAATAAAAACCCAAAAAGCAACAATACATTTTTATTTTTTTTTTTTTTTGGAATGGCAAAAGGCAGATACATTCAGTTCCCAAAATAAAAACCCAAACTTATAGATGGCACATTTGCACCAAAACCATGGACTTGCAGATTCAGCTACTGATATAATTCATGCAGCGATCCCTTTACATTACTAGCAAAAATCCAACAAGAAATAGCACAGATGGTAACAAATAGTAATCACAACATAAGCTAATAATAGTGAATCCTAACTGATGCTCTTCTAACAGCAGTAGGATATCACTGCTAGCAGTAACTAAACTTGGAAATATACCCAAGATAACACTCAGATAATATTGACATGTACAGACTTCAAACAGGAACTGAATCAGTGATCTATCATCATTTCTATATCAAAAGTCAAGTGGTCAAACGCCAAAATTAGTTAAAATATCAGCAATTGAATTTTACCAATAGTGACTCAAAAATAAACAAAAACTTAGTTTCAGTACACAGGATGAATACAGTCGCAGTTTACCAGGTATTAAATCCCTGGAAGCAGTAAATCAACAGATCAGAAACTCCTGCATATTCAGTCTGAACTCCTTTGGCAGTATACGGGTGGTTGGTGGGTTGGCCACTATCATATTACTCGAGGGATTCATTAGTTATCAAGGGACTGTTTTAGTTCATGATGAGATTCATCAGCCATAGAACCTAATGTATATGTATGAAATGTGTAAGCAAAATTCTTTCATTACATCTGCAAATTGTTTTCACTTTTCACATTCTCTACTCACTTTTTTATTCAAGGATAGCAAAAAATATCTGAAAAGTATTTCCCAAACTAAGATCAATCAAGAATCATACCACATAGATCATTAACCTTCTTTGCCATCTCCTTAATTTCCTTCTCCGCTTTCTTTATGCTCGCAGAGTAAGGTCCGAGGCCCTGCCATTAGAAAAAACACCCAAAAAAATTCAAGATTATGATGCAGAGGCTCTCATACACTCGCTCCGGAAACAGTAAAAAAAAGAATGCAGAAAGAAAGATAACAACATATTAGAATCAAAATAAACACATTTGAGCCAGAACACAATAGCAAAAGAACATGTCAGCAACTTCTCCCCAAATAAAACCTAACGCTGAAAAGAAACATACAATCCAAACTGTAAAGCCTCAATCAAACCAAATGCAGATCTGACACAGTTATCTCCAAATACGAATCTGTATCCTCTGAATAAATATGTGAAAGAACTTGAAATCTGGGGTTCTTTGAGTTCCAAGCAGAGATTGGAAAAGAACAGCAAATGCAATTGAACAAGATCCTGTTTGGGGGTAGAATAACAATGAAAGATTCATCTAAATGCTACCAACCCTAATTATGGTGATTTCACCAATTAGCAAAAGGCCCAATAGCATCATAAAACCCTAGATAACAATCGTTGAAGATCTTGAAAAAAAAAAATTCAAAGCTACAAACCATATCACTAAAAGAAAAGGAAGGGAAGATATGGAAACCCTAGAGAGAAGGAATGAATGGAGGATGGGATTAGGGTTTCAGATACGTACGTAAGTTTTAAGGAGAGCGATGTCGTCTTCATCGAGAGGGGGAGGGTTTTTCTCGTTGTTGATATCATCTTCGGGTTCTGGCGCCATTGATGTCTCTGCCTGCAACAACTTCAACTTTTTAGGTCTACGAATAAGAGGGGGAGAGATTTCTTTTCTTGATGCTCAAGAGAAGAACAAGAGCTTACACACTGTCATCTATATATATATCCGGAATAAATGGAAAGCTTTACTCTTTACCCCCTGTCATCTATGTTAATTCTTTTTGGGTAATTCACTTGCAAGGTGAATTATTGAAGTGAATGGTAGATTTAATAGAGTGAATAAGAAGGTAATAAAATTTTAAAAATCGCCTCTTTTATTATTTTTTTATAAAAGAAGATTTAATGGAAAAAGACATATGACGGATGGTGTACATAAAAGACCCCAATAAATCCCTGCACACAATAAAGGCTCTCCCCCTGCTTTTTTTTTTCCGGCCTTTTAGCCTGAGCTTCAACATTGACGCTTATATGTAAAAACATAATTGATATTAACACTCGGCTAATAAGGTAAAAGAATACAAAACTAACCTACACGACTATTGTTGTTCACACATATCTATTGGGCCTTTTTCATGCATAGTCCATGTAAAGGGTTTTTTTTCCATAAAACTCTTTTTTAAAAGTCAAAAAATTATTCTCTTATCTCACTAAATGATAAAAAGAAATCCCTCACTTTTTAAGCCAAAAAAGTAGAAAATTTACCTTGTGAATTTTGAAATTTAAACTTTTTCATTTGGACCCCTCCTCTTTTCATATCTCTTGATTTAGTCCTTCACTTTACTTGAACTCATTTTACAAGTGAATTACCCAAATAGGAGTGAAAAAGGTGTTGTGTAACCCTTTCTTTTTTTCCGAGAAAACCGTTGGATAAAGGGTATATTTGTTTGATTTAAAGGAGTAGAGTAAAATAAAGCGACCACCGCAATCCAGCCTAGCCCAATCGAGTAGGCAGTCCATCCAAGACATTTTACGAAACGGGCGTAGTGCCCACTACGATCATTAAAAACAAAAAATCCATTTCTCCCTACATCTGTTGCTATTTTCCATTGGCCAGATGGATCGATCGATGAATCATTTGACCATACCATTGGCTAGATGGATACCAGGACCAATGGAGTGATTTCAAATGACCAACCTAGCACAAATTGACTAATTTGTTGGGCTTCCCATATAACCTTTTTATCACTTTTTTTGTTTTTGTTTTTTTTCCTTTTATTAGTTTATTTTACCATTTTCATTGTTATAAAGTTTCCAGCCCAAGTAGAAATAAGTCATAGTCAACTTGCCATTTGCAATAGAGATGAATTAAAGAATACTATCACAAAGAATTATTCCTTTTTTTCCTGTACGTAATTTACATAATTCACTGTAGTATTAGTAACTCCAAAAAGGAAGAGTGCAGGGCAACATGCCCTTGCAGCTGAAAGCTAAGCGAAAAATGAGACAAGAAACCGTCCACCAAAAATGTAGCCAACAGGACTATCTGTTTGCTAAAAAGAACCCAATAGGTGCAAATGATACAACCATGTATGAAGAGGGAAGATAAACATCTCGCCATTTGCATCAATGCAATCCATATTGGTCTTGCTATTCAACAGCTCCCCACCAAGAAAAGATTGCCTTGTTTCTTCCATCAATGTGTGAATCCATACAAGACTGTGGAATCATTGCGGTGGAAGACTCTCCTGTATTTCCTTTGCTCCTTCAGCTTGATGATGTAATAGCAATTTTCCTTATTTAAGTAACAAAATTCACGCTCAGTGGTGCTATGAATTAGGAAATATAAAGTGTGTCATGTGCCTGTCATAAGAAAACACAAAGTTTAAATGAAAAAACCATACGCTATGCATAGATTATGATTCCAAAAACTGTACATGACACTTGGCATCAAGAAAGATGAACTAAAAAATAGAATTAACTCTGATGAGTGGGAATTAAGGCTAAACTTCTATGTTGCAACACACAAATGGCTTTTTTTTTTTTTTTTTTTTTTGTGTGTGTATGGGCGTGCGTGTAAATACACATTTCAAGGCTTTTTTTTTTGTGCGCACGCACATCAAAGCAATCTTGTCATTTGCAATAAAATTATGTGAACAAACAAAAGATGTTGCAAACTGCAATAAGAAAGGAGATTGAGGCTTGTGGGTACAAAAAACGATATAATTCCAAAAATATACGTTGGCATTTCTCGGACACACGAGCAGAAAGTGAAGCGAATGCCCCATGGAATGCGTGACTCCCAACTCTACAAGCAATGGGAAACCAGAAATAATAATAAAAATAACTATATAATTTAATTAGATTAACAACACAACAACAACAATAAATAGGTCCTCTCCCAAACATTCTAGTATAATACTAAACAACATATATAGCATGATGGTAAACAATATACAGAGAAATATTCTTTTAAAATGAAATAACCCTTACCAGTTAGGGCGTGTACAAAAAGACCGCTAGCTTTGTGTACCGTAGTATTGAGGAGCCAATTCAGGCAACCACAAAGGATCAATTCTTGTTATGTTACGAACATAAGTTTTAGTTGTCTGAATCAATTCATTGTAAATAAAGCACTCTGGCTTTGTCTGAAATAAAACGGAAGCAGGATGAATCTGCACTGTTTGATTGCTTGCCATAGCCCTGCCAAATGACATGATTAGATAAATAATGAGAACATGCACAAGTGCATAAGCTTGCACTCATGGGCACCACTATAGAGAGAAATTTATATACACGCGAAGTTTTCATTTATAGATAGCCTTTTGGAGGACAACAATGATCGATCCAACCTCCTCATACTCACCCCACACCTCCATCTGAATCTACACCAACCCCATTTTAAGAACACTCAAATTGTTACTGTTAGAATGAAACACATTTTCCCCAAATGGTTTCACCATTGATCATTGGAGCCCTAAAAATAAAATAAAAAACTATATGGTCTGATTAGGGGCCACAAGGCCGATTTTTGGGGTATCAATAACCCATGGCATCCATCTGATTGCTGCTCTCTGCTAGACTGAAGCACCTGTTTTGTCCTTTTTTTTTAGCTGTTGATCTTTGGAGCCTTAAGGTCCCAACCTATAAGTTTATGATTAGGCTAGTATTTGGGGCATCACAAATGAATGCATAGACCTTCCCATTAACACACACCCCTTCTACAAAGAATGGATGCCCAATTTCTCACAAAGAACTCTTTTTCACCAATTTAAGCTACTAAAGTGTTCTGCAAATTTGTTTTCATTTTTATGCAAAATATTAATGGGACGTCCAACAGCCAAGCACATTAGAGTCTAGGTTGGTCAACAGTGATGACCCTGACAAGTAGTAGTAATAGAAATAACAAAGAAGATTTCATTCATTATTACATAATTTACCTACTAAATTGAGTATACCAAATTTAAAAAGAAGCCAAAATTAAAGCAAAAATGACAAGTTGTCGCAGAGTACAGAGAAGTCCCTCGATTTGCAAGAATATTTGCCTTACAATTAGCATTAGAATGGAGAAAAAGAAAAAACACAATCTCAAAATAAGCTGTCAATTACCTTTCCAAACTTCTAGGAAAAAGAGAATTACACTTAGTTTCGGCATATTAGGAGGAAGAAGAGTGTATTTGCCTTAAAGTTAGCAGAATGTCGGCTAATCAGGATTCAGGAAACAACACATGCAAAAGTAAGTGTAGCAAAGATGATAATGTTGAGATGAATGTGTGGCAAAAACTAGGTAACATAAAAATAAAAAATAAAAAATAAAAAAAGTGCATTTGGGAGCATCTAGGGGTTGCATTAATTAGTGATAAATTAAGAGAGACTCATTTGAGATGGTTTGGACTGTCCAATACAGGCCAACAACAATGCAGGTGGGGAAAAGTCTTTCTATTCAGATTTATGTCCTCTCAAGGAAAAGGGGTACACTGAAGAGGACATAGATGATAATCGTAAGAATAGACTTGAAGAAGTGCAACCCATATGAGGATTTGGCCCAGGATAAACTGGAATGGAGAAATAAAATTTGTCTAGCTGAACCCAGCATAGTTGGGGCAAGGCCTAGATTATGACGATGATGACGAGGTGGGACTTAAAAAATGAAGAGAGATAAGATCTATGTTCCTCTCTGATGTATGCTTGGGAGGGAGGATAAGATCCCCTCATCTAAATATCCAACATTCATAAGAGAAACATTTCTCCAACATCTGTATGTTATTGTTTTCATCATAATGTAGTCTTTGCCCCTTCATTGTATACATTCTTTCTATTTATTGAAGTGGCCATTTGTGAAAAAGGGGTAAAAATAAGAAGCTTTCCACTAGAAATTGAAGAAAGAAAATAGATAAACTAAGAGAAGTTTCAATGTTTCCAAAATGACACGGGATTGCTTCAGCATGTTCAAAGTTTCTAGACTTGTTCGGTCTCACTTTAATCTGATAGATCATACAGATCTGATAAAAAAACCATTAAGGAAAAAAGATCTGATAAAAGAGACAATGTCTTCAAATTTGAAAATAACAGAGATGAGATGAAAACGCAGTCAACATCCATAACATAATACTTCTAAGACAAAATTGCCCTCATCATACCAAAAAAAGATATATCAAAACCAAATTTTATATTCAACATGGGCACTCTTGAGGAAATTGAAGGATTCAGGTAACACACGTAGACAACAGAGTTTTTAACCTTTTGTGGCATGTCAAAGTTGAAAGGTTAACATTTGTGGTTCTTGAGATGATTATAGAATAAAGGCTCAACTAAAATAACAAGATATTATCATTTTTCTTTGCTTATATTTGAATAATAGATCTTCTCATATTACTCCTACCTGTATGACCCGTCATGCTGTTTCAATGCTGCATTCAAGAAGAAGGAAGCAGCAAGGCATCTGTGAAATTGAAGCATGTCATCTCCACATGAAGAAATGCGAAGACCCATTTGTTGGACATGTTCTTGAAGTTGACTGCAAGAAACCACTTAAAAGAATGAGAATGGGGAACAAAACACTGAAGCAACTTAGAGATGATTGTGATGTTGGATCAACAAATTATATAGATAACATGATACAATGATGAACACTAGAATAGAATGGTCAGTAAAAATATCAACCTGCTACATTCAGTTAAGAATGGGATACATCAAAAATCCGGAAAAGGACAATCTATGGAATGCTAGGATGTTCCAATATGGAAGATTTTAAGAGATCCTTACTTCTCAACTAGAAATTCTTACAACTGCTTTGACCTGCCAATGTTGGTAAAGACATTGGAGAAAAAAGAATTGCCATGACGTGGGCATATGACACATAATACATAATTTGAGAAAACCATCATTTCTCCACTTTTGTGTAAATCAAATAAAATCTAACATGAAAGTGTAAAATACATGAGAAGCAAGTGTGCATTGATGAGTAATAATATCTAGTAAATGTGGAAAATCAATCAATAACAAATAAACAAATGTGAGAACTACAAAGCACCCTTCATTGTTTACTAGCACCACCTTAATGGCAATAATATAGATTCAACATAATATTAAAAATAATTTAGATTAATCATTCTCCATATATATAAACATATACTCTTTACATGAGCCTACACTCCCCAACATTTTTTGGCACCCCTATGCATTTGGTTCAGATGTTAAAATAAAGGTAGAGAAAGCTTAGTGTTCATGAGAAAGACCTATGCAACATAGAAATGGAGACATTGTGACTTTAGAAAACACAACAATGACGCATCCATGCAATAATTTGACAATAATTGAAAACACATTAATTATATAAATATTAACTCATGCAAATTAACTGTATATATGATATTAAAAAATGCAAGTACAAGAAATAGAATATATTATGGGATATTTGAACACTGTGAAAAAAGAAAAGAGAAAGTTTTTCCCTTTTTCCCTTCAAAGTAGTGATACCGCAGTCCAGCTGATGTCAGATATTTGTGTCAGTGTTATATAGGAAGACAAAAGAAAAACCAATAGAAAAACAGTGAATATAAATAGCTCATTGAATTATTCCTATCAACCAATCATTTATAAATACATACAAATGACACAAACAACAAAGGAAATAAGCATATGGATCTTCCATACAAAGATTAGGTCAAACCACCTGTGAATATCACAAGCATGCTTCAAGGAACGATAATTGATGAAATTTTCCCTGCACCACTTTTTTAGGTGTTTTTCAGTCGTCTTCTTGCTTTTTGCCATACTGGTCTTCTCCAAGTACTCTACAGAAGCTCGATATACATTCACCAATGTATTATGATCTCCCACTGGGCTGGAAAAGGATCTCATTGCAGCTCTTGACTGACCTCAAGGGGAAAAAGTGAAGATCCATTACAATTTGGGGCAGACATACAGGTGAGCAGTACTTGAACAAGTGAAGCCATGTAATAATAATTTCCACTAGAAAAATGCCTGAACAGGAAGTCAAATAACTATGCACGAGAACATACAAGAGAATATTCATAGTGACCACATACGAATATGCATCATATACAAAAATGCATTACAGAAACTGGCAAGCAGAAACACATACCTCTTCCAACTTCTCACGAGGAGCATAAAAGATAGATTGCACCGAAAGCATAGCAACAGTTATCAACATTTCTTCCAAGCAGTTGAATTCACTAGCTAAGATAAGTGCTTTAGAATAAATAGGGTCTAAAGGCAACTGGGCCATTTGACGCCCAACTGGTTCTGATAGTTTATAATCATCTGTCAGTGCGCCTAATACAAACAGTTGCTCCAGAGATTTCACAATAGACATCCTGTTTATGCCATCAAAGCCTTAGATACCACGTCTAAATGACTCGATAGAACACTATTACATATTATAAATCACTATAATTTAGAAGTTAAAATTTAAAATTGAGTACTCACTGCAGGGTGGAAAATTCCTGACCCAACCCAAACCTGACCTGATAATTCAGGGTTAGGGTGGATATTTTCCTACAATATCAATAAATGGGTGTCCATAGTTGTTCCTCTTGCGGGTCAAACCAACCCAAACACAATTGGGTCCATTGCCAGCCTATTCACTAGTGACAACTTCCAAAGCACTCCACAACATTCAAAGCAAGGTTCCTACATTCCTTAAACAAACCCAGATGCCATTAACTAATGTCTTAGGAATATGGCTAAATACCCAAATTTGAACATGCATCAACTCTATTTTCCTGAAAAAGTGTAAAGACGTTCTTCAAGAATGATACCCTACAGTTCAGAAAAAGAAAAATATACAAATTGAGTACATAAGAAGATTTTTTCTTTCTTTTTTCCCATAAATGGACACATGCAAATTTTCAAAAATAGTAATGCAAATTTTGAAAAATTGCAGGCATCATTCTGAACTTAAAACAAGGAACTTGACACACACTGAGAAATGATGATGATCTGCAGACATCTACTACATCCATATACCTCTGTAAAATTCCAAACCATTGGCCCCATCATGGATGAGACACCCCAATATTTAAACCAAATGAATAATTATTCCATCAACTGCCATAAAATAGATGTTTGCTAATGAACGGTCCATGTTCTTTTGGTTTCTAAATGGTATCCAATTTCAATAATCAAATAAAACAGACCATAAGAGAGGATTAGACTACCCAATAAGAATGAATTTTGGACAATGCCCCCGATAAGCACAGACCAAAATTTGTTAGGCTTGGATCAGCATATATGCATGCCACATTTATAAGTGGTTGGATAGTTGGGTTGTCTAGGGCTACTAATTTTCCGAGCTGATGGCTTATTTATTATAACTTAAAATTCATGGTTCTTTCCAACCAGCTGGCTAACACTTTATCAGTTACCATGACTCATAAGGAATTTCAAAGCAGTCTTCTTAACGTGCCCTTCCATTTAATGGTCAGAAAGGTGGCTTGTCTTCTTTCTGGTTCCAAACCTCTTTATTTTCTGCTGAAAAGTGATTTTCTCCGTTTATTGTTTGTGTCTTCTTAGAAAATTTTATTGCCCCCTTTGGTTTTAGTTACCTTTCCCATGTATATATATATATATATATGGGGAGAGCTACACAGCACCCGGGCATTTTTTAGAAGAAAACGCCCCTCTTAGTTGGGCTCACTGGGATGCATGATGATCATTGAAGTCCATTGGATGGAAAGATCTATATGAGGCCTACCTATATGCAAAATCTCGAGTCCGTAAGATCATCCTAACCTTTTGATCCATAGCCCTAAAATTTAATGGTTTAGAGACATCATTTTATCATGATTTAATCCAACGGTGAGGAAAAGTTGGATGGGTGTCAAACTTGGACTTAAGACTATTCATGCGTGGTGGGGGGGTTGTGAGTGTGAAAAGGCTATAGATTGACTCCACATGGGCCCCATGACCAAAAAAAGAGGGGTAGAAAAAGGGGGCATTTTTAAAGTGAGGAGTTTTTTATAATTTCCGTATATATATATATATATATATATATATGCTCCTCTCACGATATTGTGAGAGTAAGGGTGGGGCCCTCACATTCATATCCAATGCCCACAGCGTAAATGTGAGGGCCCCCACCCCTCACACTAACACACATGCATAAACATGGAGCATTATTTTCATGAAAAACAAAATTTTCAGATGTAATTTATTTTTATTTTATTTTTAATGTTAGATGTAATTTATTAATTCTTTGAGAATTTAAGGATCTTCATTTATTCTGCATTCTACTAGAAAAGGGTATGGTACAGTAGTTCACATTTAAACACAATCACGTATATATCTCAAATAAGTAAGGACGTTGGAGATTATCATAAAACACCTTTCAGATTAAAAAATGATTTTCAAGTCAGACTGAGTTTTCACCTTGAAGGCTTTTCCATAAAGTCAAACCCTATAATATCATCAATTCCAAGAGCTTTGAGCTGTAGAACAACGTTTGATAGGTTGCACCTCTTGATCTCTGGGACAGTTGAATCATCAAGTCCATTAAACTCACTCTCGGGATACAACCGAAAACACTTCCCTGGTCCTTCACGCCCTGCACGGCCACTGTATTAAATGTGAATAAATCTCATGTTCCACCAAATTTGATATGATAATTACTTATCTTTAGGAGGAGAAAAGAGAGAGAACAAATAGGACCATGATGTAACAATCACAGCAAGATTCACGTTAGCCAGTAATATGAGAGGGAGGGAGAGAGGGAGGGAGAGAGAGAATTCATATATTATATGGCCCAAAGTTGAGGGTTGCTAGGATTTCAAGGTCCAAAGTTGCAATGATTTCATTATTTGGCCTAGTCTAACAGTGGGTGCAATTTTGATCTGGACCACATTGGAAACATATCCAACTCACAAGGTTCAGCCTGACCAAAGATGTGTGAGTGAGTTAAAGGAACCCAAGGGAGCCCTCAATAAGTTTGCGAATGTTAACTCTTCTTACCAGAAAACCCAGCTATATAAAAATAAGGGCATTTTTTATAAAGGGAACCTAGGTTTTTGTAGTGCTCTGCTCGACTTACAGAGTAATTAAGTTTTAGTGGTAGTAGACAGAAAGGCACACATAAATCCACCCACTCCTGCACCTAAATGTTTGTAGACCTTGACCCAAAGACTCGCACATGCAACTCTCACACACAAGCCTAGGATTTTATAGTTCTCAACACAGGTTAACAGATGAAAAAACAGACACCATGTATACATATAAAGGTATTTTCAGGAATTGTCACATCATTTATTTGTTGGGAACAGTTTCAAATGCCCCCGCCCCACGATCAACAGCCTAAATTTGATGCTCATCTGAATTTTGTAGGGCCACCAGCCAATCATACAAAATTTGGTGAAAATACAGCCTCTAATGGTTAGAATTTGGCCCAACTTAAAGGACCTCACTCCCTTGAATGAATAGTTCCCTCTTTTTTTTTCACACAGATAAGTTATAGGGAGGCATTTCGGACTCCCATCCCCCGTGATTGTCACACTTCCAAGTGGGCCCCATAGGCTGGACTAGTCCTTACAAAGGAATGGCCAGACCATTCTAGAACAAGGTCTAGTGTGTGCATATATGTATATAGTCATTTGTGTGTGTGTATTTTCTCTGACACAAATGCACCAGATACATGAAACTTTCATCCTACCTGACTGTCCACATATAGGTTACATGGAACACCTAGTGAGGCGATCCTAGATACACACGCAAAATATATACATGCATACATACTTTTATATGCTTACCTCCGCTGCAGAGCCTGAGCTTTTGAGGTTTTGATGACAACAAGTGATTCCATCCCAGTCAGTGGATTGTAAGCACGCGCTTTAACCAATCCTGGATCGATAACATACTTGATTCCAGGTATTGTCACTGATGTCTCTGCAATATTTGTTGACAATACAACCTACACAACCATGATACATTAGCTGCTACTGAATATTCAGAGACAAAATAATAATAATAATAATAATAATAATAATAATAATAATAATAATAAATATCACATGTAAAACAGACACTACATGTTTCATGAAGGAGAACTACAAAACAACTGAAGTCACACTACAGACATTATCACCATGAATACAACAGAAAATAAACAGTTACAACTATCTCAAGCCAAGAAGTTGTATAAAGAGTAGAGTAAGTGAAAGATACACTTTCATAAAAATAAAAAAAGAAAGAAAATAAAAGAAAAGAAACCAATAACAAGAGTTGTGTATAACACAGTTTTCTATATTGAAAAAAAATAAATAAATAAAAAATAAACCTGCCAACCACTTCCTGATTCCTTAACATCCTAAACAATAGATGTAAAATCCATACTCTTCACAGATTTCACCAGCTTTTCCAGTCATCTCATTCTCTGTTCCCCCTTCCATTATCTCATCTGATACAAAGATTTTTTTTTTTTTCCGAAAGGCCTGGTAAATAAATAATATAATGCAATCATCCATCATGAACATCATGTAGGAAATAAATTGCTAACAAACACACAACATTGATCTTTTTACCCTTCTCCCTTCTCCTTCTCTTCCACTTCTACTTACATCTAATACCCAGATCCACTCCCATTGCCTTCAACTATTCTGACTTCATCAACCTTACACAGCTCTGCCAATAGACACTATGGTCTGGATTACACTCAACGACAAGGAGACAAATGCCAAGGTAGATCTATTTGCTTTAAAAATTATAGCTATGTCACTTAAAACAACATAAAGGTCATCCATCACACTCCAAAAATCAGTGAAATCAAATCTGAAATCTACTATAGTTACTGTTGCCATCAACTTCTTTTTCTTTCTTTTTTGGATTCTAATTGTTTAAACAGTGTTTAATCTATGTAACTTTGTTAACTGCAAAATTGAAATATATATATATATATATATTTATGTTACAATCATGAGTAACAAAAAACCTTACGAAACCCAGATGGGGCAGGCATGAAAACTTTCATTTGCTGCTCTGACGGAAGTGATGAATAAATAGGAACGGTGAAAATATTCCGGTTGGCTTCAGGTAATTGCAGAACTCGCTCTTGAACAAGTCTTTCTACAGATTCAATCTCTTCTTGTCCCGTCAAAAATACAAGAATATCTCCAGGACCCTCCTCCAAATGAATCTAGAACACATGAAAGAAAAAATTAAAAAAAAAAAAAAAAAAAAAAAACACAGTTCCTTCTATAAAAAGCACAACATTTATTATTTTTATAACAAGATTCAATAGTTTAAAAGATGATAAAGCTTGAACAAACTTAATTGGTTGTCTACTACTTGGCAAGTGATATGTAGAACAATATTGTATACTATATATGTATTTTAATAATACAACAACAGACGTGATAAGAGCTCCTAGCTCTGATTGTAGATGCTCTCTCATCAGTTACTTAAAGTTCCTGGGTTCCACTAAAATTTATATTAAATTTTTAGATCTTGAGTCAGACCTAGTGTTAGGTTCAGACCAATTAGATCCAGCCAAGACTGGGTCCACTCATATAAACCACTTGGGTATCTCTACCTTCTCGTCCGACACCCCCTGGTGCAACAAATGTGGGTCCAACTATACAGTGTAAAGGTTAGCACATTCCATAATGCAGTGTGAAGTTTAAGTTCTACAAAATTTAAATTAATTTACTTAAGTAACAGCTCAACTTTTTTTTTAACGAGTACTAAATTGAGTTTAACTGAAACTATAACTTAATCAAGTCCCAGTCAACTTTTGACTTTTAAAACCTTGTTCAGCAATATATGCACAGAGAGAGAGAGAGAGGGGAATGTAATGTGAATCAAAACTTATTACACAAAAAATATATAAATAATGTCATACTGTTAATTATCTACCTGAAAAATGGTAATTAAGGCCGCGTCTAGAAAATCTGACTGTGGTTGATAAGTATAGAGAATATCTACAGGGTACTGTCGCCCTTGAATGTGGACAGCTCTTGCACCACCAAAATACTCAGAAAAGCCCCTTGCATCCAGACTGGCAGACATTATAATTAACTTCAAAGATGGAATTTTTGCTCGACATGCTTTCAGATGACTGAAGCCCCAAGCACTAGTAGTTTTATCGAACACTTTATCATTGATACCATTCATCTTTCCCACATTATTTTGCTCCATTGATCGGGATCTTGCTTTTTGTACATTTTTCAACAAGCCTAATAAAACATCCGTATGAACTGTTCTCTCATGAGCTTCATCAAGAATGATGACAGAGTACTTGGACAGCAAAGGATCCAATAATGCTTCTCTGTGAACATAGCAGCCATGTATTAGTCAACACTTACAGATTATTACATTACCAATTACTAAAAAAAAAAACCCTGGTCTTCATAACAATCCTTTAAAAAACCAAAAATAAGATTTGAAGCTCTTGAGAATAAATAGCAACCATTAAGAAATCATTCAAAAAAAATAACAATTATTAAGAAAGAAACACACTTCATATGTCAACCAATGAAACATCCACTTAAAGAACATCCAGGCTCGGAAAAAAAATGCATAAGATACCTGGAAGTTGAACTTGAAATTCATTGAAAGCTTTGGGCAAAAAGAAAAGCAAGAAAAGAATTAAGTAATTTATGAAAAATATTGATAGGAGTGAAATTGATAATCAACTTGCAAGTTTCTATAATTTCATAGAGATTCTTTTAATAGGTAAGATACTAGGACCTGCAACTTTGTGGTTGGAACAACAAGCACCTCCCTACTTTCTGATTGTGGCAGTGAGCACCTATGTCCCAAGGTATGATAAGCTGATCGACTTTGTATTTTACAACCAAGCCAAAATTGAAAATTGCAATTCTCACTGTTCTATGACTTTTACTTGGGACAGGGAGGAGATCAGGCATGTTTTTATTATCCTTTTACTCTTATGTTTAATAATAACAAAAAGCTGTTGTACACGGGAATATGCAATCTGTCAAGCCAAGAACACCAATCAAGGTCTGACAAGCCCTTTTTTAACAAGAGTGTCATCTAAAGGATTAACTTCCTGATAAGAATGCCAGAAGGAAATATTCAAGTGAGGGATACTATAAAAAGTAGCTTAACGTCACCAGCCACAGTAATCACTCTTTTGTGGTCACCATAAACCCTCTCTCCTCCCTAGCCCTCCTTTCATTCTCTACTCTTCCGTCTTTCCCATTTCCAACCCCCCACCCCCTACCCAACGAAAAACCAAAACAAAAAACACACTCCCTTTCTTTTTTTCTTTCTTTTCCCTGATCAATTGTAGATGTCAAGAATTCTCCTACATCCAGCACACTGTTTTTAGCCTTGCATTCCTCCCCTACGCTTAAATTGATACCTGTTTTCATTCCTTCATTTTACAGTTATAATTTGTTCTTCAACCCCTTATTCAATCCCTCTAACACCCTATAACATTTATTTTTCCTAATTTTCGTTCTAAAGTATTCATTACATCCATCCATTTTAGAGCATTTCCATGTCAACCGAAAGAATTTTTTTTTTTTTTTAATGGTAACGGAAAGAGATTTCATATCCACACAATAGTTGTCAATTCCATTCCGGTCGCCGTTCCAATTTGACTTTGTAGTGGAATGTTTCAGCATTCCGGTCAATTCCGGTATTCCATTTTGGAAAATACGCAATTGAAAATTAAAAATATATTCATAAAAGAATACCTAACATTGGAAAAAAATAGTTAAATGCTAAAATAATACTAAAAATGCATACATATATGAATCACTAAAATAAACTACACTCTATAAATGACCATTATCCAGTTTTCACTACATATGAATGGAAATATGAAACCTTGGTCAGAATCAGGCAAAATTGGTCTGAAATTGGAACCGGAACTGGGACTGTCCAGAAACAATTAGGGGGGCATTCTGTTTTGCCCAAGGCCAATTCCAGAACATTTCAACCAATTCCAGCCAGAATGGAACGGAATAGACAACTATGATCCACACAGAGAGAACAAGAGAGTTACACTGAATTTTTCAAAACTTCAGTATATGAACAAGTGGACCTACAATTTAATCAATTTTTTTTAACCAACCTCAGTAGTAATCCATCAGTCATGTACTTGATCCTTGTTGAGCTAGAAGTTACATCTTCGAATCTAATCGAGTATCCAACTTTCTGGCCTAACTCAACTTCACATTCTTCGGCTACACGTTTCGCAATGGTAACAGCAGCAACCCGTCGAGGTTGAGTAATCCCAATAACTCTCCCATCATGAGAGAAACCACCATTAAATAAAAACTGCGGCAATTCTGCATGAATAATTGCTGAAGTTAGTGAAACTCAAACAGTATTGGTACACATATATGGGACCCAAACCAACCCCAAACATATCTAGCCCACTTGAAAATAGAGTAAGACCCTCTAAACACAAAATATTGAAAATGTCAATGAAGTATTAAATTAGGTCATAATATCACCATGGGCAAACATCACCTCATATTCGGCACATGGTCACAAAGATCTAGAGAAGAGAAAACTTACGCGTAGTTTTCCCGCTTCCGGTTTCACCGACTATTATTAGTATGTCATTCTTCCTCACTTCCTCCACAATTCTTCTTTCGACTAGAATATGTCCACAATGACGATAATGACAATTAGAAATGAAACCGAAACATAAAATAACTACAATGGCAAAATAGCAATTTAATGCTATAAACAAACTCATGGAGGTCAATCCAAGTTGATTTCTTTCTTCTTCTTTTTAATCCAAGTTGATGATTTCATTCCTTTATTGATTTTTTTGAAGATTGAATCCAATTGTGAGTAAAGTTCAAATTAGTGTCAAATGGGACCTGGTGTCAGATCATGGGGTTAGTGAGTGTTAATAGGGTAAATGACCAAAGTTGAGCCTTGTAGAGCTGCACTGCAATTGCAATCTACTCACTGATTGAAAATTTCTCAACTATACATATTCTCATATGGATGAAAAAGCGTATACCGCAGTATAGACCTGAATAACCTACAGCGCCTTTCACAATTCACATCACATCAGAGGATCAACATCTCAATCTACACAGCCAACATCTCAATCATTGCACATGTACAGTAAACAAGTTTTTACAAATTTTAGAGTATACGTAGCCATACCTGATGCAATAGGCAGTGATTTTCGCTGTTGCGCAATCATCCGTCTCCTGAGAAAGTAGAAATTAAGAGTAGGGGTTAGAGGAATGCCAGGATTAATACATGATGCTATAAGAAACACTATGAGATTAGCTGTAGTAGAAGTTGAGGACGACATGAAAACCCTAAAAAAATAGAAAAATCAAGTGAGCAGCATAAGGTTAGGGTTTTGGGGAGTTTCTTCTTTCTTCCTTTCTTACCTTTCTAGGGATTCATCTCTGAAGCTGTTTTGAGGAACGTTGCCGTTCGCTTGATGGTTTGGATATGAAGCTTTTGCTTGGAAGTGTTCGGAAGATACCATGGAAGGCATTTCGAAGAGAAGGGAAGAGAGAGAGAGCGGCTGCGAAGACCAGAGAAAAGAAGGAAGAGGCGTACGTACTGTGCTTGAAGGTTAGTATTTACGAACGAAGGGGTGTTTGAAAGAGGGATTTGGGTACTGTCAGACGGAGATTAATCTCCAAACGTGAATTTTCTTCGCACGTGAAAAGCGGATTCCTCGAGGATTTGCCTTTTTTTTTAATATAAGAAGGAGAGGCAATGCCTCTATCTCTCACGTCCCACTATCGATAGCACGTAGAAAGTGAAAAAAAAAAAAGGGTAAACAGTCTTCTTGCCCATTCAAGCCGTAGTCCTTTTGATTTTGTTTTTTTCTTAAAATCTAAGAGTGTATATCAAAATCCAAATCGTTAAAAATGTTCACAATATCACACATGGCCATAACTCTAAATTTCAGCTATTGAATCATCACCAATATCAAAATATGTAAAAAAACAGTTATTGTACATAATTTTCTAGAATATGGGTTCCAAATGCATATCCAATCTCTTTGGAAGGCTGGAAATGGCTATGGTCGGCCTCCAAGGCTTGATACTTGTGGATTTCGAGATATTTGCAAAATAGTATCAGCCATTGATGTATTAAGCTCAATAATAAATTTGTCCATGAGTAGTAACGGTTTTTTTTTATTATTATTATTTCATGGACCGTAAATCAAGATCCAAACCGTTGGAAATGTTAAAAAGATCAAACAAGACAATGAAATCAAATTTTAGCCGTTGGATTATTACCAAATTTGGAGATATGTGCCAAAAATACGAGCAATTGGATGTAATTTTTTTTATTATGTGGGCCACAAACACAAGATCTAGACCGTTATATCTGTTTGGGATGCTGAACACGGCCATAAGGTCACTTTTCCCAGGCTTGATATCTTGTGAATATCAAGAAATTTATAAAAACTCTCAACTATTGATATAAATATGTCTATTTAACATGGATCTTTACATTACTAAACACTTCTTTTGATTATAGCATCTTTTTTTCATAGCTTTTTTTAGTGGCTTTATTTTGATGAGACTATAAAAAAGATAGTAAATATACCAAACAAAGCCTAAATTTTGTAATGCAAAGATTATGAGAGGCCTAAGCAGGGTCCACTTTTGAGGGCCGAATGTGTTATATAAATGAGGTGTTAAAATTGTATGTAAATAAAAGCATTATCATATGAAATTTTAGATGCTTGAATGGGTAGTGAACTAGCTTTTAAACGGCATTGTGACGAGTCTGGCACTCTAGCTTTGACACTGCACAGATCAGGGTGTGATGTGTGAACTCTACCAGCAATATATATTTTGATATCCATAGGCCTCCAAATTACAATTCAAGTCGGTCATCTTCTGTATATGGCTAACGATGGTCAATATGTAAAATTCCTAATGCTAACTCTTTTATGCATTTTGAAAAGTCTCGCTCACAAGGAAGGTTGATATCGACCCTCGGAAAAATAGGTGATTTTTTTTAGAAAGTATAATAGTGAAGTCCATTTCGTTTCGGCCGAAATGACCCAAATTTTTCATTTCGGGCCTTCACCCAAAACAGAATTGAGGTAAAAAATTCTCAAATTGAATCCTGACCACTATGTTCCATTCCGGTTTTTAGCACAATTTTTATGCTTTTATTTTTATATTCTCCTCAATATCCATATCAAGAAACATATATAATTTATTTTTTATTTTTCTATTATACATATAATCTTTATTTTTTATTATTCCAAGAAGTTATTTTGAAAAGTATTGTCGGAATCCTGAATTACTGAAATATTTCATCTTGGAGGCTAAACCGAAATGAATAGCCAACTATGACGAGAAAGCCTCTTTGGTAGGAGGTTTGCTAAAGCGATTCTTTTATCCACCCGCTATCTACAGTATTTTTATTAATAAAATCCTCTTAATTTCATTTAATTTAATTTATTAATAATTCCGCACAACATTAACAACTGCAGCGCACATGGTCAATGCTCAGTTATAATGGTGCGTCGGTCGAACCACAACAGCGAAGATGCTGTGGTCTTCGTCAATTCGTCAGGACAAAGTGTTCGTCGTGCTATCTTTCTAGTCGAGGCCCCGTCATCCAAACCTGAGTCACTCTCTCTACCTTGGCGCCGCATTTTTCTGATTATAAAACCTTCTCCTCCTTCTTCTTCTTCCTCTCCTCCTCCTCTTATGACGGATTTCCCCATTTCGGATTCAACGAATCGCTCCAGAAAGAATCCCTTTGCGTCTTGTTTCGGATCCTACGGCTTCTCTGATCTATCCCTCCATCTCGGCTTCTGCAGAAGACAAGGACCTTGTAGATAATGAAAGCGAGGCTCGTGGTTTTCCCGATCAAAGGCAGGAACTGGTGCTTCAGCAGATCCGCAGACCGTACGCCTCCCGAATCCAAATCATCCATTAAACCTCAAACATTCAAAGATCTGTGGAAGAAGTTCTCATCCGATGGAAGATCGGTGGCCCAGAATGCGGAAATCGTCATCGATTTTGCTGCAGAGAAGGTCGTTTCTTTTGAAACTTGATATTTCATCGAGTTTGAAATCGTGATTTGATTTGATTTGAGTTTTTTTTTCCCGTCTTGTTTGGTTTTATGTAATTAGATGAATCGAGCTTGGTACAATCTTGAGAAGGCTCCGGTCGGAACTTTCAAAAACAAGCTTCACAAGTAAGTGGAAATTAGTACATATGAATTTTTTTTTTTTTTTTTGTTTTGCAATTGCTGCAATGAGTTTTGAAGTGGGCCATTGTTTGGTGATCATGGCCCAGCGGGGTGTGTTGGAATACAGCAACGGTCCAGATTCAGTTTTAGAAAAAAAGCCAACGATGGGGTGGCTATATCCTTGTATTGTAAATTTGTAACCATTGATCTAGTGGGCATCACATGGATGTGATGGGGCCTCAGCTCCAGAAACCATGATTGTATCCGAGAATCTGATTCTCCCACCAATGGCCTGCAAATGGATGGGTAAAAAAGTATAACAAATGAATGAGGAAATGTTCACATTTGATTTCAAAGGATGGAATTTTGCAGCAATTGGGTGCTAGAATTGTGAAATTACAGCATTTTTTTTTATATGGGCTATCTAGTAAGTGGTTCAATGATCAACTGTATTGGGCATCAGATGGTGCTCTTTGGTGGAGTTGAGGTTGAAGAGAGCACATTGCTTGCTTAAGGTAGTAAGCTTTGTCAGTGTTTTCTCCTGATATTTATCTGGTGCCTTCTCTTTTACAGTTTGGGATTGCGTCTGATGTCTCGCGTAAAGCCTTCGGAGAATTTCTTGAAATCTATTTCAAAGGAAATTACTAAGGTGGAGGTGACTTATCCTATGAGGTTCAGCTCTTACTAATATATTCTAATAGCATTTAGAATTTATATCGTTGATCTTTTGTTTTCGAGCATGGTTTATATGATTTGCAGATAATTCACTGGATTAGTGTTTTTCAAATTATACAACTCAAGTTAATTGATTGATGCTTGATTGAGTGTTAGAATTCAAATAATGGATTCTACAACTTGACAAATACATGGGTTACGTGATAATCTCAGAAACTATGCATTGGATAAATTAAAGATCTGCACTTTGGTGGAAATATGATAAATGGGATGATGACATGGGAAAATTGAAATCCTATGACCCAGTCTGGCACATGTTTATTTTCAGAGAGGATTTAGACTTAACAAGGCATTGCTTTTGAGATCTAGCTTAGTCCTTCTGATTTTCTTGTTTTCTTCTTTCATATGACCTGTTTCCAAGGGCCAAGGAACTCCAACTGCAACTCTTTATATATATGTGTGTGTGTGTGTGTGTGTGTGTGCAGATTTTTTGGAGTTCCTTCTATTTTTTAAAGTCACATTCCTTACGTTTCTATTTTCACTTTTATACCCTACAACTCAGTTTTTTAAAATATATATATATATATATATTCTCTCAAGACCAGAATCGTCATCCATTTCCAAAATTAATCTGTGCCAAACTGGCTCATAAGGTGGGCATTTCTCCCAAGACAGATGGTCGTGATCTTAGTGAGGATAGTGGTAAAGAGTAAGAGATAATTTGACAGTTGAACCAAGCCCCATAGCAATGGGCACCAACCTGGAAAAGAATGGTTGAGAAGAAAATTTATACTCGTTGTCCTTGCAGAAATAAATCTTATATAACTTTAGGAAAACTCTAAACATGTGTACTGAGTTAAACTATTCTAGGCACTCAGAAAATATGACCATTCATTTAGACGGGGCCCACTGTGAATGGTCCACAGAGACTTTATTGGTCAAAGTGTACAGCTGGTGATCTAAGTCATCTTTGTTGGCACAGTCACTTTAAAGGTTGGGGAGTTCCTTTGTGAGGAGGTCTTGTTCAGGCCTATTGTTTTTGGTGTCTTTTGCTGCTTCTTTTTTTGGTTCTTTTTGGCTTTTGCTTCTGGAGGCTTTGGTGTTCTTTTGTTTGGCCTTCTCAGTATAGCGCTCTTGTACTGTGATGTCCTTTCAGTGAATGTTAATATTCAAAACAAGAAAAAAAGGGTTGGGAATTTCCCATCACAGCTATCAATTCAAGATTGGACCGTCACCTGGACTGTGTTTAACCTTATGAATTTAGAGGTTGGATTTGAGTACTGACTGTAAGAGCTATTGTAATAGTCATCTGTGATGCTCTTTGTCCTTACGTATGCTTTGATTTTTCTCCATTTTGTATTACATGATGATGGATAGTTTCTTCAACAATTTCAGCTTAAATCCACATCTCGTACGTAGAAGGCTGCGGCATATTGCCATGAGGTATTGCTACTTTTCTTTTTTATTGAAGATTCTATGAAAATTATACTAAAATTTGGATTTAAGCGCTGTTGTTTCTTGTTTGATTGCTTACCAAGCACATTCCAAGGTAGAAATTGATTTGGGCCAGGAAAGTCAATAACAGTATCCCACCTAATATGATTCACAATTTTGGCACTATAACCATTCAATCTGCCAAAATAATTGAACTGAATTCTATTTGGATAACATCCAAATGCACCTGAAATCCCGGAGTAGTAAAAGTTTTAGATTCTTTCCTTTTATCAGCACTGAAAATTGGGAGTCCAGGTAGGCCTTATGAAATAGTTTTGATAGATCAGTAAGGAGTTGCACTTTATTTTCATTTCAATTATAAGGTGTACGATTATGGGATATAAAGTCGGAGCTGGCGCTCTGCTGTGATTTTGTTGAAGTGCAATTTACTAGAGAAGATAATCTGGTACCTTGGTACCTGGTTTGCAGGGGATCTATAATTCACAGGAGATACTTCTTCGGTTCACTTTCCTTGCTTCCATTCACAGCAGCCTTAACAGTAAGTACACAGACGTACTTTCACATTTGATTTTTTTTCTCTTCCAAAAATATGTTTTATTTTCTCATTAGCAACTAATGAAAATTGGAGGTTTGTAAACTGTTAAGATTTGCTATTTCAAAGTTGAATTTGGCTTAATGACTGGATATGTTCCTCACGACTAATGAATAACAATATAAATTGTTCTTTTACTCGATAGCTTGTATGGCGATTCTAACTATTTCTTTCTTTATTTCTTGTTAGGTTTTACCGGCACCAAATGTTCCATTCTTTTGGATTTTATTTCGTGCCCATTCTCATTGGCAAGCTTTAAAGGTGTGAACCATTCTATGCTCTGGTAAAGATAGTTTATTGTAGTCATATGGATCAACATGTCCGCATATTTTTCAAAATGAGATGCACAATGTCTATGCTCAAAACTTCACATCATGAGCTTGAAACCACAATTCACTCTTTCTCACAATTTAGTTGGGTGGAACATAAGACCAATTAGATCTTACCCAAAGAATACAGGATTTAAGTCTATTGTTTAGACCCCATAGGCTGGATCTAAACCTGGTGCCTATAACTGAGTGACCCGGATACTGTAATGAGGCCCAAGCCAGACCCCAACTGTTAGAAAAACAATATAGTTGTATGTCTTAACAATGATTTTATGTGATACAGGTTCAATGCTGAACCTAGATAGATGGGATGATGGTGGTGGTGGTGATGTGCTATGTAAGTTGTATGACAAATGGACCAACCTTGATCCAGCCCAATTGTACCTAGGTTTGGATGGATCCTAGGATTGGGACCTGAGCCAGACCGAGACATAATATTCAGTCTGACTGGACCCATTTATGCAAGACTAAATTGGTAATAGAGATCCTATCATCCAAATAGACCTTTGATCATGCTGGCGTCATGCTGGATTATCCTTGACACTTAAATGTAACTTTGATAAAACCATTCTAATTTTTCAATGTGGATGATATAGATTCATTATGACCAATAGCAAAAAAAAATGAAAAAAAAGAAAGGTTAATTACAACAATGAAGGTCCTACATTGTTGCGAACATCAATTCTTTGTCTCAGATTTATGATGGTATCTTAAAGAACTGGGCAAGGAAAGAGTCATCGTCTTCATTGAAGCCTTATTTTACTGAGGGTCAGCTTCATGAGTTCTACCTTTCTACCGAACCCTGTTTAAATCCATGTTCTTGGTAACTCTACAATCCATCTCTACAATCTTTCATGTATTTCCTCGTGACTTCATTTAGGGTCTTTGCTGGTTCCTTTCTTTTCCTTGTTCCTTGAACATGTAAACTTTGGTACATTGTATAGGGCTTGTTCCTGGTCTTTTGTGTACATGCCCGAACAATTTCAAGTGACATTCCTTGATTTTCTCTTCTGTTAAAGCTACCAATAAGTTTCCTTGTATGTGCTCATTCTCAATCATATATTTGTAACTCCAATACTCCACATCCACATTTGCATGAGCCATCTCTACGAAATGTAATTATGCTTCTCGTTCTTCATTGCCCAACATTTAGCTCCATAACACAAAGCAGGTCTTGTTATGTCCAATTCAAACCAAAAAGAGAGTTAGAAAAGAAGCTCACAACCCCCTTTTGAAGTTGAGGGCAAAGAAATTGGCTCCTTTTCTTTAAAAAATAAAAGCTATTCTAAACTGCAAATGGACTTCTTGTTGATATTGGCTTTTTGTGATAAAAAAAAATTGAAGAACAAGGGTATTTTGTCCATTTTTCAAAAGAAATTCCTACCACAAAGTTGTTTCTCTTTTTTTTTTTTTTTTTTGTTTTTGTAGTAACTGAATTTAATTAAAGAGGCTAATCAGTACAACAATGCTATACCTAAGAGCTACCAAAATGAGCCCAAACCCAAAACACCAGCCAGAGACATAGCTGGAGATGTTCCCCCCTTCTAAACTGTGGCCAAACAGGACCATATATGTAAATTCCTGTTCACATTTTCAGTTGTATACTGTATTTTTTATTTAGAAATGGAAAAAGGACTAGCATTAGATTTATTGTTAAAAAAAGGTGGTTTTTCTTGTAGTGTACCATTGTACCTATAGTTTTAGAATTCAAATAGTGGATCATAGTTTTAATCACTGGAGATGGATTAATGCAGCCTGTACATTCTTAATATCTCGGTTTACTCTCTCTCTCTCTCTCTCTCTCTCTCTCTCTCTCTCTCATACACACACACACACACACAGAGACACGCACACACACACAGACACATTATATCCCTAGACTAGTGGCATTTTCCCTTGTTAGACCAGCGGTACCACAGTAGTATACCCAAACCCACCATTCATTGTATAAGCTATTCACCTGGTGGTCGTGATCACGGGATGTGCTATTTTTGTAGTTTCTTCATTATTGGACGATCCGGGTTGTATGTAAAATAGACAATTACAGCCACCAGTTGAAGAATGTGCATAATTAGTATCATCTATTGGGTGAGGTTTTTGGAGTCTCGGACTTTGGCAATGTTTATCGTGTCAGCTGTTTCAACTTTGAACCATAGATATGTGGTCCCCATATGTACAGTTTTTTTGTTTAAGTAGATAGTACGGTTTTAAGTGGTGCTGTGTATTTTTCTACTTCTCGTTGCCCTCAGTCCTCTACACTTGCTTCTTACTGTTTTTGGCAATGGAAGATATATGTCACCAATCCCTTGTTTTGAATTGTTTGCTGCAAGTGCATGATTCTGCCAGTACTTTTCAGGGAAGTGAGCAGCTGCTTCTACTAATCTCAAACTGCTCAAAGTCACATAATTTGCCTGTTACCAGTGAAAACAGAAAAGAAACTGAGTACAATGACTCTAAGCAGACTCTTCACTGGTCATCTGATTCTCCATGGGTAAGTTCATTTCTTTTTGAGTCATCCTAGCATGGTGACCAGTTTTTCATAATAAGTTGCCCTTTTTAAGATCTGACATGTGTCTTCCCCATCTGAGGAAGAAATTGTGTAGGAAAGGGTGTGCTGTGGATTAGGATTGTACCAAACATTGGCTTCATTGGTTACTTTTGGCCATCTGATCTGAAGTTTTAAATGGGATAAGTTGAAACAAAAATAAATAAAGGGCTCACAAGCTCAACTTAAATCAGATGCCTACTTATGTTTGCTACTGGGCCTCACTTTGGGTAGATGCCTAATCAACAAACCTCCCTTTTATCTCTACCAAGCCTGATTTTGGGTAAATGCCTAATCCACTAGCCTCCATATTATCTAATTGGCCCCACCAGCATGCCGCATTTCATAATTTAAGAAAGTTATTTGGCTAGTCTCTAAGGATGTAAAGGGGTCGGGCTCAGGTTGTGTCCATGGTGGATAGATCCAATCAGGTTTTAGAGCTGAACCTATGCCCAATACCCAAAGAGTCTCATAATTATGGACAGATACCCAAAATAATTGTGGATTCATCCTGGTCTTAAATATCAATTGGACCCAAATCAGGGCCCATATCTGATTTTTGTAGACCAGGCCTTTGGGTAGTCAGGTAAATAGACCATTGTTACCTATGGCTCCTTGTTTTGGTCCAAAAGACCTAGCTCAAGCCCAATTGCATGAAAACTTTTAAATCCGGACCATTTGGGTCATCCGGTATGGACGATTGGACCCAAGTATGATCTACATTCTACCCAATGAGTATGAAGTGGACCCAAGATTTTTGTTTGAAGAGGGCGGATGATGGCCATAATTTTATTTGTGCCCCAGAAGACAATACCTGGGTCCGCCCCAGTATGATCGAGATTGCTGTGATCTAGATCATGGATCTTGGGAGGCTGGTGCGCTCAATGTAAGTGTGTAACTCTAGGTTCAAATATTCGTTGCCCATACTGTGGATGGTTGAAGTCTTCTAGCCTTGAAGTATTGTTTAATGTGAACTGTTTTTTTTTTTTATATCCGTATTTATCATTGTCCCATCTGCAGTTTCATTAATGGTTGTTAAGATTGTCCGGTTAGTATAATTCTGGGGCCATTCATGATGATGACCGTCAAATTATTAAGACTTACCTTTTGGGGCCCCAGATGAGGGCCATATGTTGCATCACCTAAATAATTTATTGCCCAAATCTATGGGATTTTTCTTTCTGCCTAGCTTGACCTTAGTTCTTCTCTTCCATTCTAACATTTTTCTTCCCATCAGGTTCCGCAGCCATCTGAGGAGCTTGAGAAATTTCTCTACACACATGATAATAAGGGTTGTGTCAGTGATGCTGTCGTTTTAGATATTTGCAAAGCATTCGACTTGGACAAGACGGAAGTTCTGAAGTATAAAAAGTCAAAGTAATCCCTTTGATGGTTTATTACAAGTTTGCAGGAGAGAATTGGATGGGGGTTAATAAGATGGGAGCGGTTTTGATTGTACTGATTGGGAATGAAAACATGACTTACACCGGTGTTAGGCAGTACAGGAATGGAAGAATCAACTGCAGATGCATTTAAATGTTTGGATGCCAAAGAGAATGGCAATTTTCCAAGACTGTTTAAACGTCACGCTGATTCGACGAGCGAGGAAGAAGGGTGCATTGATCCTTCATCTAGCTTTCAATGTGCAACTCTCTGATCATGAATGCATATACAGCCAGACACTTTTTTTGTGATACAGACAGATTATAGTTCCTTGTCCTAATTGTTTTTGAATTAAGAGCCTTTTTTTCCTGAATTGAGACCTTTATCAAGTAAACAATGAAACAATTGAAGAACAGCACTAGAAACAGCGATAAATTTGGGATCTCTCTCTCTCTCTCTCTCTCTCTCTCTCTCTCTCTCTCCAGTTTCAGCCTCCCCATTGCGTGCCAACACCTGGATTTTCCAGGTGCGATATCGCATCCGTAGAGCAAAATATTTGATAAAACTAAGGAGCAAGTAGTAGCCCTTGTCACCGGTTGTTGTTCAACTGGTTTATGAGAGATCGTGTGAGTTTGAATTTCTCAATCCCATGTTAGGTTTATGTCCTGTATTTCAGTTTGACTGGATTGGTTCATTGGGTTAGCCAATGATCGGTTCAGGGTCAAGGATATTATGGTTATTGTACCAAGGTTTTCTTTGAGGCCAAGAAAGAAGTAATCCTAAAATCTAAGTGACTTGAAAGAGGTGAGGGTTCTCTCTCCAGTGTTTCCGAACCACACGGGGCAGATGTGAGAGCAAGATTGAGACCTATGGATGTGAGAGCAAGATTGAGACTATGGAGAGAGTAGGCTAGGTGTTAGAGGGTTTGAAATCCTTGTAACGAGTTGTCTAATTTCACGCATAGTGAAATTCTAATAGCCTCATAGACACAGGAAATTGATGAACAACGTAATTTTCTTATGTGTGGATTACTTGTGGTTGCTGATTTATCGTGTGTGCGCGTGTTTTCCCTACTTAATTACCACACACACAGCAGGCTTTCCTTGCCTGTAACTCGCTGGGACATGAGAGAGTGTGTAGAAGAGCGGGGAAAAAAGTAGGAGGCCCTTAGCCCATCAAACAGATGTGATCATGCACCGGCCGGAAAACTCTCACGTGCTAATACATGGATGCAGTGTATACATTTTTTTCCCCCTCAATTTGTGAATATGTAGTACATAATGCATGAAAACGTATGTCATTATTTACAGACCAAACAATACAAAATGTCTATCTATAACACATTCTATATGTACTAGCAGAGCAGACATGAACTAAAGTAGATCCTTACCTATTCCAACTCGAGAATTACTATCCAAGATAATTGCATCCACGTATTAAAGCACATATATTTGTTTGAAGGGCTTTGCATAGTTAGTCACATTCCTACTTTGATACATCAGCCGAACCTCAAAACGCTTTTGATGAAAAACTTTGATTTCCTCTATGTTTCCTCTAGTTTCATGATTTTGATTAACAAAAGATAATTAGCTAATCACTTCTAATAGCACAAACTGCATAGAATTGGATGAAAGCATGAGAACTAAAATTACGTGTGCCATACAACCGGAAAAAAAAATATAAGAATAAAGAGGCAAATAGAAAAGAAAAGAAAAGGCTTAATCAATTAATCCACCTTG
This sequence comes from Umbellularia californica, assembly GCA_028538565.1. NCBI lineage: Eukaryota > Viridiplantae > Streptophyta > Magnoliopsida > Laurales > Lauraceae > Umbellularia > Umbellularia californica. The sequence continues at coordinate 3,992,438 of JAPQWN010000011.1, read as the reverse complement.
GAGAAAAAAACCCTTCTATTATAGGCCTCCTTCAACCAAATATAGTTTCAAAGGCCCTTCATAAAAAAATAATTAAAAAACTTGGTTAGTGATTCAAATAAAGTGTTAAACAATGAAACTACAGGTTTTCTACACCTTGGAGAAAACATTATTACTGGGTTCCATATAAAAAAAAAATCATGAGATTTTTCCTCATAGCAATTTCATATACCTTTCATGGTAATTCTCATCCTAATAAACCTGGTGACCTCTAAGTAACTCTCAAGACTTATGATACTATCTCTGCCTGTGCTATCCTTAAAACTACCAGTTTTAGGCCAGGGATGGTGGAATCTCACAAAGTCTTCTTTTAATCACCATCATGGGACTTGAAGATATTGTTTTAGTTTAATCATAACTATCAATGTATAATCTTACCCAAAAAATATAGCTTCTATTCCTAACATAAAAAAAATTAGCCTGTTATAGAGTTAGAAATGCAACAAAGACATTGCTTACGGCATAATATGTTGACTTATAATCCAATGCCCAATACATAGAAATAAAAAAAAAATTAGAAATCAATTTTCTTTATTGCCTCAGGTTGCAAAACACCCACCACTGAAAAACAAACCTATATATTCATATAGATCATATATTCAGCTTCTCTATAGTTATACTTACAAAGGAATTTTTTTGGGCTGGCTGAGGATTGTAGAAGATGATGACAACCCAAAAAGAGAGATGTTTCCACACCCTTATAAACTAACAACAATTTTTACCCAAACACATTCAGACCCAAGTGGTAAATCCAGCAATGTGAAAAAAACAACAAAACACTTCTCGTGTTCTACCACGCCAAACAGTTAAAATTGAACATTTTCCCGTGTTCTACCACACCAATCAGTTAAAATTGAAATAAATTTACTTTTTTTTAAACCCAATTATACTACTTACCATTAAGTAATTGCTCTAGTAGAGTAGTAGTAATGGTATTAGGTTAAGAATTGGGAGCTTCAGGGGTCCAATCTTCATGCTTGCCAGGCGAAATGAAGAAGCTGAAATAAATTGGCAGGGGTAACATGTACCTCATTTTTTACGCCAACTAAACGATTGACGATAGAGACCAAGCCCACCAATAATAGCCACCTTTATTAAACCAGAACTTTCGCCACCCCCGGCGTTCGTCCAAGTTTATTGAAATCCATATTAACTCAAAACAGTAAAGACCAAAATTTAAATGCGAATGTAAATATGGATAGATAATATTTAGGTGAGAATTAATTTTCACATATTATATGAGAACTTTTTTATGGGCCTCAATTGTGGACCTCATTTGGGGATGGGACCGGATGATGGAAAGATCTATGTGAGACCACTCCAACTATCAAGTTTAAGCTAAGCCCATGCCCCTAACCCCTTCATTCGCGGCTCACAAGTTTAATGGCTTCGTATTAAAAAAATATTCAACTATCGATCAAGCGGTTCAGTGCATTTAAAAGTGTGCAAATCATTGAGATTAGTGACTATTAGAGGATTATTATTGGTTCCTAAGTTTGGATGAGTTACTCTTCTGTCCGTAAAAAAGTTTTCATTAAGATGAGAACTAGTCATGACTTGGATATTTCTCACTGTGTAACGGTATACAGACTTTGGAACTAAATCAGATGGAATTCCATCCTTCTCATTTGAAAATCATTCATTCACAAACAGAAAATGAAAATGTACTAATATAACAAATTTCACTATATAACAAATTCCAACTGCACGTCTTACAAAAAGGGGGCGAGAGAAGGGGAAGATTGGGGGGTTCACTGTGATCGTTGGTAAAACAACAAATCAGCAGAAATCAAAAGAGGGATTTTCGAAAACCCTCAATTTCTCGTTTCTTATTTCAGCAAGAGGAAAAAGTTGATGCTGTTCTTTTCGTTTCAGCAAGAGGGAAGGCAAAAGGAAGAGCGGAAGAGGGGACGAGGTGAGACTCGATTTGGCATTTCAGCAAGAGGGAAAGCAAAAGAAGTGCGGAAGAGGTGAGTAAGAAGAATCGAGAGAAGAAAGAAAGAAGCCCTAAATCCATGTGGTCCGGGAGAATGGAGCGTCCAGAGACCGGAAAATGACAAATCGAAAGAGTGTACGCAAGCAGGTAAAACTGCTGCTTTTAAATTATGGTATAGGTATAGACATCATTACCAAATCTACCTTCTCTCTTCGTCACGGAGAATTCTTGCTTCTTCCACTCTCTTAAATCCTCGTCATTCCCATAAACCCCAAATCCTTCAATCTTCCTCTTCGAAATGGAGAGAGAATCTTCAGACGAAGAAGAAGATCGAGAAAACCTAATCGATCAGAACGGATACAAGGCCAGCCACTCCACCTTCCAGATTGGCGAACTCAACCACAGGATCCGTCGCCATTTCGCATTCAACAAGAAGTACCTCATCGCATTCTGCCTACTGCTTCTCGCGATCGTTGTCTTCCTCTCTGTCGATTCCAGCCGTCTATTCCACAGCGTGCCGACGGTTTGGATCGACTCTCGCGCGGATCGGATGCGGGAATCCGAACTGCACGCGCTCTATCTGCTTAGAAATCAGCAGTTAGGGCTTTTGAATCTGTGGAATCGGACATTTACTCATCCGAATCGTGATTCTTCTTTGAGTCCGATGCCGAATTCCACTTCGAATTCGACTCAAAAAGGAGATGATGTCTCCTCGCTGCCTTCGGCTTCGTTCGAGGATTTCAGATCTGCGTTGCTTCAGCAGATCAAGCTCAATAAGGAGATTCAACAGCATCTGTTGTCTTCTCACCGAGTAGGAAATGCATCCGCGTTAATGGATGACAATGCAGATGGCAAATCCCTAGGTTTTGGTGCTGACGCATGCAGCAAACTTGATCGGATGAAGCGTAATCGTACAATTGAGTGGAAGCCAAAGCCAAATCGGTATCTTTTTGCAATCTGTGTCTCCGGTCAGATGTCAAACCATTTGATCTGCTTGGAGAAGCACATGTTCTTCGCTGCTCTTCTAGATCGCGTGCTGGTTCTGCCCAGCCCGAAGTTTGATTACGAGTATGATCGGGTTATAGACATCGAACACATCAATGAATGCTTTGGCAGGAAGGTTGTTATCTCATTCGAGGAATTCGCTCAAGTAAAGAAGAACAAGCTGCACATAGATAGGTTGATCTGTTATGTGGCGAAGCCTCTGTGTTATTTGGATGAGCATCATATTAAGAAGTTAAAGTTGGCGGGAGTTTCATTGGGAAAGATTGAAGCTGCATTGCCTGAGGATGTCAAGGTAGATGAACCGAAGAAGAGGACAGTTGAAGATATTTTGCAGAAATTTTCGTCTTCCGATGAAGTTCTTGCAGTTGGAGAATTGTTCTTTGCCAATGTGGAGGAAGAGTGGGTGATGCAGCCAGGTGGTCCGCTTGCTCACAAATGCAGAACTGTTATCCAACCGAGTCGGCTTATTGTCCTTACCGCTCAGCGGTTTGTACAAACCTTCTTGGGAGGGAACTTCATCGCTTTACACTTCCGCCGACATGGTTTCTTGCAGTTCTGGTATGCCTTCTGATTCTCTGTTTTTTCATTTATTTCCATTATAGTTCTGTTCTTGCAGCAATGAAGTGGATAGTGTTGTTGGGAGATATTTAAATATTAGGATTTTGCATAACCTACAATAGAAGCTGCCAGCAGCTAGTGCTGCTGGGGTTGTATAGGAAGTACAAGAAGTAAAGAATCATCATCATCATTCCTTTATCCCATTAATTTGAAGTCGTCTATGGAAAATGAATAAAGAGTGCTAGTAATATATTTTTAAATTTATCATGTGGAGACTGGACTGGAGACCATTGTTATTTGTGTGTTTTATTTATTGAGTTATGGGAACATGTATTAGATCAATGTTGATTAGTTGATCATACTTGGCCACAGTTTTGGTATTTCTCAGTTGTTCAATAGAATTAGGCATAATGAGCATAATGGGGTTAATGGATTGAAGGAGCTGGCCATTTAATCACATATTTGGGGTCTCCCTTCTTTCTGAATCTATTTAAGAAAGTGTCTGGAACTTTTTTATGCCAATGGGAAGAGTGCTAAGCTCCTCTTTCTCTAGTTCCTATCTCTACTAGAAGCAGAGAGAAAATTAACTGTTACCATCTAAAAGAAATACTATCCCTCCCCTCACCAAACTCTCATTACAGCCTTTTCTCTGCTGAAGCCTGTTTCTAAAACTGTGATTTCAAAGCTAAGCTTGAGAACAGAAAGTGGGGAGACCAATCTTCCACAGAAGGTTCATCAACATAGTCCAAGATCTCAATCTACATCCTTAGAAGAAAATCCATTTCAATAGTAAAGAATTACTTACAAGAATGCCCCATGAGATGGTGCATCTTTTATTCTTGATCTTTTGCTGGGAGACATCTGTCAAACCATAAGATGAATGGATTGTGATGATTCTATAAGGGCTGAAAAGTAGTCAAGAAGGTTGACGGAATACTACGAGCGAAACACAATAAGATTACTGACAGATACTGACACATTCTTATCAATTGAAAAGAAGAAGAAGATTCAACACTCTTGAAAATAATGTACCTGTTTGGGATCTTTAGTATCCTGTTAGGAAGGCAATCCATCTGATAACAGTGACCTGGTAAAGGCCTAAAGGAGGGACTGCAATGATTTTATCTTTATTTCAGTTTTAGTATCACCATTGCTGACTTCAAAGAAAAAGAAATCCCAAGTCCTAACTGTTTTGAAGACAATGCACTTGTTTGTGATCTTTAGCATTGTGTTGGTAAGGCGATCCATCTGACAGCAATTTCCTGGTGTAAGGCCTACCAAGGAGGGACTGCAATGAGTCTCTGTCTTCATTTCAATTTTAGTATCTCCATTGCTGACTTTAGAGAAAAAGAAATCCAATCTGTTCTATTTCGTTGTGCAGTTCTTATAAAACTGCAGGGAAAATAGATAGCAATGTTTCTAACTGTTGATTTTTTTCTCTACAGCAATGCAAAGAAGGATAGCTGTTTCTTTCCTATTCCTCAAGCAGCAGAGTGCATTCTTCGGGTTGTGGAAAGGGCCAATGCACCCATAATTTACCTCTCTACAGATGCAGCTGAAAGTGAAACTGATCTGCTGCAGTCGATGTTTATGGTAAATGGCAAGCGAGTTCCTCTAGTTAAAAGGCCTAGTCACAACTCTGTCGAAAAATGGGATGCTTTGCTTTACAGAAACCATGTCAGTGGTGATAATCAGGTGAATTTTATGTCTCTTTACCTTTCAAGGGTGACATTTTAAAAAAATGAAAACATTGATTTTGTTACACTACAAACTGGAAGTAATAAGCACCGAGAGGGAATCAATAATTGCATTCAGAAACGAAAAAAGAAATTGATTATACAAAAGAATGCCTCCCCAATAAAAAAAACCTTAAAAACTTATTTCACATTTTGTTTGGTCAAGTGGGAGAGAACGTTTAAATTCCAAAGCCCTCTACTGTTGTGTTGTGATGGATTAGCACAGCAAATGAGCCAAACATTATCCAAGTTCCTGTTTTACATGAGGAAACCCACAACACAGCACCATCACTAGTGTTATGATTCCTGGATATCTCAGAATAGGCAACATATCCATATTGGACTCAATACTTAATTTGCATGAATCGGGAGATCCGTTGAACCATCTCCTACCGAGGCAATCTCGGCCTTCTCCGTGTTGAGGGGTTAGGCCAGCTCAGCATGCCTGTCAATTCTGCCCACCAATCCATCTCCTACCTCGGTGATCCCAGCCTTCTCCAATTCAAAGTTGTAACTACCATCATCTCCTCTTTACTGAAATATATTCCTTTTTATATTCTGGTTAATAGTGTATGCAGGGTCTGATTTGGAGCAGAGAAAGGGATTGGAGATGCCACGAAAGCATCATTCTCAAAGCTAGGGCTTGAGAGACTGAGAGGGTTTGTGTTAGGGTTTTGAATGTGAATGGGAAGAATGGAAAGGGGCGGAGAAGAGAGGGCTTATTAGGTTTTTGAATGTGAATGAGAAGAAGGGAAAGGGGCAGGGAAGAGAGGATTTGTGTTAAGTTTCGAATGTGAATGGGAAGAATGGATAGGGGTAGAGAAGAGAGGATTTTTCTGGTCCTCCCTCCATCTCCTTCAACCGTGTACCATAGGATTCGACCGAGTCCTATAGGACCCAACTCGGTAATGACTGAGTCTAAGTTGACTCGGACTCAACCGAGTTTTGAAACACTTGTCAGAGATGCCACTATCTAGAATGATGTGGCACTTCCTATTCCTCACTTTGCAAGTCGTGGGGGAATACATTAGTGCAGAGCTAATCATCTTCCGTTGGTGCTGTCGGAGTCAAAAGAGTCTTGGGCACCACATGTAGATCACCCCATTTTCGTCATCATCATCCTGCCCCTCATCACAAATTGTATCACTATCATCCCGTCCATGTGCTGCCTCATCATCTGGAGTGTTCTTTGTTATGCCAACTACATATTTTCAGCAGTTTGACAATACATATCCTGGTTCATCATATTTGAAGTGTTTAATTACAAGTTTATCTTTGTTATTCGGTTGACTACCTATTGTGCATCGGGTTGCCCCTGATTGATCACAATCAAATCTACCTACTTCACCAGTGGAACCACCACCCTCACAAAACAAACCCTTATTAGGCTGATTAGACGATGAACAAGCAAGCTGTTTTTCAGTTCTTTGATATTTTTCAATTGCCTTGGCCCGCTGGTAAGATTCCACAGCTGTATAGAGATGGTGTAAGGATTCCATTCCACCTAATTTAGAGCCATGTTCTATGTTACTCGTACGAGTTAACATGTCTTTCTAATTACTTCACCGAGTGTCTTTGGTGCTCGTGCAGTCTTCCCTTCTCCTAGTTCCTTGAATTTGTAGTAATTATCTTCACCCTTGTAGTTCCTTGTATCTGCAAATACATAGATGCGTGCAAAACAATCTCAAAATGATAATTTCTTCTGTAGCAATAATCCATAGTTCTCTTATATGCATATTAGTTCTATCCTTCCTAGCAAATCCACGCATCCTTCTTTCCATATGCATGTTGACAACATGGAATTAGCTCCTTAGTTTTTTATTCCCCAAATGTTCAACTTAGTACAACAAAGTGGGCCTAGCTGCCTCCTTATAAAAATGCCCCCTTTTCAAAGTGGCACTTAACTATTGCGAAACACCCCACTAGCTTGTCTCACTTGGCAATCCTTAGGTATCCTATTACTATATTTTATTTAAACCTCCTGCTTTTCTCTGCTCACTCCTAGATACTGATTACATTTAGGTATCAGGCTGTTTTCAGTTTGAACCATCTCCACATCTCTACTCTTTCAATTCACTTACCCTTTAGACTCGGATACGGACTCGTGAATGATCATCCAAAAAGTTAGATGCCCTTGTCCATCGCTCTTTTTCTTCTTGATTGTCATCAATAGATGCAGGCTGATCCACATCACTCACTTATAAACTCAATGAGCTTTTTATGACTTTGCTGAATCAAACTTGGCAACCATGAAACTGCTTTCTGAGTTTTGTTCAAGTTTATTGTGTGTGAACATGTTTATGAAAACTTGTTGGTAAAAAAAAAGGTTAGAGCCTTAGAGGGCATGCTCTAATTTGCAAAATATCCCCTTTTTTGTTTGTTTTTTCCAAAAGGTGGAAGCCATGCTGGATAAAACGATCTGTGCCATGTCAGATGTGTTTATTGGAGCATCAGGTTCGACATTCACAGAGGACATAATCCGGCTTCGACAGGACTGGGGTTCAGCATCCCATTGTGATGAGTATCTCTGCCAAGGTGAGCAACCAAATTTCATAGCAGACCCAAAATGAAGAGACTAGATCACGATTATTGTTGTCATTCACGCAAAAAAAAGAAAAAGAAAATTCATGTTTAATTCCTAGTCTCTATTACTTCACATTTTATCTAGCTGCTTGCCTGTAATATATGTAGGTGATGTATAGTAGTGTTGTTTTAAGTAATATCTGGGGATGCGTTCCTTCATAATTCATCTATTTCTTTGATATTTGTCCAAGATGCATGGTCCTCTCAGATGTGATATATTGTAGCCAGAGCTTTCCCTCGGTGGTGGAATCTGGACCTTTGTTTGACATGCTTTATATTCAGGGATGAGATCTTGCGCTTTGGCAAATTAGCCACTAATGAAGACCTATGACCTTTTTGGATCCTTTGAACTCGGATGTCTAGTTACTATGCAATTAAATAACTCTGATTATTTACCCGCCTGCATGATGGTTCACTGGCACAAGTCGCGAGTTTGCTCCCCACGTTGTGTGTTAGGCACCGACCCCAGATTTACCTGGTGTACGTGTGTTGCAGGGTCGTGCATGTGTGTTGGGAATAGTCATGTTGGATCAGCCAAAAAAATAAGAGTAACTCTGATTATCTGCTACTCTGACTACCTCTAATGGTTTATGACAGAACAATTATTACCAAGTATAACTAAGGTTACACAACCTATTAAACCATCCATTCTGGGAAAACTGAATAACCTGCACTTGGTGTAGAGAGATTCAAAATGCTCTTAGATTTGTCTCTGTTGAAGATTTTAGGGCATGGTCTATACAAGGCGGGTCTATTGGTGATCTGGATCAATGAACCGTTGGTTGCACTTGCACATGTAGAAATTGATGCTGACATCATGGAAAAATGGTAGTGCATGAATATGGTTTTCCTGCTCCTTCAGTCCAATTTGGATTGGATGATGGATCCTTTGAGTCCGACCCCTTACAATGGAACTTTCTAAATTCTAATAAATCCCGTGATTGCTGTTTTTCGTTGACCATGACCACTATCATAAGGATCCCGTTGTCAACCACATATTTGCCTGCGTTCATTGCATGCTTGTACAGCTACTGGGCTCCATGATCTATGGTCTACAAAAAACCTGTGAGTCACATTTATTCTGACATATTATTCATCTATAGGAAACGCCCATCTTGTGATCATCGCCATTTAGATGCATTGATTTTCTTTTATGAAGGACAGGCTCCTTATTCCAAAAATGCAGTAGTGGAAGGGAAAAAGAAGGGAAAAAGGGGGCATGGTATGCTTCTAGAGCCATTGGCCTTACCAATTAAGAGACCTTTCAGCGGGTATATGCCACGAAAGTCGACCCCTTCTAGAATTTCTGGTCAGATGACTTGGATGATTTAGTTTCTAGTCATCATCAGATATATGACCCTGAGAAAGTGAATGGAGAGTTTCACCTTGGACCCAAAGAGCTAGAAGGCAGGGTATAAACTAAAATGATTATTTTACATTGTTACTTGTGGTTGGATTACTAAGAATTCTAAGGTTCCTATTTCTAAAAGTAGATAAAAGTGAAGAAATAAAAGTGAATATCCAAAAAAAAGACATCAAATAATCTCCCCTCAAAGAGAATCAAGGAAAGATGGGGGATCATTTCCTAGTCACTGGCCTACTAATTTACATCCTAAGAGAGTAAAGGTCCGATCAATATTTCCACTTATATTCTTCATCACTCACCTCTTTAATAATCCATTGTCAATTGACCGTGAGCTCCATGTATTTGTGTGAACAAGTGATCCGAAATGAAAACAGAAAGGGAATGGCGTCAACTTATGGTAGAGCTGAATTTCAACAGATTCCTAGAGGTGACATGGGATGGGTTCTAAAAATATAGTTTTGGCCCATTTTAGGCATCAGTAGAGGCTGGAGGTATTTGTCTTTTGAGATATTCATATGCAATATTATTCCTAGTATCCATCCTCTTTTATAATCAATATCGGTGATGGGCATTGCGAATATAGCCAATGCGGGCCAATTGCTACGGCACACCTGCCGCGACTCCTGCTGCAAGTTCGCAAAATGCATGCTCCGTTTGAACACCCGACCTACCAGGCTCTGATACCACTTGTAGGATCTTACACTTCATTGAACTACCACAACAATAGTTTTATGGTGAGAGCAAGGGCTCGACAATAATTATGACCGCTAAGGATTGAGGGTGGATGTTGACCTCAACAACTCCAAAATAAAATCACCTTGAAATGATCCATAGACTCTAACATTGATTTTTGCTCAACTGATCCAGCCGATACACTTTCAACTTCGTTCCAGGCATAAGGAGAGGTTACCGGGGCCATTGAGCCCACACCATTGGGTGAGCCCTAGGGTGAGGTCAGGAGGCTCTCAAATGAGGGAATGAGACATGCATAGGGTTCGAATCTTGGGCAGCCAGGTGAGCACCGACACTTCTTACCACTGAGGTAAGAGTTGGGTTTGGCTCCCAACGGAGTCTGAATAAGGCCTGGACCCCATTTTCATACTAGTCGGCCCATGTGTCTCCTGACATTTGGGACCATCCTTTCGTTCAAGTGTTAGAAAATAATTTATCCAAGTATCCAATTAAACTAGGGATTTTTAGGAATAAAGCTACCATCTTTGTGTAATTGTGTCCAACAACTAGACAAGACAGGTCATCTCTTCTCAAGCTTCTTTCCAACTCGCGTTTTTATACATTCCCTTTTCTTTCTAAATTGGGAGTCGAGTAAACAAGTAAGATAACTTAGCGGTCAATGATTCTATTCACTTTCACTTGTGTACGCGTCTACTAGCGTAATTCTCCCACTCACAACAGCAAAATGACGAAACATCATTCACACGGATCATCACATTCTCTTTAAGCCGACTTGGACTTTTCTAACCCTTATTTCAGAATCTTTTGACTCTATATCTACTTGGATGATGTGAACCCACTTTTTTCTAATCCTTGAACGCGCTTTAGCTCGGTCAAAGCAAATGATAAACATCATCAGTAGCTTTTTGTAATTTGGAGAGTTTCTTGTTGGAAATTGCCAAACTGGGGCATAAAGAATTTACCCCTTCAAGCTCTTATTTTGGATATTTCCTGTCGAGACTGGATTGCCGCTGAGGAGGAGGAAATTTTCGGCGGCCAAAACTTCATATTTGGAAAATTTCTTGTCTAACTAGTGAGAATTAAAAAATCTTCATCATCATCAAAGCCTTATCCCAATTATATTGGTGTTGACTATATAGTTATATGAATTTTGTTTCTCCATTCTACTATATTTTACTCCAAATCAAACTTAATAATTGTCAATTTTGACTTTCATATATTTTCAGATTCCAACTTTAAAAATGTTTTGGACTCTCATCTGGAAGAGCATTTAGAAAATCTAAAGGCACTCTCGCAATAAGAATTTTTAAAAAGCTTGCAAACAAAGAGGCCCTTTACCGTGTGCATGGCTATTGCATTGTAGTGAAGTGAGGCTCCCCTTTAAATCCAAAGGTTTAGGGTGACCTTTTCAACATCCAAATCAGTATAGCAAAAAACTAACCCCTATTTATTGGCTTCATTGTAACTTGAACTGTCATGTAGCTGACATGCGATCAAAAGGGAGAAAAGAGAATGATGATAATCGAAGTATAAGTAATGTGTTGTTGATTAAGATTTTAGTGAGATCCCGGTTGATGTTAATTTAAAGGAGGCTTGATTATGTTAGTGGGTTTGGGCCTGGGCATGGTATGTTTACTGTAAAGTGAATTGCAATTCACCCATTATTCACAATTCCAAAACCAACTTGAATAGATGTTCAATCGATTTGGTCAAACATGACTACTCAGCGGATTAGGTCAGAGGCTCTGGTGAGTCCTGGAAGAATATTAAAAACCACATGTAAAGTTATAAGGCTTTAAATCTACCGCAATTAATGCCACTCGGCTTGAAAGTGGTGACTCAGATTCAAAGAGGCGCCTGATATTATTAAGTGGCTCGCGACTTTAAGGACAATGGCTCGGCCCATATTACTTGTACTCCAACTGAAAATAGAAAAAGGTAGTTTTCTTCATAAGCATTTTTAAGACATTCTTAATGAGTAGCGTAGCCTTAATCATCATGGTGAACCATACAAATGATAAAGCTTTCCATGAATGTCGTTTGGTATTCTTTATTATTTCTATCGCCATTTTCTTAAACACTGCAGATTAGCAGGTTGGGCAAGGATTTCTACCTATGGTTAGGGGGGCAAGAACACACTATGGGTGAAATTCTAAGGTCATCAAAGACAATTGCTCTATGTGTTAGAGGGCGTGGAAAGATGGATAGTTGGCCATCTGTTTTTTCCCCCTCTTAGAGGCCCTCAAACACAAGATTACAATTATACTATATTAAAGAGGAAGGTTTTGAATTCAATTTTGATTTTCGGTTATAATTTTGACCGGAAGTTGTATTGGTTTTTTTATTTTTTTCTTTTTAGAATCTTGCATATTCTCCCCATGCTATCTCATTCAATTACCTACTTTATTTCTTTATTAAAGGCATTTATCTGCCCTCCACTTTTCTTCTTCTTCTTCTTTTGCCAAGACTTTATTTTCATCCAAACTCTACCGTTCCATTTCTACTCCAATATTTTTCCTATTTTCTTTCTACGCCACTAACTCTTGGATTACATAAATAGGTATTCAGAACTTTTTTTTTCTTTTGCTTTCTTTCTAAAAACTATTATTTTTTTTAATGCATGAATATTGAGATTTCAATATTTGTCATATTTGTGCTGAGCTCAGGTTATTGTGCTAGTTATTTAATTAACACCACGATTCTTAGTACCCCTTCAAACCCTCTCTGCCCTCATGAAGGCATCCATGTGGCCCCTACAAAGCGCCTTCCTTCCACTTTTCCTTTGTCCCTTTGAAATCATTTTGAATTTGGCAATTCAAATATCATTGTCAATCCACTGGTAGCTTAGTGGTTAGAAACCTTCCTCTCCACAAAAAAGCTACCAAAGATCGATTCCTAGTTGTATGTGTTCTTGATGGTTAAGGGACTTGTTTAAGAGGGGTGTGTGGGTGTGTAAGTATTTATCATAGTAGGAAAATAATGGTTGAACTATCATTAGGCCTATGCATTTTTTTTTTTCAATTCCTTACTTTAAATTTGGTGGCATGAATATGGCATACAATTATAAAGTCTAAATGGCACCAGATTGTTCACCAACTTCTTGGTTGTTACCATTGCACAACAGCCATTACTTGATGGTTTTAGCTTATATTGAATTAATTCTACTCTCTTTGATGATTCTAGTCAAACATCACACCGTGCACATACACACACAGAAAGAAAAAGGAAGTTGTAACGTCTGACCCACATTAGTTTTTGCCATTGACTGCCTGAATTATTGATTTTATTTGGATAAAGTGTAACTGAGAAGTATTGTTCATTCAATGATTCTAATCATCTTATTCTTCCTCTGAAATCTTCTTGATTGAGTTCTATTTTTCACCTAGAATGTGAAAGTAGCTAGATCACCTGCCCCTTTTTCGCCCCTAAGGTGTGTGCGTGTGTGGGTGCACGTACATGTGTGGTGTGTGTGTGGATTTGGTTCGAGATAAATTAGAGTGGCATTGTGGTAAAATTCATACAGCAAAGCTAACGTAATTGGGACAAAACTTTGATGATAATGATGATGACAAAAAACGGCCCGTTGAGTAGCTCAATCCTTATTTGGATTTGGGGATTTTATGACCTTCTATGTTTTTGTATCAGGAAGTTTTGGATCTGGGATTTAGGCACTGAGTCAGGCATGGATGGGGCTGGACCGTTTGATCCCTATTTGGGCTTAAATCTAGGCTCATGTAGTTCAGCCTAAAGTTGAGCTTTCCATATAGAGTACACGCATAAATCATAATGGACAAAGTTTCTCACTGAGCTACTGGCCTCATCTTTCCATTCCTTCAAGCTGAGGAAGACCCATCGCCATCATGATCTGTTTTTTAATCTGGAAAGAAGCCCGCAACTAGGAAGTATACAGACAGGCACATACTTAGCCGTTAGCAATTAGAAGTACGTGCAAGGCATGCGTTTAAAATGGGTTTTTAAAAAGACAATGAGAAGATAACAAAAGAAAAAAAAAAAAAAATAGAAATAGATGACATAAGATACTTTACTGTACTCTAAAGTGTAGTGATTTTTTTTTTTACTTTAATTCATCTCATCCTTTTTAACTTTATTTATGATTTGATGCTGCACCCCTTTTTATTTTTTCACCCGAGCTAAGGGAGCTGGACCTTATTGAGCCTACTAGTGAGGGAAGTAGACCTCAGGTGAGGTAATAGAGCACTTGGGTGCAAGAAGGAAATTTCAGGCCCTCGTGTGACGAAAGGTGCCATGGCCAAGGGTTGATTCCTATATAGTTGGGTGAGAATTGATGCATCTTATTGCTAGGATAAGATGGCATTTCTCCCTTGCTCCTCTTTTACTCTCATGTGAACAAACATGCCATAATAAGGAATTGTATTTTATCTTTTAATATATGAAAACAGGTTTTCTTTTTTCTAAATCATATGGTTGAGCTTAGAAACAAAATAAGAAAAAACTGGCAAAAAGGTGAAAATTGGGACTAATTATAGAAACAATAATAATAACATTTTATCTTGTATTTATTTATTTTATGTTATAAAATTCATTTTATCTTTAGCAATATACTCCCAATAGAGATTCAAATATTGAGTATGGCCACTAATAACAAACTGGGGTTCTCTTGTGATAATAGAATACAGATCAATATGAGTTAATTAGTGACCATATGTAAGCTTTTTAATAGATGATATTGGGATGATGATCACAATAATGTTCATCTATAACTAGACCAAATGCATATGTCCATCTATACATTGATAAAAACAGAAATTATGATAACTATTTTGCCCATTTCACCCATCCTTATATCTATCAAAATATTATATATTTATGATCAATGGACCTGGCCCAAAAAATTGAATCTATGTATTTTTCCCAAATAATCTAGTTGGATTTCAATACCATAGAATCTAGACACTACATAGCCATTATTAAGTCTATGGGGTTGGCCGAGTGATCAAAACTACGGTTTTTCCTTCTTCCGGAGTTAGAGGTCTTGGTATGGACCCCCGGTTCTCCTCTCTTCACGAATCGAAAGTTTAATCTACTTGTCCTACTACATAGGGCCACGGGGGTTTTACGCGACTAATCTATGGGGCCGGATTCATATCCATTAAACCTTGAAGTAATGAAATTAAGGGCTAATATTGGTCCCATTTTAGGTCAAAGTTTGTCCAACCTTATCCTCTTTTGTCATCTGTTCAGATAAAGTAGTGACTTGGCCTGATGTTGATGCAGTACCTGGTGTCACTGGAGCATTTCCGTTTCGGGTTTGTTACACCTTGCCGTTATCCGCGATATCAAAAGATTTACCGAAACCGTTTCTTATGAGGAGAATTACAAGGAGATTTTATATTTATTTATTATTTTTCTAATAATCTAAAAACTCATCTCTTTTCTACATTATTTCGAGTATAAATATAAAAATAAAAAATATTGAGGACGTGTTTGTTTACATTAGAATACATAGAATGATTAAAATATGAAATTTCATAAATAGCATCAAAACAAAATCTTCTTTTAATTCTTTTTCAATATTATTTTCTATTCATTAAAAAAACAACAACTTAAATCTTCATATTTAACCACTTTACGCATTCAATTTCTATATATACTAACGCAAACAAAGAGACCAAACAGTTTTTTGGAGACGATAACTTTCATGAGTTATTTGTGAACCAATTACCTGTCAATGAGTTCCACCATCTTGACAGTCATGACTACCGTGTCTCACTTGAGCGGCAAACAAACAATAGTTATCAATTTAGGCTGAAAACATGAATCTCAATAGAAAATTGACCAAAATAGCCGAAAATTCTAAAGATTTTGAAATGACTGGAATGTTGTTGAGAATGTGTTCAAACTTCAATTTTAAAAGTTATTATTTTTAAAATGACTTAAACGTTGCGGGAAATGTGTCAAACTTCAATATTAAAGGCTTTTAACTTTTATTGCTATAGAAATTATGTTTAAACTTTATTGCGGTAAGGAACATACTTAAATCTTATATTTATATATTATAATATTATTTTATTATAATAAATAAAATATATAAATTATATTTAATATGTATATTGAAAAAAATATAACTCTAATATAAATAATCGGAATTTTGAATTGGGAGAAACATTTCATTCTGGAGTACTAACCCAAATGGGTCCAAAAAAAAACTATTACCAACTATGAATCTAACCTCCTCTCAGCCGTTGAACTCCCTCAACAAAGTTTCTTTGGAAAATTGGCACAAATCGAGCAAGCAGCAGCTCAAAGCGCATGATCCCACAAGACGTGTCGACTAGGGAATCCCTTCGGGACGAAGTTACAGAAAGACCCCTGAAGAGAAAAAAAAGGAAAGAAGAGACGTGTACTATGAAGTCGTCTCCTCTAGTGTAGAGAGAAGATGGCGGCCTCTCTAGCGTCCTTTTCTCGGTCAGTCATCCAATTCCAACAAACTGATTCATTTTCAATTCAACCCCCTCACCACCTTCCTTGAAATCTCTTTGGTCTCTTCCTCTTGAAAGTTTCAATTCTAGTGTTTCCATCCCACCTATATATAATAAACTTTTCTCCAAAAACTTTTTAAGAGTGAGAGAAATAGTTCTATATCTTGAGAGAAGAAAAAGAAAAAAAATTAAGGGAGTAGGGAGGGAGTGCTTTCTAGTTTTTTTTAAAGTACTTGGATTTCAGAGATCAGAAAAGGTGAGAATCCTTTCTGGTTCTTTTAATTGCCTATTGGGGCTTGTTGTTTTGATAGGTTATTCTCAGATCTGGATTTTATATAGAGAAATTTGAAAAAAAAAAAAAATCATTTCTGGGTTTTGCTGTTATGTGGATTGTTCATAGATAGAGAGGGAAATCTTTAGCTGTGTTCTTGTCTAATTTGAGTTTCAGCTTAAAAAAGAGAGAATCCTTTCTGGATTTTGCTCTTCTATTGTTGGAACTTGCAACTCAAACTTGAAAAAAAAATCTTGAACTCAAAGCTAAAACCCTAGCTAACTCCCATTTGGATCTTAAAAGAGAGAGAGAAACCAAAAAAGAAATCATGAGTGATACTGACTTGGGCAATCGCCTCAATGATTCTGCTGCCATTTCCTTCAGCGGCAAGGTCATGTTTACAGCGATTATCCTTCTCTTCCTGGCGGTCGTCTTTGTCATCTTCCTCCATCTCTATGCCAAATGGTACTGGGGCCGCAACGGCATGGCGGCGCGCTCCCAGTCCCGCCGCCGCTTCGTCTTTAGCGGTGACCGGGACTCCGTTCTCGCTCCCCGCCGGGGCCTCGAGCCTTCCCTCATCCAATCGCTCCCGGTCGTCCTCTTCAATCCCAGCGAGTTCAAGGAAGGATTGGAATGCGCCGTCTGCCTATGTGAATTGGCCGAAGGCGAGAAGGCACGCCTCCTCCCCACATGCAATCATGGGTTCCATCTTGAATGCATAGACATGTGGTTCCTATCCCATTCTACTTGCCCGCTCTGCAGAAATGTCGTCGCTTCATCGGATTCCTCCTCGTCCCCGGAGTCTGATGAAGAGGAGATCCCAGTTCCTGAGCTGAATTCAGCAGTTGGGCATTCGACGGAATCGCCGAATTTCCCCACAAACATCTTGTTCTGGGGTACGCAAGATCAGGTCAGCACAGGTGTGTCTTTGGCTGTAGAAGAAGGGCCTTCTTCTTCCTCTGCTTCGCCTCCGACTAAATTGGAGGGAAATGGAATGTTGGTGATTGATGTACCAAGCCAATTGACAGATAGCTTTTCATTTCCCTCATCATCCTCTATTCGGTTCCCAGAGGAAGAGCTGAAATCTCCAACAGCAGCAACGCGCTTGAGGTCACTGAAGAGGCTTTTGAGTAGGGAGAAAAGGGTCATTCCTTCTAGCCCCACTGCGGCTGATATTGAGCAGGGAGGAAATGCTCAGAGTACAAAAGCTCCCTCTGAGCCATGAATCCATGAACATCTTGCACAGCCATGATAGAGTTGATTATGCTGGTGGATTATGGTTGATATTTTCGTTCATGTTTTAAGTGGAAGATGGTGAATTGAATTCAGCAAGTGGGTGGAGATTGTCAGATGTTAAGGCTTCTTCCGAGTTGTATTGGCGGCCGCCGATCATCGGAGTATTGCAATTGCATTTCTATGTTCTTTGATTCATTTACAGCAGCAGAAGACAGCTGTGGCTGTAAGTCGCTGTTTATATTAGCTTCGCATTGTATGGTCAGTAGTTCTCTTGCTGCTGCTGCAGTTAAACACTGTACAGGAAGAAAGTAGTTTTCTCAATTCTTGAGAATGAAACATTCCATGGGTTTCTCTAAATTAAAGCCTTGAATTCTGTTGTCTGCTTCTCCATCTTTATGGTTGTGAATTGTGATGTATGTATAGGTAATTTGTCATTACAATTCCAGTCACAGCTATAGGCCTTTTACTCATGTTGCTCTTATTCTACTTCCCATACTGCAGGTTCTTGTCCTCGTGATTCCATCTCACTTTAGTCAAATGAGCTTTTCCATAGAGTATGACTGCTAGCTGTATCATACATAAAACATGCTTATGATGAAATAGTAAATTTCCTCAATTTTACAACTTGAATGATTTCCTCAATCATACAGCTTGAATCACCTCTGTAGTGAGGTGGTCCTTTTGCAGGGTAACCAATTATCTTTGCAGTGTATGGGCAATAAAAAAAAAAAAAACTCCCATCATCCTACTCCTAACTATGTCAGGCTTCTTTGGAGCTAGTTTAAGTAACTGTATGAAAATTATCTTTAAGGCTTGTTTGCCTAATTTGAAATTGAATTCCCAGGAATCTAAATGATAGGGGGTTTGAAATGAGGACCAAGGTTGAGGGGTTAAGGTGAAAATCAAAATGGAATTGTCAGTTTCCTAGCTAGTTTTATGGTTAGGTCATCATTTCCTTATCAAAAGGCAGATTGTGTGATTGCCCTTTTAGATCTCCACAGTTAATATTTTACTTTTCTGCGCCTTTGGCAAAAATGCATAGGTTACTAGTCCTCTTCCTTTAAATTTTGCTGAATCCCTGAATTAAAATTGAATTCTTAATTCCTTACCCAATAATTTAGGGTACATTTCAGGCATTTCCCCTGATTTCAATCAATTTTTATTTAAAAATATAAATAAATTTTAAAATGAGGCCAAACCCATAAATCCTATTGTTTTAGATTTTTGCTGAATTCCTGAATAGGAATTAACTTCTTAATTCCTTACCCAACAATTTAAGGTGCATTTCAGCACTTCCCCTGATTTCAATGGCATTTGGGCAATCCTCTGGTATTCACTGTAGAAAATAGGTTCAGCTTTGGAAATAGTTGGTACTTTATTCCTGCCTCTTTACCCTCAAATCATTATCAGGTCTGTGTGCCAATTTTTTTTTTAGGTCAAAAAGTTACTAATCGCATAATAGATTTTCAAATGAACCAGTTTGCATGTAAAATGTGGGCCTCTCTAGGATTCCAGCTATAATCAATTCTACATCCTGTGGAGTGTGGAGGGAAGGAAATGGAGACAGGACAAACAAAATGCAACAACTTCCACATCATCATCATCATCAATAATTGGGGGCAACAACTTTCAGATAATATCATTTTTAATTTGAACACCACCAACAGTGTGATGAGTGATGACAAACCTTTCGACCAAAATAGTCAAATGGGTTTCAGATTTGAATCATCTCATTTGACCTGATGGAAGTCGAATGAAGGAAATCTGATCCAAGTGCTTATAACACTCAGTTGGGTACCTGAAGATGGATTGCATAGCAAGTTGGAGATTGGATTTTTGAGCACCAACTCTAAGTCGATTTCTTATTGCAGCTTTCCTAACAAATAATAATGAGAGATGTTTAGTCTCGTTCTCTGTAAAATTCATCTGCAAGCCGTGTGATCAACAAAGGTTTAATGTGGACTAGGCAATTAAAATAACGGCAACGGCAAATGTCTTGTTTTGCACAAATTCTCCATAGGACACAAATGGTGAAGCGCTCTAATTTAAGTAGACTCTGGACAACCAGACTCATGGTCATATGACCCCTGCTCAGGATCCTCATGCCTAAACAACACTCATGATTAGAACTAAATTCTATATGGTGATATACTCTAGATTGAAGTTTGAAAACGCAGTGTAGAATAATGGCAGTTATAACTGAAGTAACCAGCCCCATTCCGGAGCTCACCTGGTACCAAGGGATACGGGTGTGTTGAGTTCGAGTTCCCAATGTCATCCCTCTGGAGATATGGGTTGTTTCAGAGTAACAGGTTCTTCTTGGGTTAGGAATCTTTCTAATGGAGGAATGATTGTATCAGTGACTTGGCCAGACTAGAACTTGTGTAGAAAGATCCATGACAAATGTTTGCTTCTTTTTTTTTCCCTTCTTCCTGAAGACCGGAGCAGGAGCCGCAATCATAGTTTCTTTATTTCTCTTTCTTTAGCTCTCACTTCGAAGGGCCGCTCAATGCTCTTTCCAGTCACTCAAGCAAGCCAAATGGATTAGGCACTCTCATAATACCACTTCCAACTTGGCCCTCGTTGTGAGTTTGACAAATACTGCTGGCCATAGATGCCTTTTAATCTCACATTTTCCTCATCTGTCCCTCTGATCTGAAGACAAACCACCTGCGTCTGCCTTTTTTTTTTTTCCCTTGCACTTATTCTGACATATTACTTGCATACACCTTCTCAATGGTATAAAGAGCCCACAATGAAAATAGACAACGAGAGAAAATATGGCAGAGATGTTAGATGGTACCCCACTTTTCTATTTACTAGGTACTGGTGAATGATCAATTCCTGCTAGAAGGTACAGTATTTGATTGCCGTCGTTCATAGATTTCACCTCTCCTCGCCAACTTTAGACCACTTACCCACCTGGGATTGGGAGTGGCACATGGCAATGGTTAACTCCCCACGCCAAATTTGCCAAGTGATATATATATATATATATCAATGGTGAGGGACGAATGCACTTGAATATTCTCCTATATATATATTAGCTCTTGTCACCCTGGGGATTAAGTCCTATTGAGACAAAGATCTCACAGATATAAACGTCATTTTAAAAAAAAAAAAAAAACCTTGATAGTCCGAAGAATTCAATGCCGAGCAATGAAAAGGAGCCTTGATAGCCCATTGTACGTCTTCTAGCAAAACAAGCAGCCCTAAATAAGAACATTAACAAGGTGAGTATAAGGTGGAGATTTGTACCATGGGTGGTTATTAATATCGTATGCTCTCTCTCTCTCTCTCTCTGTGAAAGGCAATCCTTCACTTTTAGCCCCTTTACAGAAAGACATTGCTTAAAAACTTGAGGAAATTAACCAATTGAAAGAAAAGACCGGAAATTCAACTCAGGGATTAAACAATCACGCCCATAAACAAAAACAAATGACATGTTTTATGTCAATCATCCTACAGTCTCAGGCATAGCAAATAGCATTTTAGAGGGTTTGGAGTTTCAGAGAGTTTGCATATTACCATAAGAAACAGATACAGTTAAAGAGACACTACGCAAGCTACAATAAATCACAAACTCTCTTGGCATTGCCACCACTGGCTACGCCCTCAATCACGCTCACTTATAGCTGTTAAGTGCTCGTCAATCTCTTCCGTTGACAGAACTCTGAAAACTGGATTTTCTTTTCTCACGACTCCCACCTATTGAATCACAAATTCAAGGTCATGCTTAAAAATTCTGTGTTCTCAACTAAAAATAGATCAACATGAAAGCATATGAAACATCTATAAATACAACTCTGCTGACCCAATCTTGCAAGCATTCTTTGAAATGGGAAAGGTATGACCAACATAAATTACCTTGTTGGTTCTTTACAACAATTAGACTCTTCCAAATCTAGTTTAGACTCTGTAATTGGCTACAAAATAATGTTGTTGTCGTTATTATTATTGTTATTATTATTTATTTCTATTGAAATCTAAATAAATTATTGCAATGCTTATTAGTTCTTTGTATGGAGAAAGCATGCGCTATTCCTTAAAATTAAAAAGTATAAAATTATTAAAATATTTTTAGATGTTCTGCTGAATTGATGGCCTATATTTTGGGATTTGCCAAATTGGGCACCTCATACAGATGTGGGATTCTTGTACTTGTACCTGCACTTGTGCACATTAACTTTTAAGCATGAGGACCAAAAAATGAATTCAAAACAGGAATTAGGTTCCAAGTCCTCCGTCGAAAATGGAGAGACATGTTGCCCTTTGATTACAAATTCATTTGTAATCATTCAAAAAAAGATTAATAACAATGACTGCCCTTCAAATGAGGTAGAGCAGTGCATATTGAAGGTGTCGCAATCATATTTTTAATGTAAAAAAATTAAATAAATTAGTAATCTTTTATAGTTTATGGATGTTGACTTTGATATTATAAACAGAAATATATATTTACATATGCCATAAATTAGCATGTTGTGGCAGGTCATTCGTTCAAGTACCTGAACAAGATGCAAATGCAGAAAAAGGAACTAAAATGACAGAGGAAGTGTCAAATTTTATATTTAAGTTTCTTTAGATGCTAATATCCTATTTCTCAAGAGAAAATATAGGTTCAATGCCTAACATTGTATAGTAAGAGAGATCTTTTCTATAGAAAGTCAGCATCATTGTTATCTCTAGACAAGAGGGTTGTTGTATTTGTTATTACTATAATGATGATGGTACTTTTTTCCTTAATGGTAATGATGATGATTTTTTAAAATATTTACTTCAATTTTATTAAAGAATACAGGAGGCGATGATGATAAAGAAAAATCATTGTTGCTTGATTGATATCTATAGATAAGCATTATATGTTCTGTTAAGTGAATTTTGTAGGCAAGTTTCATGTCAAAAATTGTGACAGGCAACAGAGGCAAGACAGCCCAGTTGGGCAGCTTTGAAAACTAGGATCTGAATTACTTCAGGGAAGTATATGTGGTGTCCTGATGTGCAGATAGCGTTTGGGTGGTTTGGGTGCTTTTCTCAGTTAGAAGCATATCATCTAACAAGTTGAAAATGCCTACATATAGATTATTTATTTATTGGTTGCCTGCCTGCAGATACTCTTATCCAGGGAAGAAATATCCATCACACTGTCAAAAACAAGTCCTTAACTTGAAAACGCTGGTGCAGAAATTTATATGGTTGCATGGCTTATAACTTGGGAATTCTTACCTTCTGCACGTTTTTGTAAATAAAAGAAGCCAAGGCTATGCACTTACCCAAATCAATGTGACAAATATTGGCAATAATGTTAAAAATATAGCAATATGTTCATGAGAATTTCTTGAAACCCAATTACACTGAGAATTTTGAGATAATTTAAGAAAAAAGAAATGTTTTCCATAAAAAAATGTATTTTCAAAATTTAAGAAAAATTTGCATGAGTTATCTAAAATAAAAAATCTTTTGATCTATATATTTTTAAAAGATTCTCTTTATTCTTCAAATTTTTCTTTTCTGTTTTTAAATGACTTTGCTTTTTGCAAAATATTCCTAATATAGCAAAAGAACTCTTAAATTCTAGATTCTGGAATAAAATGAAAATGAGATTTTAGCTGCTCTTCATTGTTCTCGGAAAGTGGAGCAGCAGGAAGTAGGAGACCACTCTGTTGGGAGACTGTTGGCCTGCCTGTTACCGTGATCTCCAGCCAATACTGATTTATGTCTTTAAATAATGACCTCCAGCCAAAACTGATTTATGTTGTTAAATAATAAGTCGTCAACCATCTAGTGACTCTAATACACCTCACCCAAATTATTCAAACCATTGGCAATATAGCATTTGTCTATGAATGGTCCCATTTTCCTTGGTCAAGAAAACTTGATGACAAGCAGTAACAGATCAACACTAGTAACTATATCACCAGCATTCCCACAATATTTTATATATATATATATATTTATATATATATGCGAGATGCTGCTATGAGAGCATCTCTCACCTTACTATGGCAGATAAGGTGGGGGCTCTCACATCCATATCCAATGCCAATAACTTAAATGTGAGGGCCCCTACCTTATCTCTCATAATAAGGTGGGAGATGCTCTCGTTGGAGCATCTCCATATATATATATGGAAATATTCAAGTGAGAACTAGTTCTCACCTATTATATGAAAACTTTTTTGCGAAGCCCAACTAGCAACCCATCCAAACCTAACAACCAATAGGGAACCCCCTAATAGTCACTAATCTCAAGAATTGGCATACATCTGAATGGACTGAACCGTTGGATCGAGGGTTGAATACTTTTTTTGAATATGAAGCCCTTAAACTTGTGGGCCACGGATGAAGGGGTTAGGGGCATGGGTTTGGGGTCAAACTTGATATTTGGGGTGGTCTCACATAGATCTGCTCATCCCCCCGGTCCTATCCCCAAATGGGGCCCACAATTGGGCCCCACAAAAAGTTCTCATATAATATGTTAGAACAGTTCCCACCTGAATATTTTATATATATATGAGCAAGGCTCTCCTAAGATCAAGCTTAAGCTTAGGAGAAAATTTCGTAAGCTCACACACATGAACCCTCTAAATTGCACATGTCCACCAACTTTCGATTAGATCCGAATTTACCGGACCGTTGGATTGACTTTGTATCGATTTGAATTGACTATTGACCATTAAACTTTTGAGCCCATATGGAGATGATAGAAATCATGGTTAGGGCTGATTTTTTACAGAGAAGAAGATCCTAGGGAGTCCTTGAAATCCCTCCCCCCCCCCCAAATCCCCATGTGGCTCACCAGGTGGGCCCCACTACACACTTGAGCTATCTTATCCTAAGCTTGAGCTTAGGAGAGCTGGCCCATATATATATATATATATATATTACCAGCATATTTGTCAAGATAGTTATGTAAGTTATATAATTAAGCTCAATGGTATATGAAGCAAATAAGATGAATACCTCAATTTCGGTGGCCTTGAAATCCTCTTGTAGGACAGATTGGAGGGCAGATATTGCAGTCTGAATGATAAAATGGCAGCAATGTTAGACCATAAATAGAAGCCAAGTTTAACAGAAACAATACGGACATACATTTCAATGCACAAATGAATCAAACAGTATCACTTCAGAGCCCAAATAAAACAATGACTGGTAGGAGAGAGACATGAGGTCTGTCACCCCAAGATACCATGTGAACTCAGTGAGTGACAAAGGTAGGTTTCAATGTAACAATATTATTACGATCTGAGAGATTCAGGTCAGTGCCAATTCATCAAGGGGGATTTTCAAATACTTAGTTTCAGGGTACCTATAAAAAAATATCAAATGATTTAAAAAAATATTATCTTCATGGTAAATTTCACAGACCACTGTGCTCAATAGTCAATATTAACATAGTTCTACTGTAAAGTGTGAATTTACCATGCTGCCAGCTGCAACTCTGGCCCCACGACAGTCCAATCAATCAATTTCAACCACTTAATATCAAGTCTAGCCTAAAGTGCATATGTCTCCATAAGTAAAAAAACGTGCTTAGTGGTCAAGATATGATCGTTTGATTGAAATAATCCTTCACGAGCATGGTTTAAAGTGTGATCGGGACTGCCAGGAAAAGTGATGTGCCATGGCAACACAGCAGTTCGCAGCTGTTGTAGACCTGTAGTCCATGCCGTCACATGTGAATTTTAATTTGACCCCCGAAAAATCTAAGAATTCATCCAAAAATCCAGAATATAGAAATAGCAAAAATCTAATTTTCTTCTGATTAAGAACCAGTACAAGGATGCTAGTGGAACCGCAGAGTCATATATGTCTCACTATTAAATCATTGAATCTCTATTGAAGTTTAGTGATTAAATCAAATGTTTTTCAAGGAATTTAGTGTCCATTTAAGCTTTTTAGGTAGTTCTTCTAATCTTGATACATTGTCTCCATGTATGTTTACTT
Organism: Umbellularia californica; assembly: GCA_028538565.1. NCBI lineage: Eukaryota > Viridiplantae > Streptophyta > Magnoliopsida > Laurales > Lauraceae > Umbellularia > Umbellularia californica. The sequence continues at coordinate 3,966,605 of JAPQWN010000011.1, read as the reverse complement.
TCACCCATGATGAATCCTTCCCATTTGACTCTATAATATAATTAGAGTCAGTCTTGAGAAAGCCCCGCAAAGTTAACTCCACGAATAGAACCACACTATAATTGGTAACATATTTCATTATAAGAGCCCATTTGTCTACTAGGATATTGCATTGAATTCTTAGGGAAGCGAGTTTCATTAAAGGAGTATTAAAGAATTGAGGTGTAGATCTAGATGAGACCATCATTTTGCTACGATTTAATTTACTAGGGTGATCATTAGATAATCACTTTATTTCAAATCTCTTATAAATGTTTTTTTCAAAAAACAAATTCTCACACACAACTCGTAATTTGTGCTTTATTTGAGGCTAAAATTTGTTTTTTCTTTCATTTTTAAACTTTAAGTGTGATTTTCATTTCATTTCTTTATGTTTTCAGCCCATGCATTGCACGTGTTTCCGATTAGTATTGGTCCTAATCTTAAAATAATATAGATTTTTGGGCATTTCACTAATTAAAGAAAAGTAAGTTTATCTTTTACCAAGTTCTTCAGGATGCAAATAATGTTTGCTAGTCTAGATTGAGCCAATATTTCAGCTTTGTTCTATAATGTTTGAATTTTTTTTTTTAGCTCTGTACATTATTTTAGGTTTTAATATAACAACTACCATTTCCATGAGAGAGAGAGAGAGGCAAAGTTACCAATTAGATCTGATATAACAGTGCCCTTCAAATGTTCCAATAAACTGAACAAGCATCAACCATGGTAGTGAGTGTGGGAGCTTATGACAATTTTAGACTATATATTCAACCATGTGCAGTAAAATGAGAACAGATATACTTCTTTTTCCAAATGAAAAACAAAAAGATAACCAAGTACAAACGTTTGAAAAAAAAAACACTTACCTGCACTGTCTCCTCGTAGGAGAATGCGGGATCATTCTTCATTTTCTTTTCAAGGAAGTTGATCGCCTCTTGCTCTTTCAGGCCAGCACTTGTAGCCTGGTACAAGAAATTAAGCAATTAAGAACAGGAATCCAATATATAGCCGGGTAGTAACATACTGCTTATTTAGTGTCAAAATAAGTGAGCATAAAGTTTACAATCAATCAGTATATATAAATGAAATTTCTCCAAATCATTCAATCCATTGACATAGTCATTTAAGAATCAATTGTGTTAAAATTTCATGAACTTTAAGAAAATGAAAATGTAAACATTCATGAGGAAGAACTTTCAACATGAAACTGTATAGTGTAACAAATACCTTATGACCAAAAAAATGACCAGCTGGGTCACATTTGAAGAGCTGAGGCCCATTTTCATCATCGATACCCAAAATCATGGCAGCTGCATAGTTTAAAAAAAGGGAAACATTCAGGCAAAATAGAGCAGCACCAGAACTGAATGATTTCAGCTCTTAAATTAGATTTCTTGCTTGCAACATAATTCTTATCTTCGTAGTAGGAAAAATATCTTTTAAATAAATGGTAGGAAGGTCAGAAGCAGACCTACTCCAAGAGGTCTCATATAAGCATGCTGGGTGTAGATTTGGGATTTATCAGCTATCCTGCACATATTAAAGGATGAAACAATTAGTGGACAAATACGATGACTCCACAAATCTCAACAGAAACTCAAGACATATATGGGGTCGCCTTTGTGAATTGCACTTCTCCATTTATCCCTAGTTCTCAGTCAACCCTGACCCCACAACTTAACCTCACTTTTAAGTTTTGAACTACTTCCGACCTCGTACCTGGAACACTTTTGGCCTTCATATGTATGGACTATTTCTCTAGTCCCTTTCTCTTAGTGCTACCTTTGATTCCTGATTCTCTCATAAGAATATTTGGTGCCACATCAGGCATGCAGTCAAATATTGGTCGAGTGTAAACTAGGAATCATTGGCCCTCGGTTCATTTCGTTCATACTATATACTGACATAAAAAATAAAATAAAAATAAAAAATAAAAAAACACACCTGAGATTCAGTCAGACTCAGACAAGTAACATGTGATCCAATGCGACAGAACAAATTCAAACAAAAATCGAGGTAGCCAATTTGCTAAAAACCTCTCGACCAAAAGAACACAAAATAGTATACAGGACTTTAGAACCCATTTGTATAGTTCTTTAAAACCCCACTTTCTCCTTTCTTCTTCCAGCTTTAGGCTTGCAGAAGAGAGGTTTGAGTATTTTGTATCCTTTGTCAATTGCACGTTTATAATGAAGGGACTGTTCTCAAGGTCACACTAAGAAAGTCTACACCATCAACTTCGAAATTTGCCTCTTAAGGACTGCCTAGAACCTTATTTTGGGAAGAAAACTCCTTGATGAGAATGTAAGTTTAGAAACACTGGAACTTAGCTCCGGGAAGTGCAAACCCACAACACACATGCACACATACACACCCCACCACACCCCAAGAACTGACCAGCAGAACCTACAATTTTGCACATAGAAGGCGGGCTTTTTCTTTTTACTTTTTTCTGCCCAAAACAACAAGGTAACAGAGGAAATAAGGGGCAACCACTTACCACTTAGCCAATACATCCACGGGCATTTCATATCCCCATTTGAATCGGAATTCAGCTGCTTCTTTCCTAGCTTGTTGGACCAGTGATCTTGCATCCGCTGGAAATGAAACACCCATATCGGACTACTGATTAAAAAATGCTTGTAATACTCATTGCCATATCTCTATATTCTCTCTTCAGATTCAGTTAATCAGAGAAAAGAAAAAAACAACAACAACGATAATAATAATAATAATAAATAATAATAATAATAATAATAATATAGGCGTGCTCTCCTTTACTCATACAGTCAATGTATAGTGAATTGATGCACTCGTTATCTGCTTCCTCTAAGAAATTAATAGTTCATTCAAGGAAGTTAGCATGACAAACAGACAACTTTATCGAAAGCAGACATGGCATAATCATGGGGCAGGGGCCCACTGGTTCCACAATATAAAAGGAGTTTGCAGATCAGGCAATCAGCCATCTGTCACAAATAAGATCTAGTGAATGTTGATAGCCAACTGATTTACAATGATGATTGGAACCATTCACTGGTTTTTTTTTTATCATTATTATCTTGACATATCATCAATAGCTAGGCTAAAGTTTGCCCTAGACGTTGAAAAATATATAATCATGCCATGCACGTACATAAGCTTGTGCCATCAAGAGTCAGTATATTTTTCCTTTAAAAAAATCGAATGGAGTGCCAATCATTGTACACCTGAGAAGCACTGCACTCTCAATGTTTTTTTTTTTTTTTTTTTTCCTAAGCTTGCACGCCTGAAAATCAACATACATGTATTTTTAACTTAGTATGGTAAGCTATAACATGATACTGAGACACTTCAAAATTGGCGACGTATCATGACGTATTATATCCAACGCTTCACTTTTATGAGTAAAATTTGCGCCCCTGCCATATAAATGCCATGTCTGGGCATCATAGATAATGAGAATGTAATTAGACTTTCACTTGACTAGGTGTAAGTGCAAGGTATTCAGAGAATCTATTTCAATGATTGTTATGTACTTATGTAAGAAACATAGAGGTGCCCTACCTCATCATTTCACATTGTTGAGGGCAGTTATTTCTGTATGATGGATAAAAATTATTGTTTTCTTGTGCTCAGCTAAAAGATATTAGTATCAAACTCAATGGAATCTACAATTGCCTTTTCTAGAAGTTAGGAGGACCCAACGGTCAAATATGGTCAATTTGCCAACTTCCCACATCATACATCATATTTTAATCATTTGCATGCCTTTTTTTCTTCGAGGCATATATCTTTTCTTTAGATAAATGCAAGTGCCAATCAAACATAGTTATAATAGTCATCAATTACCAGAAAAAAAAAAAAAAAAAAGAGAAATCTCAAAGAATTTCCTGTCTGCTAGTCATTTGCCCGAGAGTTGGAATGCCCCACATCAGTTGAGTCAATATCTAAGAGAAATGGATGGCCAGAAGAAAGTTACATGATGTCCCACAATCAATGGGTGTGGGTGAATTAACCATAGAATGGACTACTCTTCTGTTTGTTTGAGACCCACCTGATGTAAGTCTTGTATTCACAATTTCCAATTTCCATGCTATCACGTTTGCCTAATCATGAACAAGCAGACTGGATCTATAACACAGTTATGCTTAACATAACTCACACAATCAACACATTTATTTATTTTTCTATTGGTACCTAGCAAAACACATTCTCGTTCAAAAAATGTAAATTAAGGAGAGAAACCTGTCATGCCCGTCGCGAGCAATCCGAGATATTTAGTTATGGGAAAAAGATGTGTGACACTCGTTTGATCCAAGAGCTTGTCCTGCATTACACACATTTTTTTCCACAACCCAAACGCAATCAGATAAAACCCCAAAAACTGAAACCAGAGATTAAATCAAAGTCACGACATCATTTCAAAGCACTCACCGGGACCTTCTTCTGAGTGACAACGCAGACCGAGTCCTTCCCTTTCACTCCGATTGAAGTGATCCCAGACGCCTTCACAGCCTTAAATGCATACTCTGACGATACCAATAAAAGACCCAAAAAAATCGTTACTATGCATTCATCTAAAACCCTAGAGAAATCGATCCACTCACATTCTTAAAAACCAAACAAGATGTTCTATTTCTGCGAACACGCTGGGTTTAAAAACCAATTGAGATCTTGTTCTTGTATGCAGTATTGATTTTAAGATCTTTAAATGATGGATTGAATAGGAGAAGATTGTGGGAAATGCTTACCAACTTGGTAGAGTCGACCTTCTGGAGAGAAGATGGTGATGTGGCGATCGTAACCAGCTCCAGTTCCACGACTCATTATCAATTCTTTGATTTCAAATCTAGGGTTTTGGGGTTTGAATCTGAAGAGAAAAGTTGCAGATGAATTGCTTAGGGCTCAAGAAGAGAAATACTTTTTGCTTTGGGGGAAGATGGCAGATTTATATATGTAATGTTCTTGGGAGAGAAGAAAAGGCTACTCTCTCCATGAGGGATTTTTAGGGCAAAACCCCCTGAGATTTGGGCTAATCGTAAAACAACCCCTGGACTTTAAAATTTCTGAAAGACCCTCTTATTTGTGGCTATTTTATAAACTTTTGGGGCTTGGGTCCAAATCTAGTTCCAACCTCTTGTTTGAATAGGGTATAGAGGGTTATATATTTTGCCATATAATACAGTTATATATTTGCATGCAGGCATGGCCCCACATGTTCTTTCTCTTTAAAGCTATAAAGCAATTGGAAAAAAAAACACTCAATTATGGCATTAAGTGAGGCTATGTCGGCTTCTTGGGCTGCATTTGTGAATGTGTCTTCCCAAAAATACATGTCCCTTTTCAATAAAATGTGCCCCTTCTTGGAGGCCATTTGTAAATGTGTCTTTTTAAAAATACATATGTGCCTTTTCAATAAAATATGTCTATTGGGCCCATTTGTGTTGATGTGACCCAATTCAAAATGATGCCTTCCAACCCTATAAATTAAGGTTGTTTTCAAAGTTTTTATATAGTATTAAAATGAGCAGAAATGCATGCGAATCCTTTGTTTTTAAGATGAAACATGTATGCTGACATGGATTAAGGAAATAAATGTTTGATTTTCATAATTTTTTTGTTGATTTGAATTTTTTAATTATTTTGCTATAAATGGATTTATATGAAAGGGATATTAGTTTTAATATATTATTCAGGTCACACGAGACTTAATATGTGCATTGCACAGGGGCTTCATGCTAGTTGGAATTGAATCGGGATTTGTTGAGTTCATGAATTTGCACATTTACGCATCATTTTATGATGAATTATGAGTTTAATTAGGTGAATTGCATCATTATTCATCTAATTCTATCATTTCATATATTTTCACCTATGAACATGGATTTTCATACTTTCCATATATTTTCTACATTAACTTAGAATGTTTTGTAAATTTTATCCGAAGAGTCCCAATTGGAGTAGAATTCTATTCGGATGGATCTTACTTTAATATGGTCTCTTCAGTATTTTGATGTGTTGAATTTAAATGTGCTGGAAAATGAGAATTGCAAGTGTTTATCACAGAACCCACTTTCAAGCACACATAGTCATATGGGGCCCTATATTGCTGAATTGAAGCTTGAAAAGAAGTAAATTGAAGAATTCACCACGTGGACCCCACACAAGCCATGTGCAAACTAATCAAAGGAGGGGTCCACTCATCATGTCAATTGAAGAGTCCTAATTATAGTAGAAGACTTCTCACAGGGGCTCACCGTTCAAGCAGATGAAATGTCCTACATGGTAGGGTCTGTAGTAGTTGCAGATTTGAAATTATCAATGGATAATTTAAAGAGTACAATTTTGATTGGAACAAAAGAAACATCTGATTTCTTTTCAAAATGAAAGTTGTGCAGAGATAGAATCCATTGAAAATCAAATTTCAAAAGTTAATCCCTTTTTTTAGGACAATTCATCTTCAAATGACTTTAACTTTCAATTCGACCGTTGGATTAATGAAATTTACCTACCGTTGGAAAGCTTATTTATAGTACATATTCGTGGAGCCCAAGAATGTGCAAATCATAGCTATATTGACATAGTTATGAGCCCAGAGATTTTCATGTTCATTTTTAGATGGGATTGCAATTAAATCCACACAGTTGATAATCAATTGCAGCACATTTTTTGTGGGACCCCATCTGAAGATTAGTCAAGGCATCCAAAGGTTTCCAAAAGCTTTAATAAAGTTATGGGCCCGAAGATCTTCATGTTCATTTTTAGACAAGATTGTAATTAAATCTACATAGTTGATAATCAATTGCTACACCTTTGTGGGACCCATTAGCCAAGCCATTCAGAGGTTTCCAGAAGTTTCTACCTTATTCAAATTTAAAAATGATAAGAGATATACCTTATTTATGAAGATAAATCTAATATGCAGATAAGGTGTCTAGATTTAATGTATCTGTAAGAAACCCAAAGCTAGCATACGTTCATACCACCCCCTTGGACATCCATAGTTATTCGCTCTCCTCTTTGTCTTCTTTCCCTAATTAATAGAATTTAAGAGTTATTTTTGGGTATCCATGAAGTTCTCAATGAAAATAATATCTTTTGTTATGGAGGAGTAGATTCCACCAAGTTAAGTGTTTCTCATCGTTAATCTATGTGATATTTTTGTCGCTTGCATATTGATTATAATAATAAATCTGCCTTCTGTCATTGACAACCTATGTTATTCAATTTTTTATTTGAACAATGATTTTAATCATGTATATTTTCTTAATAGATTATTCTTAGCTTGAAATTCTTTGATAATATATATTTGATTAATATGAAATATTTTGTGAAGTTCATAATTTCATCTAGTGAAGGAGATTTTTTCCTTAAATAAATTGTGAAAATTTGTGCTCTTTGATAGATAAATTATCCGAATCAGAAACATTGATTTATTTTTTATTTGAAGGATTTTTTGGATAAATTTATTTTATCTATTACATAGAATGATGGTTAGACTACTTAATGGATTCATGATGTTCTTATCTGCATTTTTCATATTTTATTTATGCACTTTAGATATAGAATTTTCTCAATCTTATTATTGTTCTTTTTTTTCTTTATCTCTCTTATCATTATCATTGGAAAAAATTTATATTTTAAATTTTAACTTAGTAGTGCTTCCTGTGGGATTCGACCTATACTTGCCACTGTCTTAAAAAGACAGTTGTGCACTTGCAGTATTAAAATATTGAATTTAAATTCACATTAGGATTCTGTGAGGATTTTCCTCATGGTGATCGTGAGTAGACCAATAAGCACGTGCATGACAGGCATTTCCATGATGATGTGGCATAACTTGGTAGAAGGGAATAAATGTTTGATTTTCATAATTTTTTTGTAGATTTGGATTTTTTAATTATTTTGTTATAAATGGATTTATAGGAAAGGGATATTAGTTTTAATATATTATTTAGGTCGCACGAGACTTGTGCATCGCATAGGGGCTTCATGCTAGTTGGATTTGAATCGGGATTCTGTGAGGATTTTCTTCATGGTGATCATGAGTAGACCAATAAACACGTGCATGACAGGCATTCCAATGATGACATGGTGGAACCTAATTGATTTCCTCACGGTCACCATGAAAAAACACTGAATCAATCTTCACTCAATGGATTTTGGGGGCAGTCGCCCCATAGCAAAAAAGTGTCAAGCATTATTTTAAATTCAATTAATAATTGGGACTAGACTGCCCATGCCCCAAGAAAATCCTCTTTCAAATGGAACTCCCGGTATAATAGGATGTATGCATAAATATAAATTTATGATCATAAATACTTATACATTAAAATCGTTCCTATGAGAGCATCTCTCACCTTACTATGAGAGATAAGGTGGGGCCCTCACATTCATATCTAATACCAACAACTTAAATGCGAGGGTACCCACCTTTATCTCTCATAGTAATGTGAGATATACTTTCATAGGAGCATCTCCCTTAAAATAATATATACATGCATGTATTCATATCAAACTCAAAAATAGAGAACATGTATCTAAATAGCACTCTCATGAACTCATTGCCACCTCCATTTAAAGGCAGGAGGAATTTTTTTCTTCCCAAGTACTGTTTCAAAGTTGATGAGCTTTTTACCGTTTATAGGTTAATGACATGCTTGTCCATTGACAAATTTCTTCTGCCAAGGATTTCTTGGCAGAAGAAATTTGTCAATTTTCATAACTGTGGTTAAAACCATCATTCTCTATTAAAGCAAGAACATATATATTTTTTTAACCCCAGCTAAGGTCGCCGAACCCCTAGAGCCCTCTAGGAAGGAAGGAGACCTTTTGGAGAGGTAAGGAAGGGCTGGTGATTATGACAAACATGGTAATGCCTTATACATGACGGTTTACATATGTAAAATTCAATTATGGTCAAAGACAAACATATACCCTAGCAGGGAATCCGGATCCTTACCCACAACGACCGTGAGTGGATCAATTACTATCCATCGGTGCATTGGATAGCAGTAGACTGTATGCTGTGACGTGGTAGGATCAATTACTATCCACCGTTGCTTTGGATAGTAGTAGACTGTTCGCTGTTACCTGGTAGACCGTAATAGTTTCACTCATGATCACCGTGGGATAAAGCCTCGCCAAATCCGGACTTCCATGGCGGTTTTTGGTGGGGCCCAAAACCTTATGGTCAAAGACAAACATATACCCTAGCAGGGAATCCGGATCCTTACCCACAACGACTGTGAGTGGATCAATTACTATCCATCGGTGCATTGGATAGCAGTAGACTATTCGTTGTGACGTGGTAGGATCAATTACTATCCACCGTTGCATTGGATAATAGTAGACTGTTCGCTGTGACCTGGTAGACCGTAATAGTTTCACTCATGATCACCGTGGGATAAATCCTCGCCAAATCCGGACTTCCTTGGCGGTCTTTGGTGGGGCCCAAAACCCTAGTGGGCCCACCTTAACCGACCGGGGCCCACAACCATTCCAACAAGGTCCCTCTCCCGGCAATGGTGAAAGTTTGGATCCACCGTCCACAATGTCCACATCTAACACTCCCTGCACGCAAATAGTGGCAGAAATATCTCCCAAGGACCCAAGCAATGGAAATAACGAAGACACAAGAAATACCCTATGAAAGGTAAAAGAATTGGAGAAAGCAAGAGCTTTATCCTATAAGATGCCGAAAATAAACAATTTTCGAATTTACAGATTCCAAAACAGTGGAAATATTCTCTGATTCGCCGCGTAGCTGCGTATACCTTCAATACTATTGCGTTTCAGATATTGTTGCCTGCGTTTTCTTCCCACATTCGTATTCCACGTAACTTGGTACGTATTGTTTTCTGAAAATTAGGATTTGCTGATTTTGATCTTATCCTAATTGGATTTGCAGCGTCTCCACGTGGTGATTTCTGTTCTCTTTATAAGTGAAAACTTTCCCTTTCTGTAATTCTGTGATATGGGCCGTTTTCTGATGGAGTTCGATCATAATTCGACTTGGGTATATGTGATTTTTGATTTTCAGATTGTTTGGGGAGAACCCATTTCGATTTCTGGGATTTTATCCATGTTGCTAATTGGTGTTTGGTTTTTTGGTGCTTTGTTTTCTTGTTATATTCTGCTTTTGAGGGATTTGGAGAAAACCCATATCGATTACTGGGCTCTAAGTCAGTTTCTTGTTCTCTCTATGTTTATATTATATTAAATGTTCTACCATCACTTGGTTTTGTTGGATCGAATGCTTGTTGATATTAGAAACCAATGCATTTCGAGTTGGTTATGTTGCATCATTCGAATTATATGGTTGGAAGTCGTTTTCTCACATCTGCATTTGGGGTTTCATGGTTTTGTGTTGTTTGGAACATGCCCTTTTTTTTTTCCATTGCACAAATGGACTTGATTATATATGGGCATTCACACCTTTTTGGTTGGAGGGGTTTTGGAGCATATGTGGTTCCGTTAGAAATCACTGTTGTGCATTTCTTTCTTCCTCTTTCTTTTCGGTTCTTTCTTTGGTTCTTTCTTTTCCCCCCTCTTATACCATTTTTGTAGAACACCCTCATTTTTTCCTAATTTTTTGGGGATCTAGAGCATACCATTTTGATGTTAGACTGTAATTTATTTTCTCCTTCACATTGTAGTGTTTGGAGGGTTTTTATTTTCTCGTGAATTGTTGGAGAAAACGTCATCCTCTATTTTGAACTAGTGATTTTACTTTAGTGTATGTAGCTCACATTTCTCTTTCTTGGAATTAAGAGCATTTGGAGCTGATGTTCTCTTTTGATTGTTAGATTGTAATTTGCTACCTCTCTGGTGTTTCTATTTCTAGGTGTTCCTGGGTCCTCTTCAGTATGTGATTTTCATCGCTCTAATGTGGGGATCATTATGAAAAAGAGGGAGAGTTTAAGATTCCTTCATCAAGTTACTGCCACAGATTACCAGGCTATTTACTTCTACTGGGGCATGATGGCTTTGAACAAGGATTTGTTCTCAACAAGTTTCTCCAAGTTTAGTCATATGGTCCCCATGGATGGTGTTTCTCAAACTCAAAGGAAGTCTATGATTGATTTTAGCGGAGCTTTTAGGCTTGAGTCTGGTAACAGGTTGAGCTTGAAAGGCTGTTTTAATGGTTGCGATGGCGAGTTTAGGAAGATAGATACCAATCAGACAAATTATAGGAAGATAGATGATAGGTTCAAAAAGGCAAATGCTGTGGCTCCATATCGACAATTACTTCATGATTCAGACGTTGGGCTTGGAGAAGTTAAGAATGTGGAATTGATGAATGGGCTGGCGGGCTGTGAACATGGAAGACCTCTAGGATTTCCAAAACGACCGATGCATGAGAAGCTTGTCGTTGCTGTAGATGTGGATGAAGGTACCCGATAAGGCTTTTTGCATAAATTACCATTAGCTGTTAATTGTTATCGTCTCTCTTTCTGTGGTATTTCAAATGGAGAGGTAGGTTATTGGAAAATATGCTGGTCATTGAATAAGGCGACAAAATTTTTGGTTTTTCATATAATTGTGCATCTTCAATTGTTTTGGTTGGGAATAATGATGCAATCATCGCAAATGAATGGTTGATTCCATTATGTTCCATCTCATTGGCCAAAACACTGGCATTTTAAATGGGATAGTACAATTTCCAGAACATTCCTGCTCCTTCTCTCTTTGTTCCACACTGTTGCTATTGCTATGTTCATGATTTATCTGTTTCAGTCCATTTTGCCCAGCAATTCTAGAGGACCATTATTATTATTATTATTATTTTTCTGTTTCAACTCACATTTTGCCAACATATACAGGTTGAGAGAATACCTTTCCGTCCAAATTGGGATGTTAAAATCACACTAAACCCTTTTCTACGGAAGAGTGTCTTTGATGTTTCCATAGTTATTTTGAAAGTATCATGAGCCTTTTTAGAATGGGACACAGAGACAGCTGGAGCTCTGAATCCCTCCATTTTAACACCAATTAAATAGAGAGATGAGATACTAACTGAAATAAAGTTGACTACTATTGGATGATTTACACCATAAGATTGCTGCTAGAGAAATTTCTCTTAAGATATTGAGGTCACAAATTTGACTTTGTTTCACTCATTATGGTTCATCTTATGTGTACTTGAAATTTCATTTTCAATGGATTTGAATTGAAATATTAAATTCTAAAGGCAGTTTCTCAAGACCTTAAGATTTAATTATTTTCAGCTGATTCAGAAATCGATGTATTTTCATGGCTGTATCTTTAGTTTCTATCACAAATTCTTCTTCAACTTTTTGCCTTTTATTCCCAGTTTGTTTTTATGTGGTATAAGTGTTGTTGCTTTGATATGCAGTTCTTGGGAGCTTCCTTTCTGCTTTGAACGAATTTATTGCTGATCGTTATTCTTCAAATCATTCGGTTTCTGAGTATTATGTATACGAGTTCTGCAAGGTATTTATTGGTGATGGCCATCTATTACATATATGTTAGTTTTGAGGCTCCCTTTCCTTTTCTTTTTCCTTTTCCTTTCATGTGCGAGTTTACATGCTTATAAAATTGTGCCCTATTTGCTGTATTTTTCTTGTTGCAGATATGGAAATGTTCACGCAATGAAGGTACCAGTTGGTGTGCATATATGGTTTATTCATTAACTTGCATCATATCATGCATTTTTACTTGCAATTGGATTGTTTTTTATTATTTTGTTTCCTTTCAAAATATTGTAGAGTTTCAGTTGGCCAAGGACTCCCCCCCTCCGTCATTATCATACCCTTGTGCCATCATCATTAGCGGGCTAAACTGATACTCAGCAAAAATATTAAAAAAAAAAAAGTTAAAAAGAACAAAAGAGAGACAGCTCATGTGCGCAAGAAAGATACAAATGCAGTAGAGCATAACCTTGTAGTTTTCTTATCTTGGGAATCATATCAGATGCTCAATTGCTCATTAGTAGGCAACACACAAAAAAAATTGACTGCCAAAAATAGAGGCCATTGTTATATTTTTATGCATTTGGTTTACCTGATCAGTGGATGTATTGGTTGAAGCAGTCTACATGGTAAACCCCTAATGATTGGCTTGGATCTATCTTATGTTGCCACATGTTTATCAAGTAAGGATATGCAAGTTGGCTTGGTGAAATTCTAATGGAACAAAGTGCTAATGCATGGAAGAACTCTCTTTTAAGTGATGGAATGTTGGAGTTTACTTGATAATGGATTTAGGGTATTTTTTCAGTCGATTTATTATCCACGTGAAAGAAAGACCTGGTAGTTTCAAGTGTTAGACATGCTGGTCAGTTATAAATGTTAAATTTTCAATATGTTTGATTCACTTTCTTGATCTTAACAACTTCTTGTTGCTACAGCTGATATTCGTGTTCACGAGTTCTTTAAAACAGCTTATTTCAAGGCGGGCATTCATCCCATTCCAGGTGCTCACCATGCACTTAAAAGATTGTCTTCATTCTGCAGTCTGTCAGTTGTGACGTGAGTATTTGAAATTGAACAAATTTGATAAATTTATTTTCTATTTATTGGATCAAGATCTCTTGAACTTGTTTTGGAGAGCTAAGTTGATTGGAACTGTTTATTTGAAAAGGTCTCGCCAGAATGCAATCAAAGACCACACAATTGAATGGATCGAGAAACACTACCCAGGCATATTTCAGGAAATCCACTTTGGCAATCACTTTGCTTTGGATGGGCAATCAAGACCCAAATCGGAGATTTGCAGGTAGCCCTTTAGTTTTGTGATGAGAAATACCACATAGCCTTTCTGATCTCAAATACCTGTATTGAAAACATCTGTTGCTGCATGGATCCTTAAAATCGCTAGGATGGCCCACCTTGTGAATGATAAACTTGACAGTTAATTAAACTTGGGTCTCTGTTGAATGTGTGGCTTGGTCATATCCAAGTATATTATATTACAATATATTAAAATGTATAATACTTGGATGAGGCTATAGCTTGCAAATTACACACACCAGACAGTCTGACCTAGAGTGGAAAGATTTTTGAGGGAAGTATTTGATGGTTCATCAGATTGTAACCATCCATGTTTTCCTGATTATTAGTGCAGTGAAAGATTATGATGTCCACCCAATGTAGATTTTGGATTATGACTCATCCAAGGTAGGACTCACCAGCTGAACATTTGGATCTGATGCATGTGCAATGCGACCGAGAGGAGAGCCTCCAGCAATTAGAGACAATAAATGAAAAAATAGTTGTCTCATACAATCTAGTGGCCATTACAAAGCCTGAGATTGAATCCTTATAAACTTATTGATCCTGGCAGGTCCTTGGGAGCCCAGGTTCTTATCGACGATAACCCCCGATATGCAATTGAATGTGCTGAAGCTGGTATCAAGGTTCTGCTCTTCGACTACAACGACTCATATCCTTGGTGCAAAACTGGCTCTGGAACACCACACCCTCTTGTGACCAAAGTTTATAATTGGCACGAAGTAGAACGACACCTGGCTTCATTCGCAATGTCATAGATGACCCAAATTGGGCCTTGAATCTGCTGGTTATCCCAACTAGAGAACAATGCTTCATATTGATGAACCCCCCAGGATATCATGTTTTTGCTGAGGAAGCACATAGTAAAAGATTTTTTGACAATCAGCAGAGTATCTTTTTTAAGAGATATATCAGCAGGAGGCTACCTGGATAGATTGTCAGCTTAGGATGAGCGGGGGATATGTTTTTTTTTTTCCTTCATTTATGTTCTGATTCAAATGTAATTGCGGGGAAGTACCTCAATTATGTTAATGGTCTCTTATGAACAACCATTTGGGACCATCCTCTTGTAACATTGATGGTATAAAACTTGTGATTGTGAACTATTTAATCAGATATACCAATTTTCATATGGCATTTGTATGGTTTTTACATTTATCTCTACAAACAAAAATAAGATCCGCCATACCTAATAACCAGCTAATTTTGTCCCATTTGAAACCCAACCCTTCTCTTCCCCATCTAGACCATCTAGAGAACCTTTGTCTTATCCGTATGAATTCTTTATTTTCTTTCCTCAAATCCCAAACCTGCACACTTGAAACAGATACCATGTCCTTAATCAGCTAAGCAACAACAATTGACTTAATTTTTTTAATATTTAATTTTGATTATAGCTTTGACAAATTATACCAAATGTGCCTCACATTGGCTTTTCCAATCTTCTTATTTTATTTTATTTTTCTCCTTTACAATTTGGTACTAACACTAGTTTTTATCAAAATAAAGTTGCATTTTATACTAAACAAAACTTTGAAGAGCTAGAATTAACCGCCAAGATCATCTGACTGATTTAGTACTCACCTAATTCATATGCTAAAGCACCATCCATCCTCGACCTCCCTGGTACGCTATAAAAATGACAGAAGGCTATCATGCCACATGTGACCAATACTAAGGGGGTTTTTGGATAAATGCATAACATAATATCAACAAATTTAAATATTGTAAGATTACATTATTATAGAATAAAATAGTGTTATATTATTATATTGTATCACTTATGTCATTGTGTTTGGCAATTTTCATAAATTTCAATATACATTTGAAGTGTTTGACAATTTATTAAAAACTCACAAGAAATGGAGAGAAAGTAATCAATCAATCACCTAATACAGGACCCACTAATTAGTAATCATAGGTGTCCCATGACTGACAATTTTTATACTGTTTGATATGTGTGACTGATAAAGCCAATTTTTTCTGCACAAGAGTAATTACGAAGTCACTTAGGCCGGGCCAAACATCTGTACAGTCGATCCCAGGACCATTGCACTTGTCATGTAGTTTGCTCAAGGCCAAAATCTGTTTTGGGCCAGCTCATTCATTATCTTTGCCAAGATGCACTTAAAAGTCTCAGAGTTCAAATAATTTCCCTTCCTTTTCCCGACACCTAAACTGATACTTCGAAGAACGTGCAGTATCGCATCTTGACTAAATTCTTTGATTTGTTCTGGCAACTTAACTGATAAAGGAGAAGGAAACTTCATATGCTCCACTCAGCTTGCTGATTTAGACTGCACTTTGGTATGCTACACTGCATAATCTAAAGAGGCTAGAATGCTATACTGCATTTCTAACTACATAACACAATCTTTTTAGTGGTAGAAAAGATATTACAGAGAACCTTTCAATGGATGAACATCCCCAAGGGATGTAACGAGAAGAGCAGCCATAAATTCGTTTAGGGAGAGCAAAATTCACGGTTCATGTAATGAGTATGAAATATGAATCCTAAGAATTGCAAAAGAACAAATTATATGAAACAAAGGAGCTTTTGTCCCCATGTCCTTTATGGTTGCAGTGTAGGATTTTCGGCACTTGCTTTTCATGCAGGATGGGTCCTGTTGCTTGGGTGGTAGGGATAGAAAATCCCACACCACACAATTGCGGGACGTCCCACAGGTGAAAAAAGTTAAAGTACCCAATATGTAAGAACAGAAGGACAATGTCTTGCTGTAATATTAATATTTACATATTTTGGATATTGAGCATGCCTTGCAGGGCACCTGAAGAAATGGACTAGTTACATTAATCATAGATGATAGTTTCATGGAGTGATAAGCCTGTTGCATCTCTATTATGCTGTTCAATTACTTTCCATCTTCTCCAGTAGCTTGACGCCATACGCATCTAAAATATCCAATGCTGACAAATAATTCCTATAGTGAGAGAGAGAGAGAGAGAGAGAGAGAGAGAGAGAGAGAGGACTTCTGAATACTGAAACCAATAATGCTACTTACCTGGAGTGTAGACTTCAGGCTTTAGAGGCCTCACAACACCTCTTGTCGTTATTTTGTTTCCAAGTAAGAGCTGCAGAATAAAGAAACTTCTCATGTAAATCAGTCGTCCTATCAAGTCAGGTCAAGGTGTGAAAAACAAAAAGAAATATAGCACACCAAAGCTCCTATTGCTGCTGGAATGCCAACTGTGAGGGCCATAGCAGTGGTGGTCTTCCCATTCTTTGTCTTCCCAAATTCCAAGAGAGTGGCCCGGTGATTCTCCTTTGGTTGGCCGTCTGGAAATTCTACCTCCACTTCATGATGCAAAAGAACCATATCCTGAAGATGTAGCATGATCAGTTGTTATTAACAGCAGAGAACAGGGTCAGCCCAAGCTGTGGCAAATTATTTGTTGAGCCAAAAATTGATGAGTATATCCACATGCATGTGGGGCCCAGTATAGGCACAGACAGGACTGAACCCATGCTCACTTTCAAGCAACAAAAAAGTTTCCAAACCAGGACCAGAACTGATCTTGACTCCCAAACTTGAGAGGCCTAAAATCATCTATGGCAAGCAGCGACCAATCATCCATATTAACGGAATGTAGACTAGAGTGTCAGACTTGCACACTTTGGAAGGCTACTGTCATGCTCATTTAGACCCATTTATACTTTGTGTTGAAAAAAAAAAAAAAAAAAACACACCCAACTCCCCTTTACTATTTGTTTAAATCGATCAATTTTGCATGATCATCAACGTCATCGACTTATCCCATCAATTTAGGGTCGGCTAAAAGAGCTCTAACTCAAAACTCTTCACCAATAATAATGTCACCCTCTGACTAGGTAAGCATACACCTCGTCATCTTCAGAACTGCAAAACCTATCTACTTGGGGTCACTTTCGTGTGTTGTGACAATTTTGGATGGATGCATTGGACAGCAAGACTTAACATAGTTGATTGCGGTGTCACCAAGAGCAAACAGACAAAAACTAGTTGGAGATTTGTGATCTGTTCTCTTATACCTCAAATACTCCAAATAGCCAGAAATTCTCACCTCGTTTCTGTATACATTTTCTGGTGTGAAGTTGATCAGAGACATGACATTGGCATGGACTGATCGTCACCATGGAATAGTAGACATTATCTTCACTGATGTGAAGCTGTTCAACAGCCATGACTTATATTCATGAGTCTCCAAAGAGATGAGATATTTAGATTCCTTCATTTGTTTCAACAGTCCCTGCAAGAGTATTGGATGCATTCTACACACACCGAGTGCATAATCTCGACCATGGAGGCAGTGGACCTTATCCTCCTCACACAACACCGAGTACTAGTTAGTATGGGGTCCATAAGTCACAATCGATAGGCAATAATGTGTTCTACAATCATACTTCTGGGACTTAACAATATTAAGTCAGGTGGCAGTCACAAAGAACCTCATTGTTTTCTAAGCAATATAAATGCTGGATTTACTTATAAACCTGTTTTCTTATTTATATCAATGTTTTTGGAAATTTTAATTGTCCAATAATGTGTTGTCCATATCCAAAGTGTAAGATATAAATGTGTAAAAAGAATGAACTTCGTTTTAAGTTGAAAAAGTGGGAGAGAGATTCAATTTTGCATCTCTCTCATCACCTTACACGATCCAATGGTAATTTCTATACTTAGGATTTTCCCTTGGCCCATGCTCAAGATCGAGAAGGGGTAGAGCTTCGAGCCTCTCATTAGCATTCCATCCTAGAAGGACCTTTTTCAATTTTGTTGAGAAAAAAAAATAATAATAAAAGATGGCCCAAGCAACAATCAATTCACCTAACACCATTCAGTGAATTCCTATACTGGGATCTTCTTTTGGCCCATACCTGAGATTTAGAAGGGAACAATGTTTCGTGCAGTCACTGGAGGTGCATCTTAGAGAGACCTCTTCAATTTTGTTGATGAAAAACGGCATAGGCAACCAAAAAAAAAAAAAATCTACACACTGACAATTTGATTGTTTATATTCATTTTTTGTGCTTGTTTAAGAATTTTAAAATTATTAAGATCGGAGTTTAGAGCCTCAAGTTTGAAAAATCCCCAAAAACTAAATTTCCATTTTGAGAAAGTGGTTTTAACTGAAATGCACAATGTCAAATCCATTCACCTTCCCACCTTGACTCTATCATGCATGTATGAAATTGTAGTGACCCAAAAACAGGCATTTACCAAGAACTTAAAGAGAGAAAGAGGAAATTCAGACTATAAAATATACTTCTAAAGGACTTCAAATTAATTTACCTGTTCAGAACTGGAGTAGGATAATCTCTCTTCCATGCGTAAACAAATGACATTAAATGCACTTTGACAAGCTGCTGGGATTTCCACTTGCTCATGAAGTCCCAAAAACCTAATCCATTATGGAACAACGGTAGATTGATTAGGTTCCAGATAACTGGACATATCCAGCATTCAGACTCTTAAATTCGGCCATGAATCAAAGAATGCAGATGATAGAAACTACCCAAAAGTGATAATGAGTTCACTGTTCAACAATATTAACTGTTAAAAGGAATGAGTTCACTGTTCAACCACCTAATGATTTATAAGAATAATAGTAAAGAAAGAATTTATTTTCAAATCAAGTTTTAGTCAATTTTCTGACAAGTTGAGGAAAAACGTTCTGTTATAACTTCCCATGAAATATAAAGTATAATTCCAATCACAGGACAGAGTCTAATTTTTTACTGGCGATTCCTCTTGTCACTCTTCAATTGCATATCAAGACAAGGTTTGGAGCTTGATGAGGCCTAACACAATAACTGAATACCAACTACAACTGAAAAACTGATGTGCACCCATCAACCATAAATAACATCCAAGTCACAATCAACAATAAGATACTATGGGAAGACGAGATCAAAGGAATGCGATCAATTTACGATCCACCAAGAAATGCTAGAACTAGCCTAAGATGTGCATCTCAAGGTAGGAAAGGCTCCCCATTAGGTATATCATGGTTCAATTTAAATGGGCCTGCTTCTATTGAGGGAGGGGTGGCTAGGGGTTTTGACAGGTTCGGAGAAGTAGGGGTTTGTAGGATTGCATCGAGTCTTGGTTGCCGTGGCCCATTCTGCCCCATTTTTACCTATTTACATATTTATCAATCAAATATATATACCAAATTTTCTTAAAATTTTAATATTTATTATAAATAGAAAAACATGGAGTTAACCCATATCAAATCCTACCCAACTCGTGTACAACCGGGCTTGGTATCACATATCATAAACCTGTTATGGGGGATATTAGGTAGTCGTACATGGAAGGAAATAATGAGTCGGGGCAGGCATGAACGTCCAAGCATGAGATGCTTTGGACACCCAGATGTGGTCCAGTGGTCCACTCCATGTGGCCCGTGATCTTTTGGGACTTCACAATTTCCACACTCTAACTTGTGCAAATATTCATCGGCCGGCTTTGTGGTGCAATCCTCATCACAACAAGACATAACCATACTAGCGAGACTCCCAACATGATTCAGAATGGGATTCAGGCCGTATTGGCCTGCAGACGGGCCCATTTGAAGGGTGAACCAACTTATTTGAATGCTACTAGCTACCTGACATGGCTGGACCCAGATCTATGGACAACAAACCAGAATGCTCTTATTCTGAGTACCTAGTTGCAGGCTCACCTGAACAAACCACAGATGGGGCCATTTTCAACCCTATTCCAATCCATTTATTTGGTAACCTCATGATTTCCTTCTCTCTCTCTCTCTCTCTCTCTCTCTCTCTCTCTCTCTCTCTCTCTCTCTGTTTGAGGTTTATTTTATTTTATGAGTTTTTTTTTTACTAGAATTTAACTGTATAATTCGAATCATAAATTGTGGGAGTTTAAGGAACTGGATGAAATCTGACAACAAAAAATAATTTTTGATGTAGTAGAAGTCACCTGATAGTTTTGGCCGTCTTCTCTGCAGTAGCAATTGCCTTGCAGTATCCTAGTGTAATTAACCTTGCGGCCATTTCCTTCTCTATGCCAGCAGATCCTTCTACATGCCCGCTATCAACTTTATTTTCACTTGTTCTATTCTTTAGAAGTTCATTTAGGAAGGCTCCAAATGTAGGTCTTATGCCTTCTCTCAGCATTGGATGGACTTCAGTGTCAAAGAATCCAATTCTGGCCAGACTTGCCATTATTTCGCTAAATCCTACAGGGAAATCAGTTCGTTAATGACTCAGAAAGGCAGTAACAATAGACTGAATTCCAAACTCAAATCTCATGCCTTCATAGCGGAGTGTTGCCCGAAAGATGGTTGAAGCTTCATTGCCAATTCCATACAGGTCCCCGTAAACCAAAGAGTCACGATTTGGAAGACACTCCAAAGCAAAAGCTGGAAGATCAGGTATCCGGAATCTCATTGCCGAATCATAAAGTTCATTCCCTGAAAATCTTCTCAGTCATCTCTTATGAAACATGAACATGTGAAATCTGCTCAAAATTCTTCATGACACAAATTAGACATTTTTTCTAATGCAGAAGCAAATTTAAATGAGCCAGTTTTCATAATTATCATGTGCCATGCACAAACATCATATAATTGTTTATGTTGCAAAATAAGCTAATACTTCAATACTCCAGATGGTAGAGCATAGTCCTTGATTGAACTTCAATACTCCAGATGGTAGAGCATAGTCCTTGATTGAACTTCAATACTCCAGATGGTAGAGCATAGTCCCTGATTGGCAAAGTCCTATTCAATGTAGTAAAAATTTGTAAAACAAAATAACTTAAAAAGTTCATTGAACCTCTACGAACTTGGTTGAGTTGACGTTGTTTGGATGGGCTATGTCTACCAACTACAAAACGCAAGTGTATGAATACATAAAAAAGGAAAATCAGCAAAGTTGATCTTCAAATGGGTCCCTTTTTTTTATAAATAACAATGATATAATTGACTCAATCTGGTCATGTGAAATTAAAAATGACTCCCAAGTCAAATCCAAGTTTTGGAACATATGATGGATGTATCTTCATCCATCAAGCAAATTGCTCATTCGTCAAGCAAGTTACTCACCATCAATGTGTATAGTTTCTCCTAGAGACTTATAAATTGCTGAATTGCGCCCTGCTCTGACAGCGCCTGCTGGGTTCCAGCTGAAATGCAATAATCACAAGAGACTTCATTCTAATATTATAATATCAGTCATAAAACTAAACAAGAACGCTTTTATGACCAAATCTTACAGATCCTGTACGGGGGGATAAAATAATCTAACAAGACAATAACACACTGCATATGCTATGTCAAAGCAGAGAGCGCCAATGATTGACTTTTACATTTTGTACCATAATAAAAGTTCAGATTAGGAGTGTTGAAGCTCTCATATGAGAACCACATTACAATAGATTATCTTACAATGAGTAGATTGTAAGGACAAAATTAGAAACCCTAGTAGCATTGAGAGGAATTGTAGCATATATGAGAAGAAATGTAACAAACATATGAAGAAAAGCAGTTCAGTATGCCCAAAGGGAACATAAGAATCCATGAAAGACTCTAATGTGGTTTAAATGCAACCTGTCTCATGAAGCAAGCACTCTAAACGCTTTTCCACCACAATTTAAAGGCAACTAATAATAGGAACATTCACATATGTATATACACACATGAAAATGATCCCATGAGAGTTGTTGCTCACTAAAAAGATCCCACCAAGTTGCGCCTATGAATCACCCAACAAGTCTCTCTCTTTCTCACACACACACACACACAAAAAAAAAAAAAAAAGAGCAACTCATCCCACATTGATCCTATAGTCTAAGTTACATTCACCGCTGATCAAGACATCTTTTTTTAACACTTCTTAACTCAGTTAGATACTGTAGGGAAGTCCCACATCCCACATTGCCTAAGTCCTGAGTTGGACATGGCTTGATATACTTGGTTTTTTTTTTTTTTTTGATAACTGGCTTAATATACTTGTTTGGGGTATTCCACTTATCATCTTAAGCTTTTAGGTTGGTATATGGTTTCTTACATGGTATCAGAGGGGGTTCCGATCCGTCATTCTTTTGTAGCCCAAGTGGCTCCCGTCGTTCTTGTGTAGCCCACGTGGCAAGCCAATCCATGAAATCTGTTGGGCTTGCACGTGAGGGGGAGTGTTGGGAAGTCCCACATCCCACATTGCCTATGTCCTTAGTTGGACATGGCTGCATACACCTGTTTGGGCCTTCCACCTATCAGCTTAAGCTTTTAGGTTGGTATATGGTTTCTTACAGATACTCCAATTGTTATTCACCATTGGGTTGAAAACACCCCTTTCTTTTTTAAATGTGTTTCCACTGTTGACCTTTGGGCCCTAAAAAACAATGCTATAACTACTTGATTATGCAGACTTTTGAGGCATTTCTAATCCCTCTATAGATCGTCCCACCCACCTATTCCACCTGATTGGCATGCATCCAAGTGGGCCTCACAAGATGATTCTCATACAACTGGTTCTTATGCGAACAAAGAACTCTCTCTCTCTCTCTATGTATATATATACATGTAAATGTATGTCCATACATTAGTATTCTAGTGGAAACTGGGCTCAAGTTTTTCTGTGAGAACTTAAACTAGATCCATGTTTTTTGGAGGAGGGCGGGTTAGGATTACATTGGGAAGGATATTTAATCAGTAGGGGTTGGGGGTGGTCATCCAAGGTGGAGGATTACATTGGAAAGGATGTTTACTCAGCAGGGGTTAGTCAAATAGCCCTATGCACCACGGTAGTACGCCAATCAAGAGACATGATGTGGTGGAGTTGGTTCTTAGCATGGAGAGTGAGTGGGCCAAGTTCCATGCCCATTGGATCATTTCAGCCCTTGATACACAGACAATATATCATCTTTCAATTTTTAGCTGAAATGGAAATTTTGGCTTTTTGCCAAAATCCAACAATAGATATCAGTTTTTTTTTTTCTGGTAAAATTAAAACACTAAATGGGTACATGTAAAAGCTCATTTGGAGTGTACACTTCTCAGCCATTTGGACATCAATGTCAACATGTGCAAATTTTGTCTGACTTGAAATGACTAATGCGAGATTGTATGCTGAACCATGATTTTGTTGGAGACAATGCCCATTGTTAATTTTTTATAAAATAAAAGAAATGAAGTCTTGGCACCTGTTTTAAGAAAATACAGCATTAAGCTTGTAAAAAGATGGCAAAAATCTTTCTCAGCTATAGAATCAGCATATCAAGATTAACAAGTATGTCTGTAAAAGGAATTTTAACGAATACCTAAACTTATAAGCTAGTGGGTTGTTCGCAGAAGATGGAGATGGAAGTCCTCCACAGTAAGAAGTGAAGGACCTTATTTTCCCTCCTTTTGCATGTGCTTGGTCAATCATCTTCATTGCCATCATATGATCTGAAGCATGCAACATGTTTGTCAGTCTTGATAAAAACTTGAGTGATACAATACCCGCATTACTAAGCCGCGTTAATTATCCATGACTTGTTTAAGAATATTACATATAAATTAAAACCATCATTTTTATTATTGATAAAAAGACTTGAACCAGCAACATCTTGGTGTAATGATGAGCACCTTCCAATTGTGCCATGGGCCATTGTCATTTAAATTAAACCTTAAGCCAACAAAATACCAAGAGGAACACAGAGAACATCTTCCTTCCCCAACATGAAAACCAATCAGAAATTAAGTCTGTAACCCTAGTTACCTGAAGGACGGGGCAAGAATATTTTGAGTAAGGGCCCATTTTTCTGGGATCAATTGATAATGGTCCTGGGTGAGGATACATCATGGATGCACATATATTAACTGTTTACAGGCTTATCAGAAATACTATAATCTAGGATAAAAAATTAATATGCCTGAAACTGAACCGATAAACAAAATTTATTGCCATACACAAATGTATTGGCCATGTATCAGCTAATATATAGGGCGTATTGGTTGAAGCACCCTTATTTGTATCAGGGCGATAAATTTTTTTATACCAAAAGGCTACTTTTTGACAAAAACAAGATTGAATTTCTTTTTTATGCCCCCAAAACTATTTTTGCTCATTTTTTTGCAAGAGGAAGTCTTTGTTAAGGTTTTGGGCCTTGCTATCACACACAAGAAAAAAGAAACAAGAATCAACCTTCTATAAAAAGAAATTGAAGGTGATATGCAACATATGGCATGAGGGTCACCTTTGAGACGAGAAAAAAATAAAAAATTGAGGAAATTCTTTGGGAGCTTTCATTCGTTTGGGTAGGAATGAGCTCTAAATCATTCATAGTGCATGGTTGGAGAAATGTTTCTTCAATCCATACACAGGGTACTCCATGGATGAACCGGGAGAATACTTCTATGATTCTATCCTTATCCCTAGCCAGTGGAACCACAACTGCAAACATCAGAATTAGATCTTATGAATATGATGCTTATTAGTCATACATATATGACTTCTTGGTGTCCCAGCATCATTATATTGACTGGGCACATGGATATGAGCAACCAAAATACCACCATAACAACAACTATCACAATGATGATACACAATTTAGTTGACACTACACCTAGTATTGATAGGTACTGTTAAAAATAAACCTAGTATTGATAGGTACTGTTAAAAATAAACCTAGTATTGATAGGTTCTGACCATAACAACAACTATCACAATGATGATATGCAATTTAGTTGACACTACACCTAGTATTGATAGGTACTGTTAAAAATGTACGATTGTCAGATACTTAATCTATTGCTTCATGGACGATGGTGGTTTGTGTTTAATGCATGCACTAAGCACTCAACACTGTTATTCTGTAATCTGTATACACTATTTGCTATAGAGTAATTAGCAAATACAAAATATAGGTTCAATTTTGTTTCAACTGTTTGTCCACCATTTTAGTAAGTTTTAAATTAAAAGGCCCAGTAACATGAATATAGGTAAACATTACATCACTATAGTTCTTTTAAAATTGTACAATGGTATGTGACCTGTTTGACATTGAAAGGTTCATACATACACTTATTTAGCTACTAATGAAAATAAACATCAAAATCGCTAGGAAGAAAAAAGCAAAAAAGAGAAGAAAAAGAAAATCTAACATTTTCTGCTATTTTGACCTTACGTAAAATTCATGCTGATGCCCAATACTTATTACTGCAACCAATATTTATTGCCCAATACTTATCAAGCCAATACGCCCTCTGCAACCACTTTTTTGATTATTGACTATGAAACGTATAAAAAATTTACATGAAATACACCATTTCTGTTGCAAAAAGTTCTTTGAAATCCCAATTTAATTTCTTATAGCGAAAAAGAAAACGAAATTTTCAATGAGTTAAACAATCAATTTTCATTGTCATTTATTTTCCTTTTCATTTTTAAAGGCGAGCTGACTCAAACCTGGAATCTTGTGGTTCAGAGAATAAGCACTTTCCCACAGTGCAATGGGCTTTTTTTTTAAATCTCAAAAACACCTTAGGAATACATTAATACATCACATGTAATCATGGAGAGATACATTATTTCTCTTGCAGAAGTTCTCTGAGAAATAACTAGCGTCCTACTCTAGTTGGTCCTTGTGTAAAAACTACTACATTTTCAATGAGGCAGATAATCATATACTTTTATTTATTTTTCTTTAAAATTTTTTAAAGGCAAGCCAACTCTAACCTGTAACCTTATTGGTTGAGACAATAAAAACTTTTGAACTGTGCTACAGCCTCTTACTTAAATTTCAATAATAGCTAGGAATACTTTAATACATTACATGAATGGTTAGTCATGGACGTAGTAAATTCCACATTTACCCTATTTTATGCAGTAAAACCTGATTACCTAAGATAAAATAAGACTATAAGAGACCAAAAGTCTTTAGAACTTTTCACAAATTACCTATGCCAGGATCCAGACCCATTTCACATAGAATTGTAACACCAGAACTTTTGGCTTTGTCATCTAATTTTGACATGGTGTCATCAACATAGCTAGCAGTGACAAGATGCTTTTTGAGCTGCAGTGGCAAACAATCGTTAGATGCTTCTAAAAAAAAACATTCCATGACTCATGCATCCTGATTAATTAAACTAATAGGATCCATACGAACGATGCTGATAAAGTTCATTGAGATTCTGCACTTGTTTCCAATGGTAGATACCTAATTTCATATATTAGCACAACTAGATATGAAGGTTATAGGACACTTGGATGCCATTTAAGTACTGTCACGATAGCAGGCAGCTAGCTGTCATTAGTTATCTTGAACTTGCAATTTGCATGAGTATTGCACTTCAGAACTGCAAAGTTAAAATGCCACAAAGAGCTTTTTCAACGAAAGGAACACTAGGGACCTAAATGTAAAAAACTACTGCATCTTGCAAGTGCACAAAACAGTATAGCTGTTGCCACATGGCAGCAAAACAGTTGCCAGTTATTTTACGTTTTGATTTGTGTTTTATGTTTATGAAGTTGGTTGTGTAGGGACTGTCACATGCCCCATTGTCTACCATTATCAATATAGTTAGTCAGTTAAATTTACCCTCTTTAGTAGTTATTTCTTTAAAGTAAGTTCTTAAGATGCAATTTTTCAAGGTTGTGTAGTTCAAGAAGAATTTAAATTCCTCCAATTTGACTGTGTAATTAAGTTAGAACTTGTGTTAGCTTTCATTGGCTTGATTCCTTGGTGTACTTGGGTTGGACGCCTCAATTCCAGTTTATGAAACTGATGCCTCAGGATGAGAGTAGGTACCTAAAGTGTGGTTACATACAAGTAGGGTATGGTATGGCAACCTAGACAAAACAGTTGATGAGCTCTGCTGTGGATGAGAAGCCCATAATTATCGTCCCATATGAGTGATCCATGCTGGGGTTGAAAATAGTTATCCAATTATCCCAAGTCTCCTATTCCAAATAAAGCGGGTAAGGAACCTATTTTTGGATTCGGGAGAAATTCGGATCCTGATCCTTGTATGTTCTGACCCGAAGATCTGGACCAAGACAATTACATCCACATCTTATAAATATAAATCGGTTTTAAGGGCCTACATAGCTTGAGCCATATTGATATTTGAGAGTCTACTTAGCTTTAATCATATACCATTTAATAGCCCAACTTGTATACTTAAAAAAAATTATTTTGAAGGTCTTTTATCCAATTATACTAACGCACTCCACATCTTACTTTGGATCTGGATAAGCTTTAATCATATCGCATTTAATAGCCCCACTTGTATATTTTAAAACAATTATTTTAAAGCTTTTTTATCCAATTATACTAATGCACTCCACATCTTATTTTGGATCTGGATCCGGAACTTGAGATCTTGTTTTTCAGGTCCCTTGTCGGATCCGGATCTAATCTATGAATATGGATTTGGGTTTAGATACACCATGGTTCCGCCTCGGATCTGACCAGTTTGCATCTATAATCCATGCCTTCAAAATTTGCCAAATAGATGGCAGAGAACCTTCTGTCCAAATAATTTTTAATAAAATCCTCCATATTTCATCATCATCAAAGCCTTCTCCCAACTATGTTGGGGTTGGCAAAACCCTCCATATTTGAAGGTGTAAAATAGTGTATTTAGTTTAGCAATTCCTTTTGACCTTAGCTTGTGACTTGGCATATATGAATGTGCACATGTGTGTACATTGCCATTTCCAGGAGTGGCCAGACTGTTCCTAAGTCTGGAGTGGCCTAAGCCCAAAAGAGCCACCTATAAGGATGTAAATATTTATTTATTTTTTTGGGGGAGGGGGTGGGGGGCATATGGTTTGAAAGGTAAGTGATTACCTGAATGCATGCTTTTGCAATGACAGTGTGACAACTTGGCGGCAACAAACTGATTACAACTTCAACCTGCAAGACAGTGAACATTAGGCCAAATTTATTTCAAGATAGTGCACATAAATGTAAATATTGTTTTTATCAGAGAAATCTAGCCATTTCACATTTCATATACATAGTTTTTTTTTTCACAGCTATAGTGAGGGTAATTTAGTTTTATTTTACTTTTTTCTACAAAAAAGACTATGTAGGACTTTCCTAAATAGACTCAATGAAAATAAAAAAAATAAAGTGCATATGCAGTCTTCTTCTTCTTCAACTTAGATTCAAGGTCCTGATGAAGGATACTAGGATTTCCTCCACTTGAAGGGAAAATTTCAAGCAAAGTGGCTAAATCTCGCTAGATCCAAACCTCAAATGAGAACCCCCAAAATATATCCCCATGTTAAGTCACCCCCAAGCCATGTCAGTGGGACATTAAGCTGCCACTGATATTGCATCAAGTCCTGTCCTTCATGAGAGGACCGAACACATAAAAGTGGATTGTCACTTTATAATAAAGGGGAAAATAGAAAAGCCAGAGCTATCTACATTCTACACATCTAGTCAGTTAGCAAACATCTTCATGAAGGCTCTTCTAAGGAATCAAATGTAGAGTATATCTGACAAGCCAGACATGATTGATATCTATGCACCATCTTGAGGATAGTGTTAGGGGGTGAATTCAGGGACTGATTTGTAAATATATAAAATTATGACAGCAGGCCCTTTTTAAAATTATGTAAATCAGCGGGGATTTTTTTTTTAATTTGCAACATATGTTAAAAAATGAATAGGCCCATGCATGCCTAGTTAGGGCTTGCGCAAAACCGTCTCACATTTTTTTACTTTAACTGAGTGGGAAAAGTTAAGAGGTTTGTAAGACTTAAGATTAGGTTACTGAATCGAGAATGCAACTTAGCGAACAAAAACTCAAAAGGAATGTATGCCTCTTTCTTTGAAGAACAGACACTATATTTTTAATTGGTCCTCATATTATTAGAAAGAAAAAAAATGCATACCATGGGTTTGAACAATTATTGAAAGATCTAACCAGTACAAAGAATGCTGTGGGAAAACTTTACCTCTGTGATATACTTACAAAGGCTTTCATAATCCATAGCATCGAGCTGAACTGCACTTACATTGGGAATACCTTTAATAGTCTACATTTCAAAGAATGCATTCATATTATTTAAGCTTCAAACTAAAAACGAACATTACATTGTAAGTACAATGAAAATCAAGCTGTGCAGGATGGATTTAAAGACTACTGTTGATCTCTAATGGAAAAACATGCATTGATGTGAAGGCAACTTCATTTCGCTATTTACACAAACAATCAATTTCAATAAACATCAGGTACTAATGAGTTTGATCGCCAAACCAATCTGGGGGACGTAGGTATCATTGGTATTATCCGTGACTATAGTGCTACTTGTATTTTGTTGTCCTCCAATAGAGGGAAAGTTGCACAGTTAACGAAGCAGAACTGCTTGCTTTGAGGACAGGCATCTGGGAAGCTGTACATATTAATATTCGCAGCCTTACTGTGCAAGGTGACTCTCTCTATGTGATTAGGTGGGCTTCAGGTAGTTGCAAACCACCTTGGAGGCTAGCTGATGTGGTGGAGGAGATTTGGGACATAGGGATGCATACTTCTGCTTCCTTCTCCCACATCAAAAGAGACACTAATCCATTGTCGGATGCCATGGCTAAGGAGGGAGTAAGGAGACAGTTTGCCGATTTCAACGCATAGGGACATCTTCTCTTGATCTTCTAGGCATGGGATTCTAGTGTTCCTTGTTTGTGCTTCGGGCTTCTAGTGTTTCTTTTTTTCAGTGTTATCTTGGGTTTTTACAGTATATTTCTCTTATACTGTACTTTTCTATCTTAATTAATAAAAAGTTATCATTCAAAAAAAAAGAAAGAAAGAAAAAGAAATGAGGCAATAGGCATCATCGTCGGTATCCTTTTATATACCTAGTTTGTTGGTTCTGACAGGCATGAATGACATATATTATCTTAGTTCCTTTCTTAGTCATTACGCCAATCTCTATTTTAAATAGATGTAATTGTTTTGAGAAGTTCTCCCACACGTAGCCTCCACTGGATTACATGAAAAATAAAAAAAGAAAAAAAACGGAAACTATGACCTTGGGGAAAAAAGCACAATTACAAGTCTTAAGAAGTTATCCACAAAAAAATAGATTAAACACACTGTTAGAAACTGTTATGATCATACCTCTTCAGCGTCCTCTAGGTAAAGAGATGCCACAATGACTTTAATATCATTTGATTTTTCATAATCAGCAGCCATACATGTCTTAAACCACTGGCGAGATGAAACAGTTCCAATTGATGCTAAGAATTCAGCTGCTGGTTGGCATACTCGGCCTGCACCAATAATTAGAACAGTAGGTTTCTTCGACTTTTCTCTATCCTCTGTAGTACCTTCACCATGCCTTCCAACCTTCAGGGACAGTGTATTTGTGTCTTTGTTGAAAACCTGACTATTCTCACCATGATGAGCTATATTACTTAAGGAATCAATGATTTGATCCAGAATAGCACTGTCATCAGCACTCACCTGTGGAAAATAGTAAAAATAGAGAATGCCTATGAAGACCAAGAAAACCAGAAAAACAGAACTTAAAATAATCTACTTCAGTGAAAAAATAATTAACCCACCATTCAATATATACAATAATAATGATCATCCTAGACTGGAAGGATACATTTTTGTTTAGTAAACCACTTCTCATTCTTATTAATATTGAAGTTTTTGCCATTATGTAGTTCAGCAACTAACATGAGAAAACAACTTCTCAATAAATTGCATCCATCAATTCACACTGGTTCTTCTTTCAAAGCATCTAAGCAGTGTAGGGATTATTTTAATTAGGATATAGTAGATATAGTTTCTTTGTTTATCTCCTTGACTTGCTCTCATTGTAATCTATATAATTTAATGCAATAAAAATTAATTCCTCAGTTCATCATTGATTTTCAGAAGCTAGTCGGCTTTCCAGCTAGATTTCATTACAAAATTCTACTTATTCTCCTGGGCTATGCCTCTGAAGATTGCTAAGGGGTTGTTTGCAGCCATTTACATATGTAAATAATTCCCATGCGTAATGCTTACACATCATCATGTTTGTTTGTGCTCATTTATGCACCACATGCGTAAATGACGTGTAAAAATGGTGTCAATAAGGCCATTTACACAACAAAGTTTTCACACTTGAATAGGTGTGACTCTAGCAAAAGGTGCTAGTACACTTCTTACACTGCGATTCCATTCCTGTGGGGGCCACCAAATGCCCTTAATTTTTTTTTATTACTATGGGCTCCATATTTATAATCCAAACCATTCAACTTTTTTATTGGACTAGTAAACCCCAAGATCGTGAAAATGATTATCTTAAATCTTCATAAATCTTGAGCAATTTGTGAATAAGTCCTAACCTATAATCTAATGTTCTGCACTTCCATGGGTCCACAATTCATGATCCAAACCATTCAATATTCTTGTATTAATAGTAAATACCAGGATGTTTAGTTTCATATCCTAATTTTTCAATAATTTTGAGAAATTTGTGAAAACATTCAAAAAACCAAAATACATCTAAAACCGTTGGATGCTGTCTGTACTGGTATCGGACAATATTGCGGCTGAAATGTTTCCTCATAACATATAGTTAAAATATGGATAAGAAAAAATGTTCTTGGGCATAAGCACAATCAAGATTCCACATGAGTTTCAGACATCTAGCACAGTAGCACTAACAGTCCCATAATTAGTAATAAGATTTCAAAAATACTGCACATAAACTGCAACACAGGAAATCTATCAAGTCAATTTCCAACAGGTTGTCAGAAGAAAATAATGGAACACATTTTGTATAGGACTCTTAAGTTCACTAGAGATAACCAAAGATTTTTAGTTTCTGGGGAAAAAAAAGCTGGCTTACTTCAAGTTCTGAATAGGACACAGAATTTGTACTTTGACCCAGATCACACCTGACCAAGTGAAAAGAGCCTCCGGCAGCTTCAATAATATCCAGAGCCTCATTTATCAGGAATTGATCAAACAAATGACCACTAAGAGATACCTGTCATTTTGAATAGCACCATATGAGTATCACAAGGAGAGAATATCACAAATATTGGAAAACAAGATGAATCAATCACTTGTGAATCTTCTAGTCACATACGAAATGGGATGGAAGCATAGGTCACTAGGTTGGTGAAAGGAAAACAAGAGGTGATGAGGTGCATGCAATTAACTGAGAAATTTATTCTGGAAAAAAAATATAGAAACGAAATTTCTCACCAATGTAGTGTACTTTTTCCTACTAGATTGACCATTCCCGGGTATTAGTGATGAGTTTCTGCAAATAGTAGAATGATACATCCATCATATTGAACATAAAACTTAACAAAATATTGCTAACAAGGATAAATGATACTATATGATACCACTACAATCCACCAAAGTCCATATCCTCTATGAAGATGGCCATTTGGATTGTATGAGAACTAGCTTCTCGTCCTTTCTTTTTTGGGAATGAACAGATAAGAATAAAAATGGAACAATGACAAAACAATGCAGTTAGAATGCACTTAAGGGTCCAAAAGAACAACCAAAAAGATAAAAGGCAGGGAATCAACCTTCCATTAAGTCTGCAGGTATTAAGCCAAAATTCTTGTTACAGATCTAATTTTGAAAAATGAATAACTATTCTTTAAACAACCTTCGCTAATGGAAAAAAGGCCAAATATAGTATCTAATAAGAGATGTTAATTTTGTTAAGCCAACTATCTTCTGATCATAATCGCTAAAGATTCTAGAATGACCAAAGTACTATAAACCTCATCAATATCCCATAACTCAATCTGGCAAATCTTCTTCCCTTGGAGATTGGCAGACTTGGGTTGAGGAGATTTAGGATATTTCAAGACAGCTGGGTGTCATTTTTAATCATGTATTACATGAAGCTAATGCTAGCGCGGATGGCCTTGCTAAGGAGGGAGTTTTTGGATCTTCTATTTCTTTTGATGTTTAGTTTCTTTTAGACATTCTGCCTTTGTATTTTGGTGGTTTTTCTTTTGGTGCTTTCTGCCTTAATAAAATCTTACAGTTATAAAAAAAAAAAATACCCCATAACTCAAAAGCAATCATATAGTGAATAAAAATGTGTCCTTCAAGGCTATCTCAATAATGAATGACCAGTTTTCTCATGGGTTCTTAGTTTGATAAAACTGACTAGTCGCCCCCTCTAAACAAAAATGTTGCATCACCAGCTTGCTCCATGTTAATAAGGCACGCTAATTTCAGAAGCCATGATAAAGAATTACAGAAGAAAATTCAGGAAACTGTAAGAGAACAATGATAATTATTTAACACAGCCAACAATAGGTTATTTGATCTCTGTACAAACGCTTAAGGCATCCCATGAACTCTTCAACAATTAAGGACAACAAAAACAACAATAGTATTTTAAAAAAAAAGTGTAGGTTCAAAAGCTTACGCTAAATCAGAATTCCTCATGCGAGGGATGTATTCATACAAGGAAGTCAGTGCTCCTTCGTGAGTAATGCAAGCTCTTCTTAAATGGGAAGGTAACTCTGAAATGTTTTTCGTAGAAGCCAAGCAACCAATAAACTGGGACAGTATATCTCCAAAATGTTGGGAAGCCTTATCACAATCAACAAAAAATTCAGATGTAAAACTTCAGAATAAGCCAGAAATAAATTATTGCCACAATATGCTACCTGTCATGCAAATAAAATGGAGAAAACCTAGTGCTAAAAGTTTAAAAGATTAAACATGATATATCACACCTCTTTTGCAAACTCCGTTGGAAGAATGTCAACAGCTAGACATATTACGCCATCGCCATCCATGTCATCATGGTATGAATCACCAGAAGGGTTGTATCTAGGAATCATAACAGGAGCTATCTAAATAAGATCCAAAAGAATATATATATATATAATTTATATATGATAGACCCCACACATCACGAAGAAGATGCAGAAAATGAAGCCCAAGGAATTAAACTACACTCAAACATATGGTAAAAAAAATATTTAAAAATAAGACATCACAAAACAAAAGTTCAAAACTTCCAACAACTGCCAACAATAGCTTCAACATCTCTTACAGTTGTAAATGACTTCAAATATCTTTAGATAACTACACTAAACATTCTTTTTCTTCTAAGGACTTGGAAAATCTGCACCTGAGATAATTTCTAGAGGATATCTGTGCATCAAGATTATTACCCTTCAATATCATCACCAACTGATGGAAAAAATGTGTTTTAAAAAAGTGTCAGTATTCCCTCATTCAGTGCTACAGCCCAGGTTACGAATTAGAGGACTCTAGTATTTAAATGATCATGGGGAAGTATTGAATACAATAGCAAGTACACCAGCAGATGTGACAATGGAATAGATAATGACCTCGTAATTTCTATTGCCCGAAAGGTGGAAGAGCAGTAAAAGAGCACCATGAGGGTAAATCCAGTTAGGGCTGGATTAAAAATTGAAAGTCTAGGATCAAAGTGGGGACCCATAGAATAGAATCAAATTAATAAACAGTTCAGAAAATATCCAGAATAGCTCTTTAGTGTGCCTTATTCAAATGAGCTTCAATGGGCCCACCCCAAACCCTAGAAGGGACCATCCTCGGGTTGCCCAAGTGTCCCCTAGATGTTGGAGGTGTGAATTTATCCAGATGGTGGGCCACGTAGGCCCCACATCCAGAACAGTACCCTGCAGTCTGGACATTCCACCAAGTGGTATTTTTCAGTTTTAATTATTTTTTAAGGTTCATTTGAGTTGTACTTAGGACCTGTAAATCTTATGAAGTTATTTGTTTAGGGATTGGATCTAAGGTTTAGATTTATATATACTGTTTATGTGGGATGACTAAGACATTCAGAAATTTTCAGTGAAAATTAGTTTACTTTTTGCCCCCTTGGATTGACGAACTCTCCATTGGATTGAGGATCTGAAACCCATGATTGAGGTTAGTTCTTGTTGCTTTATATTAAATTTTCCCAGTCACTTACGCTGCTGTGTTGGGTTTTGAGGGTTTTGGGAGTTAGATGGTCTGGACTATGCCTGGATAATGACATCCAGAAATTTATTTACTAGGTGGTGCAGTAGATGCAGTCAACCTTTAGACCACATCTCTAATACCTAATAAAATATATGATGTTGCTACTAGGTTTTGAACCTGCAAGTCTTAGGTCTTAAGTGCACATCACAAACCTACTGTGCTACAAGCTCTTCATGCTCTCTTTTGCATATAATAATATTGATCAGATCATCTTTTAAATATATATTTTATATTATATTTGTTCTTTTTATACTTGTTTCTTGGGTACACATATTTAGGAACGGACTTGATTGGACCTTGACCTAGACACAAATATCAATCAGTTCCAAAAATAAGGTTTGTACCAGAATATTCAGGTCACTGGGCAA
Source organism: Umbellularia californica (assembly GCA_028538565.1). Taxonomy (NCBI): domain Eukaryota; kingdom Viridiplantae; phylum Streptophyta; class Magnoliopsida; order Laurales; family Lauraceae; genus Umbellularia; species Umbellularia californica. Next base: position 3,930,508 of record JAPQWN010000011.1, on the reverse strand, counting down.
TATGAGGTCCATTGACATCCCTTTCTGGTTACATGGGATCTTTTCTAAGTGTATATCTTTTAGGCCAAAACATAAAGATGTTAGTTAACAGATAGAAATGTTAGAAATGAAAAAATAAAATAAAAAACATATTAACAATTCAAAAGAACTCCATGATGCACATGATGGCTTTCAATGTACTTTGCAAAAGAAACATAAAAAAAATACCTGAAGAAAGGTTTAGCAAATGAAGTAGTTTGGTTTACAAATTCAAGTGAGCCTCCAACGTCACAAGTTATATCAGATATTCCAACTAGTGGGCTGCCTTTTTCCTTTAGTTTTTTCAGTCGTTGAGTGCTAAGCAAGCGAGGGAATCTTTTCTCCCAGTACATGCAATTAACTGCCAAAAACCAATATAATATGATACTTGTGCTAATAGGAGCACCACACATTCAATAGTGGAAGAAGAAAACTAAAATTTCAATCATGAGATGTTACGGTCAGGTGAACTAGAGTTTCAAGGAACCTAAACCATTACTACAAGTGACCATCAACCAAATAAATAAATAGAAAGACATGAGAATAAAGGAAACTTAGAAAATAAATGAACTGGAAAACAATTGGAAAATCCCCTGTAAGTGAGACCTCAACTGCAGTATGGAGCAGAATAATGGGCAATGAAGACACAAGAAGCAGCAATAGTACATGTGACAGAGATGCACATGCTAAGATGGATGTGTGGAGTTACAAGAAAGGATAGTATTAGGAATCATTATGTTAAAGGAAACCTGCAGGTAGCTTCAATAGTAGGAAAGAAAAAAAAAAATGAAGGCAAGCCCTTTAAGATGGTTTGGGCATGTGCACCTAGATCAACACTCTCGTATGACTTGTTGAGGGGTTACTAGTTCAAGAAGCTAAAAAGGATTAAGGGGGAAAGAGGTGGGAAACAATTAAGACCTTGAATAAAGTAGTGAAGCATGTTAGTTTGTGGAGTTACAGGGAAAGGGTTCTCAAATAGGGTCAAATGGAAAAGGTAGAATTCACAAGGATGACCCTAAATAGATATATTAGGCCCCATGAGAGTATCTATTTCTAATTTCTATATATGGAAAGTTAAGAAACCATCACATAATAATTGAGAAATTGCAATAGAAAAGAAAAAAAGGGAGGTTTGTGAAGATTTTTGAAGTCTTTTCCACTAGGTAATCTATTATCCTTATGCATGAAGATAATAAATTCAGTCATTGTGGTCGGACTATATTATGGATTTCTGACCACATTCTCCATAGGGCCCTCTTTATCTTTTCCTTATCTAAGATAGTTATGGAAGAAGGAACTGAGGAGGAGGTATCAGCAACAACTAGTTTTTTTATGGGACAGCTCATGATGTTCATATCGATCTACTATGCACCTCTGCATCTAGCATTGGGTAGGCCTCATACAATAACTGTCCTAGTTCTACCGTATCTTATGTTTCATTTCTTCTTGAACAATCACAAACACGTTTTTTATATTATGGATCTACTACCAGAAATTCGACACTGTCAATCTCTTCTAATTCCAAAACTATCATGCATTTTATGGAACTATAGGCTGGAACATTCTAATTCTCAGAAGGTATTGTATGTTGAACTATTCGGTAATTCAAAACAAATGTCGTGGCTCTCCATCCAATCACATATATTTTCTTATGTTAACTATTATATGGAGAGAGTAATGTTTTTCCATTTCCTGTACATGTTAGTCCACCAGTTTGTTTTGAATTGTTCACTTTGATTTTGTGAGTATTGCACCAATGGTGTCGTATTCCAGTTTACTACTTTATAACCTTCATTCATGAATTCATTACAACCATAAAATTTTTACCAGGTGCTTATCAACTAATTATCCTCCAATCAAGGGGATTCTAATTAGCTGGATTAGGATCCAATTAATTAAGACAAGAATATATATAGGTTGCATATTAATTTAACTGCCTATACAAACCAGACCTCTCACAAGAGAAGGGACATGAATTCATCTCTCTCTCTCTCTCTCTCCCTCTCTCTCTAAATCAGATTACAATTTTACAGATAATAGCTCATTTTTACCTTAAATGTCTTTTTACCAGATGTTGACATCGAAGACATACTAAAATATATTGATAGAGCCAAATTCCAAAAAGCAACATCCAAAAAATCATGAAGGTTATCAAAAGAGAAGGATTGGATCATTTAGGTAACAGAAATAAGCATGCTTTATGAGGCAAGTTCCCAGACAATCAATCAAAAATAACTGAACCTGTCAAACTATAGAAGTGCTCACTGGTAGAACTCACAGATGTTTACACCGAGATGCATTAACATACCAATTACAGATGCATATGGTGCTATTGTTTCATGGAAGATAGGGTTGTAATGTTCTGGATGCGCATAGTAGTCTGCCTGCAAGAGAAAAGGAGAACAGATCCTCTATTAGAATTATAGCATTGGGACAATAAAATCAATGAGTGGGATTCTTGATCTTCATTGTAATCAAGGAAAGGTACAGACATTTGAGTACAAGTGCACAACCCTCAAAGACGAAGAAACAGAATAGGAAAGGACAGAGAAAGAATTGAGAGGAAAGAATGAGAAGTTCATCCAGGTTAGGGCTAGTGACCATAACAAACTATTTATATCAATATATTTTTGAATATTTACAAAAAAACCCCGATATCATATCCTAATTACATATCATTCCTAGGACTATTTTGTACATACTGAAAAACTATATAAAAAGTTGAACTGTACGAATTAAACACTCTCACATCACAATGATGCATCGCCAAGAATAATTTTTGGGCCTCTCTCTCTCTCTATATAGAAATATATGTCTGTGCGCATGTGTGTGTGTGTGTGTGTGTGTGTGTGTGTTGAGTGAAAAAACTTTTTATGTCCTTTTTCCTATATACTCTCTCACTTTTCATATTGGTGAGAGGGACCTTCTCTTTTCCCTATCTATTTCTCATTTCTCAGCTCATTTTTATCATTTGAACAGGTTGGTTTCAACTGTAAACAAAGTCCAAGTGTCGAAATTATTTTTAATTCAAAGTCATCATCTAAAGAGGCTTGCTTTGTATTAGAAATAATAAAAACCATGGCTTTACTCATCCAGAAAATACATAAAGTCCTAAGGATCACAAACTCAGATAATCTGCTAAATTAAGTTAAAGACGATTCCCTCACTAGCAACCTGGTACATCCAATTTGCAAAAAGAATATATTGAAATTTTATTAGTGAAGTCTATATGCATTTAGCTCCACCAAGACCTGAAAATAATTCAGGAGGCTATATCCATATAAATTTGTTATAAAAGAAGGTAGAATTGCCCAACCCTATGTTAGCCCTACATTGCACTACAACTAGGCATAAGGATAAGTAACTAGTTTTTTTAACCGAAGCACTAGAATAATTATATTCAACTCCATTAATTTCTTACCAAATGAGTCCTTTGGAGAGTTACAAATCCTTTTATGTTGTTTTAGAATTGATGATTATCAGAAGATAAATCCGGTGAGAGAAGTGGATTTTAGAGAAGGAATACCGAGACAAATTAGGGTGGTTTGAACTTTGAAGGTAACGTAGGTTCTTTAAGATTTTTGAAGAACATTCCCATTTCCAGCAAAAACTTTGGCAACCCTGTAACAACATAGTTGTTACCATTACAGTCAGTTAGTCTGTAATGGGAGGAAACTAAAAATCTATAGGGAACACAAAGGACAGTCCCACAAATAATTTTTGAGAAAGCCAGAAAATAAAACAGAAAAAAGGAGATATTATACTTTATCAAATTTTCTTGAAGGATCCTTGGGTGTAACCATGTCTTGACAAGTTACAACACAACCATATACTTGGAAGAATCTCCTTGATGTCTGTGAATGTTGAGCAGGATCACCAGCCTACAAATAAAATGAGACCTTGGATCAGATTTTCAAAAACTGAAATAAAATTTTTAGCTGAAACTGTACTCACAAAATAATTAAAGGAACAATGACAATACAAAAGGAGTATCTTATTAAAACCCCAAAATAAAATAATAAAATGGGAAAATATCCAATCAAATGGGATATGAAGATGAACATGTCCTTTAATTATTTAAATATCTAACACACAAACAGTGTCAACACATCATGCAACTGACCAATTAAAAAAACCCACTCATGCAACTGCAAACAAATGAATATGGAAATAAAATTCATCCATAAGCATGCTACTATAAAATGGTGTTAAATCAGAACAAATGTGAGTAAGTGCTAAAAAAACTTGTAAATGTAAAAATAGAAAAATTAGAGAGGCTTTCCTATTGAAAATCTTCCTTAAATACTTTGACCATAGAAAGGGAAACTGTAATTACCATTCCAATGAGTTCTGGAAGTTTGCAGGGATCCACAAAGGTATGTGGCAAGAGCCTAAATATCTCTTGTGCACCCTGTGAAACTACAAGGGAGAAAAAAAAAAGATGTAGAAAAAATTAATAGAATATATTTAGTACTTGAGATTTTTTTACAAAACTTTAGAATGATTCTCATTAAGGAAAAACAATAAAAAAGTTAAACAGAATCTAATTGAATAGATATCTCAGTAAAGTACAGCATATTGCTACACAGTAGAAAAAATAGCTCAACAGGGAGAAGTACATTACATTACTATGCAGTAGAAAGGACACAAATGGAATCTCTATAATAAAGCGAAAGTGTGTAGAAGTCCAGCATTGTAGGATTTATGAAGCCACGTGGTCAAGAAGCTCCCAAAACTTTTAAAGAAGGGGATCCAAAAGGAGTAACATAATCTAATTAAAAAGAAAGCATAATGGAGAGAAGTACAGCATAGTGTAACACCATAGACAAGACATGAATAGAAACTCTATTTGTAATGTGAAAGCATATAGTGACGTAACATGGTTGGATTTAGGAACCATTCAAAATCATCCCGACACCTTATCTAATTTTATTGCAAATGCCATGCAGTAAAAGCCAATTTACTTCTTCCAGAAATTTTTAACATAACTGTACCATGTAATCATTGGATCTGAACAAGTAAAAGAACCAAGGAATTAACAGTGCCAAGATTCATAGTACCATTTCCCGAACCAGTGAAAACGAAAACTAAAGGAGAAATTCCAGAAGGCAGCCCCAATGTAGCAATCTCTTCACCCACTGCAATCACTGCAGCCTTGGCAGCAGCCAGAGAAGGATACATATATGATGCTCCCAGTGAAAGGAAAGGCGTTGAATAGCCGAGGCTCAAATATCCTGAGAATTGTAGAAAAAGGTATCAAACTCTAAAACCATCTCATAGCCACATCAAGTCATTGTCAACAATACAATGTACTGGCCATCTATCAAAAGGAATGGTTGAGATTTGTAAAACTAATAGGCTGGCATTGCAGTTAATAAACTAAAGTAAGATGATAGTACAAAAAGGCAAGAAGCTGTGCATGTAAATATTCTAAAACACCAGGCCAATCTCCCAAAAAATTAAACAATAAAATCCTAAAACTTCAACTTACAAAGACACTTTTTGAAAGAAAGAACATACAAAGATGGTTTAGTACCAACCATCAAGACATATGTAAAAATGAAGAAAACACATTATAATGAAAGGCTGAAAATAACAAAGAAAAAAGGATTAGAGGTAATGAAGTGAAGAATCTGCGATCATACTTTTTCCTAGTCCACCTAAGAAGTCTATCAATCCGGCTCTGCCAGCATATTTTCCAAAAGCAAGCAACCTCTTCCCACTGTCACCGACAATAAGCTCGTAGTCATATAAAGAAACGCGTTCAGCTAGCACCTATTTTTGAAACTTCATTAAAGCCACATATTGATGATGGGATGAAATAATCAAAATTGAAGTTTCCAGGTCTACCTTATCTAACAAGGGCATGTTTTTGCTTTGTGCCTTGTGAGTGTGGGAGAAAAATGCATAAGCCCTATCAGGAAGAACCATTTCCAACTGCATGAAAGTTCAAATAGCAGTCTCAAATTTCCCAGTGTTACAAAATATACAGAAATGAAAAAGTAGTAGATGTGGCCATCCATAGATCTTAGCACCTTTGGCTGCTTAATCCCCACAATGAGACCACATTCAGAAAGGTCCTCTGATATTTCACAACCAACATCCTCATACAGGGCATCGTGATGAATACGCTTTGTAGATGGCTGCAAAACAATGCGCTTGACACCACCATTACCGCTACCATAACGAAGGAGGCGAGCACAATGCGACGGGGTCAAAGGAGCTCTCCTTTCCCATGTATTTGTAGATTCAGAAAGAATTCCGACAACCCCATTGCCCAGCATAATGTCAACTGCCAATACCTAGCGAATCAAAGATCTCCAAAGATTATTATAAGAAACAACCAAAACAAAAAAATGCATTACCAATAAGTATGACACGGTTCTATTTAGAAGTTCACAGATCTTCACCAACATGAAGTGAATAAATTACCATACCAAGATACAGAAAGCCTCAAGACAACTGAATTGGATTCAAAATAATCAATGTCACTCAATCTATAGCACCTAAACTACAACCTTACACATTCTATTGCATTCCTCATGGTTGAAATCCAAAGATCTCACAAGGCATCCTATCATCATTTTCAATTATATCTTTATCCATCAGGGAAAAAGGAGAAGAGATAAGTTTTGTTATAAAAAAAAAGGCACAGTTGAAATTAAGAGAACCTTAATTACTATAAAATAGCAACCACTTCATCTACAAGTTTGAACAAAATCTAGTCAGGTCTAAAAGCATGTACAGTGTAAATTAATCCAAGAACAAAGAACAAAACTAATTTACTGCTCCAACTTGGCTCGAGCTCACATGCAGATAAGCAAGCCACAAACCTAGTAAATCCCCTGCTTGAAAAGAAAAAAAAAATCTCACCAGCTCTTTATGCATTTGTATTTATTTATGTTATCTCTCAAACACAATACTGCTCAGAACCATGGGAATAGCTATCCATTCAAATCATAAAGCTTGAGTTTTATGCTATAAGAATGAAATATTTAAATTCAATTTATACAAAAATTGATAGAAGTCATATGAATGGCCACCAATCTAAAACTACATGGCATTTGTCTTTGCAAAGTATATATTGTCTTAATGACCAAATTCAAAGTAGTTCTCCTTCGCAAAGTAGGGCACAGCTTCCTCTCTTTTTTTTTTCTTTTTTTTTTTTGTACTTTGTAGAGCTCATTTGGAAATATATATACACTTACACTTTTTTCAAAAAAAAAAAAAAAAATTCAAAGTAGAAATAGTATCAAAGTAAAAATAGTTGGCTAACTCATTGAATTCTCTTGCTTGGAAACAAGGGGTTAGCTACGTCCTCTGCACCTCCAGGACAAGAAGGGCACATAATCATGTTTAACATGTAGAAGATTACAGCCACTCATCACTGGGGCCAGCCATATAGAATCCCTGTTAGGTAAACTTGGGTGGTCACTAATCAGATAGATCATAAGTGAGCGTTGGATGCGGAACATTGGGATTATCTTTTTAACCAACACAACACAATTTCATGAAAGTTCTCTCACCTGATTGATGGATGGGCTAGCTTGATGTTTGGATCAGGAACAAGGAATTTCATGTGATAGGGGAGCTACTGAATAGTAGTATCTTGGAACTTACACAAATCACAAAAATTTAAGTTTAGTAATGAAAGCTACTTGTGACCTTTTCTGCATGCTTCACAAAAATTATATGTGCAGTATTCTGATACAGATTCCAGTTCAGAAACATTGGAAGGATTCAATAAAGGTATCAGAAGTTCAAAGCACAGCTTAAAATTGTTTCTATTAAAAACAACACCTTGAATACAAGCATACAACTGATGAAAAAACCTAGAGCTAACTTTGAAGCCAACACAACTGAACTTCACTCTTTCATCTGATCCAGACACAAATCTCCCATCAAAATCAACAGATGAAATGATTGGAACAGAAATCTCAAGCGATTTTAACAACTCTAACCAATCAAATCCAAATGAATGAGGAGAAAAACATAAGAAAAGTAGAATATATCTGTCGAATCATAAAAACTAAACTTTCGACAATCATAATGTCAAGTTCATCAACCAACAAAATCTCATCAAAAATTAAATCGATCGAAGAATTTCATCAATCAACATGGATTACCACACGATCTCTACAATAAAGAAAAAAAAAAGTGATACGAATTCAACCAAATCATACAAGAAGAAGAAGAAGGAATATGACTCACGACGAGGATTTATGTGTTTCAATCGAACGAAAACACGAAAAAGAGAAGGCAATGGATAAAAAAAAAAGAAATCTCTTTGCGATCACTTTCATAAAAGCCCCGTGCGAATTGGATCTGCTCTTATAAAACTGGTGTGGTGGAAAGGTCGTTTGATCTGATCTGCACGCTGCAGCATAGATGCTGACGTGTCAGATTTTTTTTTTTATATATATATATATATATAAGGAGAAGCGAACATGATAGCGTGACGACTCTTTTATCATCGGCGCGAACGTGGAAGTATTAGAATTTAGACGACAGGGGCCTTTTATGTGGCTGGTGTTTTTGACGCGTGTTTGTCCGAGTAACATGCCAATGGTGTGTGTGTTTATATATATATATATATATATATATATATATATATATATATATATATATGGGGGGTCTTCCTATGCATCTATCCCTCATCATTTTTGGTGAGGGACACCCCTTTTGGAAAAAAAATAAGTACAAAAGTGGGGAAAAAGCAAAGTACAAAAGTACACTTTATACTTGCTTTTTCTCCAAAAGGGGTGTCCCTCACCAAAAAGTGGTGAGGGAAGGATGCATATGAATATTTCCCTATATATATATATATATATATAGTAGGCCTCTCCTAAGCTGCATCCTATTTTATCCTAAGCTAGAATAGTACTTGTCCCACAAATCAAATTTGATTATATCTGTTTTTTACATGATGGAACTAAAAAATCCAGTTTTGATTGGATTTATCTTAATTTTGAAAATGATCATTATGCAAAAAAGTAGCATAATCGACTTTGATTTTGTGAGACCAACCTTATTTCAGCTTAGGATAAGTTAAGCTGCAGTTTAGGAAAGCAAGCCCCATATATATATATATATATATATATATAAGTAGTGCTCTCTTAAGCTAGAATAGTATTGGTCCCACAAATCAAACTTGATTATATCTTCTTTTTGCATAATGGAACTGAAAAATCCCGTTCTGATTGGATTTATCTTGATTTTAGAGAAGATCATCATCCAAAAAACAGTATAATCGACTTTGATTTTGTGGGACCAGCACTATTCCAGCTTAGGATAAGCTAAGTTGCAGCTTAAGAGAGCTGGCCCTTATATATATATATATATATATATATATATATAGGGAATGGGTGTCCCTCACCAAAAATGGTGAGGGGTAGATGCATATGAAGATCCCCCTATATATATATATTCTTGGGAAGGCTAAATAAAACTTGATATGCCCCCACCAGGAGGCCCACTGTTGATGGGACTTGGGAGATGAAAAGAGACATTTTGGATGGACTCATATATTAAGGTTGGGGTCGGTCATGGGACTTGGGCGATGAAAAGAGATATTTTGGATGGACTCATATATCAAGGATGGGGTTGGTGAATTTGATGCCTCTGACCCCTTCATTCGTGGGGTATAAATTTAATAATTTTATATTAAAGAAAAATATATGACCCTTAATCCAATAGTTCAACCCATTCGGATCAGTAAAAACTCAATGGATCCACTATAACTCAAGGAGTCCCATATGTGTGGATGATTCGGCGTCGGTCATACTATATTGTCTGTCCTCACCAATACCCTCAATACCGCTCTAGTTTTGCCCATCGCTCTACCAATGGATTATTAAAGATGGGAGAAGAGAGGGAAGAGGTGGAAGATATAAGGTTGGAATGTATACATAGGACCTTAGATTTTCTAAGAATTTAATAAAAATAACCTCCTTTTTTGTCTTTTTTTAATTTGACCTTTAATTTTATTTTACTCCACTCTTCGTACAAGCAAACATGCTAAGAGAACACTTTATAAAATTGGGGGGTATTCATATGCATCCATCCCTCACCATTTTGGGTGAGGGATAGATGCATATGAACATTTCCCTATAAAATTTTAGAAGATTTTAAGAAATTTAAAACCTTTATGTTGGTTTTTTAAAAACCTTTTCACAAACTAAAACCTGGTCAATTTGGGCCATGCCCATACCCATGGAGCTGGGTATATCAATTATTGATATTGAAGGAATACTATAAGAATAATAGTATAAGATAAGCAAACATTACAGACCACCGGAGTCATCCTATCACATGGAGAAGGATGGCAAGTAGGGCAAAGAAGAATTTGTCTTGCACGCAAAGGAGAGCTCCTTATTGGAGTAGTTTAGTTTCAGTCTGGTTCAGTGAAAAGCAGAGGACGGTTCCAAACATTGCTAGCTTTTAATGTTATCTTCTTATGAATAAAAGATGTAGGGTGGGCATACACAGGTCAATTATCAATGGGCCCCAACAAGAATAAAAACAAAAACGAAAACAAATATAAGTAAAACTTTACAATGATTCTCAACAAAAGGAAGCAAGGGATAGGTGGTGTTGTCACTTCGACATCGTCATCTTTGTATAAAGTTTGGTTTTTTGTCATGAAATGAAGCGTAGAAGATTGTTGTAAAAGACCCCACGCCTGCTTTGAGTATCTTGTCGTCTTTCAAATTACCATATGGACCTCATGCCTTAATCTGATTATGAAAGTATCCCTAGACCTTTCCATAATTCTAATATTCTATAAGAATCTTTGAGTGGAAATGCTTCAACCATAAGGCCAGCAAAGCCAGGCCCAAAAAAAATAAGGCCTCATAAAAGGCCCTATAAACATCTTTTGAAATTCCAAAAAAGCAAACTTGCCGATTGTCGTCCTTTTTTTCCCTCCTAAATAATAACTCTATCTTGAGAATATAAGACCAAAATTCTCATCAGGCATTAAAGTGTCATTTATGACGTACCATATTTCCAAATCTGCCCCTTATATTTCTATTGCTAGGAGTCCAATTGATTTAGCACACCTTTATATTTCCAGCAGTCTATGTGTATCAAATCTCAACCATACATTCAGTCATGAACTTGTTTCACAAACAGTTCTTATTATATCTGTGTATCTTATTTCAATAGGAGCCCATTTAGATTTGATCCATGATGTGGTTATAATAGATCTATAACTCGAGATTTCATCTATAATAATAGATCTTAAGATTTAATATGAACAATGGACCCCGTCGGAATTTATTCACTTGCCCACAGTGCATATGAGCATCGTGCATTTAGAACATCCAATGCGTGGGGCACACATCTGAAGTCCATCTTAGATGGTCCTAACTCATGGTGCATATGCGCACCATGCGCAGGTGAAAATGCTTCGATCCTTACTAGTGGCAGACTCAATATTTTTGGGCTGGAGGGTTAGAGCCAAATAGGTAATTGGATTTTGTGACCCAAAATTTTAATGTGAGTTTTGGGGATGGGCCCAAAATTTTCATGTGGGTTTTGGAGGTGGATTTAAGATTGGTTAGCAAAACTTAAATATAAAAACTTAATTAGTAATTTTTCATATAAAAATGCAAGAAAAATATTTTTTAAATAAAATATTTATAATAATATTAAAACATAAAAAATGCCTCATTTATGATTGCTGCTTTAATCTTGAGCCGGCCCAGGATGGAGCATTATTGTGGGGAGTCCGGATCTTTCGTTTCGTGAAAATAAAAAGATATTGTTTCGTCCAATATGCATTTGTGGATGTCACTTTAGCACCATATGTGTTATTTAGTGAATATAAAATGATGTCTCATTCTTACTTTCTTTTTAGAGCCGGTTTACATAAGTATAAAGATAAAAGAGGAGAAAAGCATTTTCACTCTCCCAATATATTATAACTACTTCAGTAAAAGGTAGGCAGGATGATTTTCTTGTGAAGAAAACAATATTTTCTCTATTGAAAATCATATTTCATTAAAAAGTCACAAAGATTTGAATATTTTAAGTGACCGTTTGTGTAAAATGTTTTTGAAATAGATTGCAACCACAAAGGCACAAAGATTTCTTTCATTCAAATATAAATTTAGTGAAAATCGTTACTAATAAAAAGCAGGGAAAGGTTGGCCTACGACACAACGGGGGTCGGCTTTCCTTGAGACAAATCACTTTATATCCATCATCATGGCCCATCTATCAAATCACAATCACTCAAAATGGCTATTATAAGAAGAAGAAGAAGAATCTCTGAGCCCACCGTTGATAAGAATCTTCACTTTTGTTAGTTCCTTGATAATCTTTATCTACATCATCATTGAATCCTTGAAAGATAAAAGTGACCAACATAGCTACTGGATAAATGATAATCGAGTATATATGTTGGCGTTTGTCATGTTTTGGCTCTCTTTATTACTCGTTAGTCGTTATCATATCATATAACGCATTGATGATATTTGTGGCAAATTGAGAATTTTATACCCCAGTTTATAAAATATAGTCTTTGACACTGCATTGGCAGAAGCCAAAATCTTTAGAGTATGTTTGTGTAAAAGTAATTTTTATAGAAAGATGAAATTGCCACATCGGAAAAGTCTATGATTTTTCAATATCTTGGAAAAGGTTTTCTGCTGAAGTTAAAAATTAATATTTGGTGTAAGTTTTTTTTCCTTGATGAATTGGTGCTGATGTAGTTTGGGGCGGCTGGGGATTCCTTATTAAAAACTAGTATTAAGGAATGAAGTGAGGAAATGAAGTAACAAAGAGGGGAGCAGTTTTCTACGGAAACGGACTTCCCATACCCCAAAAAACTCTATTTTCAATCTATTTAAAGGAAACGCTGACGTGGTGAAAAATATTTCCATAGAAAATTCCCCCACCAAACACATGAAAAAACAGTATTCCATAGAAAATAGTGCATTTTATGTAGAAATGGATTACACAAACGTGTCCTTGTGCATAGCGTTATATACTAACAATTTACGGATGTAATGGAATTGTGTCCTATTTTATTGAAATAGAAGAAACATATAGAAATTACAGATCTTCGTTGCTTTAATTGATTTTAAAAATATCTAAATGTAAATAAAATCAGAAACAAAAATTGAAGTTTTGGGGGGTGAAGTTTCAATGCATTAATGTTTCAGCGGAAATACAGAGCAATCAGTAAATAGGGCATAACCTATCAGCAAAATTTCTTTAATGTTTTTTCTATAGACTTTGTCGATTCTTCATCAGGACACCAATTTGTTAAGCCTTCATGAGCTCCCCCATCCAGTTTTAACCTGTCCGAGGTCATGTTCATGTTTCTCTATGATTTCACAATCTAATATATCTCGTCACTGCTTTATAAATTAGAATTTGCTTGCCCGGTTCATAACGGTGGTAGCTTCTTAAAAGAAATCTACAAAGCTAAAAGAAGTTTATTGCAATTGCCTGTCCAATCATTTTTTGTGTGTGAGAAAGAATCCCAAGGGCCGCGTGGACTAGATCCATGCGATCAGTATCGTCCAAAACCACACCGTTTTGGATGATCTTAGCATAGTAGACTAGGAACGGCAAGAAGGTAATTCAATCAATCAGGTTGATTTCCATTGAAGATATTGGACCACATAGATCACTCGCCTTAACCACTTCATACTTCTTCAGTAGTTGAAGGTAACCATCTTAAATGCATCCACACAACATTCAGGTGGGACCCAACCAATAAACAAAATGTACCAAGAACAAAGGTTGGAACGTTATTTTTTTTTTTTATTTTCCCGTTATTATTGATGGCGACCCAGTAAACTGGCCGGCCGAGTCCTACTAGGTAGGTAGGATTCCGCCCGGCAAGATTTTCTCAGTCAAGTTTTGATTGATATCCACCCTGTATTCAGGGTTGGGACTGGCACATGTCTAAGTCTGTTCCCCATTGCAAAGCCCGCCATTGACAAAAAACACCAATTAAGCAAACGCTATATCATCAGTAAACATGACTTTTATCAAAAAGAAACTACTAGAAACCACCGACATAAACAGGTGATGGCAATTAAAACCCCCGACGCTCAATATCACGTACTCCCATACACAAGCTAATATCATTTGCATGATGCAGGAACACCCCCAAGATCAACATTTTACTTGGTGTACGCGCAAACCAAAAGTGTTGCCTCTGGCTTTGAAAGAATGGGGCGGCCTGAAGAAATCAACTTTGGAGCAGAGGCAAGGCCATAAGGAATCCAAAGACCCAAACCAACAGCAACAGTAACCAAACTGGGAATTTCTTTGGTCGCCTTCTGTTTCTTGCATCATTTGTATTCTCTTTTCTACCATTGGCTTCCTGGTTCATGGCATTTCTGGGTGTGGCGACAGCGTCTGCGGTATCTTCCTTCCTAGGCATCGCCTGCTCCAAAACCAACTGCTCTGCAGCTTGTAATTGATTGTACTTCTCCACATACTCTGGGAACATCTTCCTGAAGGTTGGGCTGTAATTTGCCAAGATAAAATAAATGGAAAAAAGTGGTTTTAGAAAGGGATTCATGAATTATTAAAAATGTGCAAGAGTACATTCCATCTTATAGGGAGCACAAATGATTTGGAGTATTGATCTGCCAATTATGCACAAACGGTCAAAATAAGTAGCTCTAGTGTCTGCTGCTTGGCCCACACAATTTAAAAATGGTGGGGCCCACCTTTCTTGAATCCAAACCATCAGTTATAGTCATGTACATACAGAATGATAGAGCTACGAATCTCACTTCGAGCAGAGGTAATCAACATTGTACTTACCAAGTTTAAGAAAACATGATCTATGCAGTCCAGATCGTGGGGCCCACTTAGATGTAAGTTTATCAAAGGAGGGAAGGCAAATATAAAGGTCTCCTCATGGATGGATGGATCCAAAAAAAACCAGCCCCACCGGATTATGCTATTCTTTGATTTAAGGACTTTAAAGTTTAATGGCATCTTAACCATAGATTTTCTTCATATTCAATCCAACAGTGAGTGTTTCATCAGTGAGTGCAAGTAAAATTGTGCCCGATGCAGATCATGAGATGAAAAGAGTATCAAAGGAGCTGCACTGATGAAAAGAGTATCAAAGGAGCTCCAAATCAAAGGGCTGCCTACTTGCCCCACAGTGCTGGACTGCACTTGCAGTTGCTTGGAAGAGAACATTTTCCCTACCCTTGCACCTAAATGGAACCATTACATTATTAAAATGTGATGAATACAATGGAGACTCACACTGATCAAGGTGAATTTTGGGTCTCTAACATTACATTGGAGGTAAGATTCAAATTGATGGTTTATACTAGAGAAGCATGAGGCCTAACATCATAAAATGGGCAGGGCAAATAGGTGACCAGCAAACCTTTGGTTTCCCAGCCAGCAGATCCAGACTCCAAATGCATTGATCCCCACCATGGATAGGGAAGCGATCCAAAAATTTTCAGAATGAAAGATCATAGCCAAAATCTGTCCTTTCCTTTCTGGAATAATGCAATATTTGCTTTCCAGACGTTTGAATTAGAAAACAGCTAGGATTTTCAAAGTCGGAAGATTTCAAATTAATCATCCTGACTGCCTAGCCAAAGGGAGTGTTCTTGCTGTGAATGGGAAAGAGAGAGATAGCCACCACCGAGGTGAAAAATAATGGAAAAGGGGTAGGGTTTAAGATTTGAAAGGAATGGAATCATTACTAGGAATATCAATAATATAGTAACACGTGTTTTAAGTAGAGCATTTAATAATGGGCAAACAGGCCATATTAGAGTCCACATTCTGGATCCAGGTCTGGCACAAAGGTTAAGTCCAGCTGACTAGATGCCTGCCCTAATCTGACGAGAGGTGATTGTAAAGTACAAGCAATTGCAGGACGGGAAGAAACCAAATAATTTAGGAGACTTCATCTATTCGGAACATAAGCTAAACAATTCTAATTAGTTAAATCAGAAAAAAGGGAAAAATAGTCAAAGGATTCACCTCTTACAGTTGAACGCAAGAGAGGCCTCTGCCAGCCGTTGCTTCTCAGCAACAGTACTCCTAATGCTACCAGTGGTTGGACTGTTATCCATCTGATTGGGCAAAAAAAGTTAATAGACTATAGAATTGTGATAAATGGAGAATCTTGTATCTGATACACTTCAAATCAACATGTGAAAATTTCTAGCTCTATGACTTTTACCCATCTGATCTGATTGCCAAAAGAGCATTTAAATATGGAAATTCCTATAATGAAGAACCTTTTGCATGATATGCTTTACATAAAGTGACAGTCAGACCATGGCCCCAAGAAATAACTATCCATGATACTAACTACTGAATCATAGACAAGGCCCATATCTATAGATATTGACAACTGACAATCGAATTATTGGGTGATTTTAAATCTTCAAAATATTGAGCAATTTTGGATGTTCTTATCCACAGACAATTTTGAAACACCAAGAAGGGTTACGTTCTGCTAAGGGTACCTCTCACGGATTGCATGAGGTAAAATTTTTAAGCTCCTTGTGGGACACAACCTACTTGGATGAATGCCAATCATAAGAGGATAGTTTGATGGAAAGGCCTCATAGTGGATATGATTTTGGCCACAATCATTTCAATCAGAAAATCAAAATCACTGATTTGGGAACCATAGAGTTTAACAGTTTCTTAAGTTATATTTTTGATGAAATTCGATCCAATGGTGAATATAATTCAGATTAATGTCAAAATAAGGTAAGTGCCAGCTCATTGTCTTCAGATTCATTGATGGCGCAGGACATTTGCCAGTAGATTGGTGAGTTTTGAACTATACAAATAAGAAATGAAGAATTTCTATCTCCATCCAAATGTATTGCTGCACCCCAGACATTTACAATGACAGACCTCCAGATTCCTCAGGAAGAATTCTATCCATCTGCTAGTGAAACAATAACAGTTGATAAACTATCTTTAAGATCAGGCAATTCATTAGATCCACTGATGTAGAACCTTAATTCCTGAGTCATGACTCATGACCCTTCCTCTACTATGATTCAGACTACTGTCTTTTAGCTGCAAGACATGAACCTCGTAACAAATCAAAACCCAAACTTTGTAACTTGGGCTACAAACCCCACACCGGGCATCTAGGCAACTAAGAAACATAAGTAAAACAGAAAAACTAAACCCTATTAATATGTTCCCTCTTAGCAAGACTCTTGTGGCCCCAACCGACCTCCTTAACACCATAAACCATAGGACAAGAACCTGGATGATCGTCAAAACCCATGGAAGGCATTTAGGTTGTGTTCATATTCAGAAACAAGTTCCAAAGTTGGTACACTAACCCAGCTACACCACATTGACTCAGCTGAGTTTAAACCCATGATACCCACACTTCAGTTAGCAACAAATCCATATTCTGGTGATATCTTATATTGCAATTTTGTGTAAAATCTGTTTGCCTGCCTTATCCATGGCATGTCCCTGCCATATCAACTCCGATATTTGGGCACCATAGCTCCAAATTGACCGTTGTATTTAAGAAATGTTTCATGCAACTCATGTTCGCTACAAAGATGATACAGATATTTAAAAACAAACTATTGGAGGAAACAATAAATAGAGACATGTTGACAAATGGACTCACCATGAATGACAGCAGCCCTGTAAGTATGCTGCAGGAACAACTTGCAAACAAGTCAGTTTGTTAAAGAAGAAACACATTACAGCACAAAAATAAATAAGAACACTCAAAACCATTAAATTGTGCCTGAAAGCTTAAGTTCAACTTTTACTGTACCTTGACACAGACCAGATTGGGTTCCAAGTTTCTGGATGAACTGAAAAGAAGATGAAAAGAAGTTGCAAACAAAACCACAAGTTATTTAAGACAGCATATGTAACATTAAGATATTAAGATTGAATTTTACCAAAAAAAATATATATTAAGATTGGAGGGGATTTAACCAAAAACTTACAGTCACTCATAGATAGGCATAGTCTTTTTTGTGTGGCAAACCGTCCGTTAGGAGTGATCATGCTTTAAATGCAGAGGACAGATTTCATAGGAGACAGCTAATGAGTCAGTTTCTATAATCTAGAAAATTACAGATGAAAGCAGTAGAGCCTAAGAGCGGAAATACCTGATGCCTGGGGGCTTATATGGATACTCAGGAGGAAATGTGATTTTTCCATGGTAGTATCCACCTTCATAATATGATTAAAAAGAGGAAGAAGAAGAACATTCAGGTAGCAAATTAAAATCAACTATTAGAAACTTATCTTGAAGCCAATGAGAACTCAAAAGTGTATAGTCACAGCTCAAAATGAGATGGTACATTAACTACTTTACGAGTTCAGAGTAGATTATTCACCCCAAAAAAAAGAAGTTCAGAGTAAGTTACTTTCACAAAAACTACGTTGTTGTTTTTTTTATTTATTATTTTGACTCAAATAATGCTCAAATGAAACACACGCAAGCACATGTGGAAGGGGCTGAACATCAGAATTCAGATGGATTTCTTTCATTGCCTGATTGGAAAATATTATCATATCAATGCCCAGCCCCTAAAACCATATGACAAAACAATCAATAGAGGCGAACTAAGAAATCAACCAGATATACACGAAAGAGTATAAAAGCATCTACTTTCAATCTTTTACCAGCATATGGTGTGCCTTCACTTCCCTCCAGCACATAATCTGAAATGAACAGAGAAGTCATTTCAACATATCTCAAAGTGCATGAACAACTTAAAAGCATGCGAAAGCAGTACTTTTCTTTTTCATTTTTTTTAAATCATAAAAGAGAAATATCAAAACCTGTCCATTCATTCACTACTCTGGCCGATTTAACATGGTTTGGTCAAGCTACTAAAATATACGTCGGCCCAAATTCCAACTGACGAAAGATAGTAGGCCAAATTGGAGGGTAATAAGCTGATTTTTCAAAAATAAAAAAATAAATAAATAAATAAAGGCTTTTCCCCTTGTCCTGGATGACTCAAACAAGCCAAGCCAGCTATGCTTGGCTCCACTTTGTTGGATCTTGAGTTCTGTCAGCTGCCTCACAAACCAAGCTCAAGTTAGGGCCTAGGCTCTTCTTGTCTCCAGCTCCATTACTCATAAATGCATATACTTATATACGCAATATAGCAGATGGTAGGTATGAAGTTCACTTGAAAATACTATGATCGGTGGAGATAATCATGTCTTTTACATGTGATATTCAACAGTGGGATTCACTTTGATTGGAGTGTAACTCAGGCCAGTGATTTTTTTTATTTTTTTTAGGTGTTATCACTGCTTTAGCTAGAGTAGCATTCACCCAACCCCACTACAACTAAATCTAATCATGTGTTTTACATGTGCTAAATCCAACAAGACAGTTGAGTAAATTTAGGCAAGTGCTATTCTATTTCTAGCCCCTATCTCTACTGTAGCGAGATAGCAAATCTTAGAAAGATGAAAGGTCCTAACATCTATTTTACAAAATAAATTTCTAATTTAAATTAGAAAATTACCTTCTTGTGTATATAAATGAATAATAATGCATTTAATAAAATGACAAAACCACCATCATGTCAATCAAAAGATGGGACACAAGGAATGAGTCTACTCACGCCATTCTAGGATATCATTTGGTGAAGGACGGGCCACAACATTAGGAACAGGCTCCTGCAAAATTATTATTGTGTTAGCAATTCAACTTGGGAAAATGAAGGTGAGAGGAGATTCAACTACTCCACAGAAAAGCTCATCAGGCTTTTAATTATTTCCCTTCCCTTGTAAATCATGGTTATCAACAAGAAGATGGGATAAGGCTTCAGAAATTCAATGATGGTGGTGGTAGTGAAACAACATAATGACCATGTTAGTACAATTTCAATAAAGATTAAAAGGTTAGTTATAAATATTTTCCACTCATTTACAAAAGCCATCTCATTGGAACAACCTAAAGAGGCACTAAAAGTAGACTGCATTGCTTCTCATCAAACTCTTTCAAATTGTAATCGTCCCACGATGCAACATAACATGTCAGGTATCAATCAAAATCAGCGATGAAAAATTTTAAATTCAAAGGAAAAATAAAACGATGGAGAATCTTAGAGCAAAAGACAAGTAACAACAGAAAGTTATCTCCACCTTGGAGCAAAAAAAATAAATTTTCATACACTATATTTTGATCCCATTCATAACAGGATTGTACGGAGAAATATCTACAAAGGACAGGTTCTTTTTTCTTTTTCTTTTTAAGTAACTTCTTTTTGAACCCACATGGGTTGATGCCAATAACAGGGGAAGGAGATGGCTAGGTCTACCTCTGGATTAGGGTAGACCAAATATGGTCCCAACCAAAACCATCCTAGCCCTTGACTTAGAGGGCTCAAATTTTCAGCCCATAGATAAACTGACTTTCTTTAAATACAACAATTAATAATTGTTTGATGAGTACCAAATTGGGGTCAGTGCCGATCATGAAGGGGTAAGGGTATGTGAACGTTTGGACTCATCAGGTAAGACTGGTAATAAAAAGAAAATTCTGTCACAAATCAAGATCATCACCATATACACAAAGCCGGACTGACATTTACACCAAAGTCAAACAACTACCAAATGCCTATTGATAAGGATACTCAAAAGTACGCTCTGTAACAATGCATACCTTACAAAGTGTTCTATATTCCTTTTGAAGGCGCTTGACACAAGCCCTCTCTGCCATCGACCCTTGCAATAAAACAATGAGGTCTTGAAACTGAAAAACCTCAAACAATTCTTTATTCCTTCAACCAATTAGAATGTTTCAACAACTGTCATAAAAAGAACTAACATTAGTACAAACTCAATGGAATGAATACAGAAGCCAAAAAAGAAAGAAGAAAACCCTGAAAATGAAGTCATACAACAACCTACACCATTATCTGGCATAAAAAAAGGAAACTGATAAAAAATTTACTAATGAAAAGAAACAGTTTCCTCTTCAGGTAAAATAGAGTATGATCTGTTGCTGTAAAAATGGCATTGGGAGGTAACTTAAAATGGAAGCTTAAAATTCTAAACTTATAGTATGCTTTTGGGGAGAAAAATTCTCATGAATCATGGTAATCATGCTTCCAATGCTCAAATCAGATCTCAAGCACCCCTAAGAAGCATTCCCATAATTCCTCTAAAAAAATGGAAATCAAGTAATTTTTTAAAAATAATTCACTCTTTTGCGAGTTGTATCCGCCATAGTAATGGAATAACGCTACGATGATGATGTTGGTCAACAGAATGCATAAGAGAGTATCAGTTTCCACCACTCTGGATGCCATCCACCACTCATGTTATCACCATTACACAACTTCAGTTTTGATGTAGATCAGAATCGGTCACCTGATTGCATGGGCCTGTGCCGTTGCTGGCTCTCTTTTATTTTCATCTTTGTAGCCCATTTGTTAAGGGCATTTTAGACTTTTCTAGTCTTCCTCGTAGTGATAACAAACAGTCAGCCACAAGTCATCATTTAATACTCAATAAAGTATAGACGAAGTATAAGCCACAATTTAGAACCATGATTCCTAAACTTATACTTCCTCTCATACAACTCGATTCATGTGCACTGCTAAACTCACAACTCATCGTATAGTACTCGATAATGTATAGATGAAGCATTAGCCACAATTTAGAACCGTGAATAAATGAAGTATTAGCCACAATTTAGAACCATGATTCCTAAACTTATACTTCCTCTCATACAACTCGATCCATGTGCACTGCTAAAATCACAACTCATCATATAGTACTCGACAATGTATAGATGAAGCATTAGCCACAATTTAGAATCATGATTTCTAAACTTGTACTTCCTCATACAACTTCAGGTACATCACCTTACGAATCACATTTGATGATGAGGATACCTTGATCAATTCTTGTGCACCACTAAACTCATCTCCATAGAAAATACCTATGCAGCTATGCCCTTTGATTCCTGTCTCATGCTTTCACATCTATACTATAAAAGCAATAAGTCAAGTGAAAATGTTTTATTTCCTGCAACCATCTCTAGGTCTGGAAACTACTTACCAAAGTCCAAAAACAAAAGCCCATATACTGGAAAGATACTGCGATTTCTGTTCTCATGGAGAAAAGCACATTAAAAAAAATCTACCAGGGGTCAAAGCAATCAGTTTCAGCTTCACACCCAGTTGAAGGTCCATTCTGGTGATTCAACAAAATGGGAATTTAGACCCAAACGCCTCTATCGGATTCTAAACTGTATAATAAAGACACTTTCACGGTTTTTAAACATGAATTAAGTATGACAATCATTAACAACGCAGATGACAAGAAGAATCAGGTGCCAAAACGCCTAAATTATCCTTTTATGTAAAATTCCTCCCTTACTTTCATATCTCCTTGGCCCTAGTTTTCCCAACACGTTTCAAATCATACCCTCTCCGATCAGGGCAAAAACAAGTATACAGACATTCGTACATCCAAAGTTTTAAAAAAATTAACAGATAACAGTTCTCAGATCCCGTGCCATATTCCATTCAGTTATAGAATAAACGTATAACGCACAGAATCAACACCGATCGATGTTAATTGAATTGATGAGAAACCAAACCGTTATTTATTTCACTGAAGAACAAATAAAATCTAAGAATCTAGGGTTTCTCTACCATTCGACACAGAGCATGCAATCCGCGGCAGACAATCCAGAATCGGCATAAAAACAATCAAGCATCCAAATAGGAAAAGAAAATCGAGGAAAATCGAAAACAAGATAGAGAAGGAAGTACCTCAGATCGGGAATTCCACAGGAATGCTATTGTTCAAATGGATTGAACAAAATTCGATGAATCAGATGAAGGAAAGCCGAAGAAAGCAGAAAGAATACATGGATTTCTCGCGGAGATCTTCGATTCGAGCCATGTGATCTGTTGATTCGTCGAATACGAGTTAGAAATTAGGGTTTCTGGAAGCGTCGAAATCAAGCAAAAAGAAGAATCGAGGAAGAAGAGCTTCTCTTTCCTTTCTATGTAGATTACGATTTCTGCTCTTCCTTTTTCTCGTGAGTGGGATTTGGTAAGTGGTTTTGACTGGTGGTGTTGGGTCGACCCGTCGAACTGAAAGTCGAAGGAGAGAGAGAGAGGGATGGTAGAGGAAGGATCCCTCTTTTTCTTCCTGCGGAAGGAACGATGGACGGGGAACAGGTAGGTAACGAAATATAGGACACGTGGCAGTCGGTCGGGCTGAATAAATCAAGATGAGCGGCCAGGATTAGCCATTTATCAAACCCGCTAGATCGGCCATGAATAGCATGAGAACAGAAATGGACGGTTTAAAAGAATTTCTCCTTTGCCTGCAGGCCGTCCATTTTATGGACCTTTGATCATCTATGCCTAATAACACTTTCCGAATAGTCCTTTAGATATCTAGCAAGTGAACACGTGAAAACACACGGATTTACGTAAAATTTGGAGTTCGGGTATGGTGAGTGAGGCTTTACCCTAGGGCTACAGGATCCGAATTCTATAATCTTTAATAGCAATAATGCCCGATGCTTAGTTCGGGATAAAAAGTAAGATATTATATTTTAAATTTCTAATATATCAAAATTAATTATAAATGTATAAGCATATATTTATGTATATTTATATGAAAATAAATGCCCGTGTCCAAAATAAATATATAATAAATTATTATAGTAATTAAAACTATAAAAGAAAAATCCACTATTATTATGTTTAAGAATTTTTAGAAGAAAATAAAGTGGAAAAAGATCTTAAGATTTTATGTTAAAAGGAAAAAATTATAATGAAAAATAATAATGAGAATCTTGTAATATCGAACTTATAGAATCTTTGTAAATTGAAAAAATGCATAGGTTCAAAGTACCTACTAAAAAAGAGAAAACTCTTGATAGAAGCAAGAAAGAAAAAATGATACCATTCAAAGAAGGAAAAAAATGAAAAAAGAAAAAACAAATGCCTCCATTTTCCTATCAATACTCGGCTAGGGCTCAATCTGTTAGGTACATCGTGTGGAGTGTGAGGCTCTGAATTTTACATGAATGTTGAAACATCAAAACTAGCCTCATTGCAAGTATGTGCAATAAGTTTTATAATTTAAAAGTCCATTAAATTGACGGCCTATTGTAGGAATTTCAATGGGCCGGTTTCCAGACTAGCTCATTTCTACTATCAATAGAATTGAACGGTCTGAATTTAGGTGTATATCAGGTCCTACATACTAAGTTCGAGCCTACCTGCTCAAAAAATATAGGTCGGTTGAGACTGCCCCTTAAAGGCCGGGGCCAGACTAAGGTTTGAGTCCGGGTGCACATAAGTTCTACGAGGTGGTCCCACTAAGATGGTGCATATGTTAGATTTATTAAATTCCCTAGAACTTTTGTGGGGTAACACATAAGTGACAGTTATTGATATTTTTGGATCATAAGATCTACATAGTGGGCCTCCTTAGAAGGGTCTTTTGTGTTATTTTTGTAAGATTAACTTTAATTTTAGGGGATATTGATTGAAAAACTTTAGGAGATAGAAGATATGGTCTTTAAGTCACTGTAAGTTTTTTATGTATATTTATTTAAAAGGAGAACTCATTCAACGCTGACGTGGCATCCATCCCCCACAGCCCACCTCCCCCTTTGCTTTTAATATATATAATGTGATGATATGGCTCCTTAAGTCACTATAAGTTTTTTATGTATATTTATTTAAAAGGAGAACTCATTCAATGCTAACGTGGCGTCCCCCACAGCCACCTCCCCCTTTGCTTTAATATATATAATTAGGATATCTCATATTCTTGGAGGGCATTTATTCTCGATGGTTAATGGCCTGTTTCTTTACCGGAATTTATGAATAGAATTGGGAGGTCGGGGTTTTTTTGACATGATGTGACATCTTGTCCCTGACATTTGAAATGCAATGTTTATTTCATTAGAATTCCAAATTCCAACCACCCAAAACACCCTTTGGAATTCTTGGAATTCCACTCTCTATGCCATTTGTTGGAATTTTAAAAAAGAGGGATTTGAAATTCCATCTAAAGGGACAAATTTGAAATTCTCCTAGACATGAATTCTTGGAATTTTGAGAAAGAAACGGGCCAGATTCCTATAGTTTGGCGGGCCCATTGTGAAGTTCGTAGTCCTTTTGACGCAGGATTTCTCTAGGCTAATGCCTCAATGATCCAGAATAGATCAAGCTAACGCTCGTCCAAGCACATGCCAATTAGTTATCGGGCCTGTTAACCAGACCTGAACACGGTTAGAGGACTAAAAGTCAGGCCCAGGCCCAAGCCCAATCCTTTTGCAAAGTTTAGTTTTAACTTTGTACTATGTGAGTGACACTGGGCTGGGCCTTCAAGCATATTTTGGCTTATGTCTGTCCAGTTCTATTAGGCCCGGTTTTAAGCCATAAGCCTATAAACATAGCCAAAGAAACCATACATGCACTTGCCCTTAGACCATCCAAGTTGGAGCCCATCCCTAGGCGTGTGGTCACGTGGGCCACACTTTTAGATAGATCTCATACATATTTAATGAGTTAGTGCATGTTTGGTAGCTCTATTTTTTCCTTCTATTTTTCTATTTCTCTGAAATGGATAGAGGTTTGAAAAAATAGAGTGTTTGGCACCACCTTTCAACCTCTACCCATTTTAGAGAAGTAGAGGCAATATCTCAACTTTTTACTTTCCACGGCCCCTTTGAGGAGGTAGTTGAGAAATAGAGGGAAAAAAGAAGAGGTGGAGCGACGGTGTTTTATGCATAATCACGGCCAGTCCATTTTTCTCCAAATCTGAGAGGCCCAATTAAGATCCAAAACATTGAAAATGTTCACAAGGTCAAACATGGCCATTTATTCAGATTTGAGCCGTTGAATCATCACGAATCTTGAGAAATGTATCAAAAATCGTGAGCTATTAGATATAATTTGTTATGATCTGTGGGCTCCAAACACAAGATCAAAACCGTGGGATATGTTTGGGAGGCTAAAAATGTCTCTGTGGTCAATTTTGACCGCATAATACCTTGTGAATCTCGAGATATGTGCAAACCAAAAATAACCATTGATGTATTATGCTCAATATTGCATTTGTCCATGAGTAGTAAACTATTTCAATTATTTTTGTTTTTTAGAGACGTGTAAAATAAGATATAAACTGTTAGTAATGTTTACAATATCAAACATGATTATGAGATCAAATTTCACCCGTTGGATTGTCACCAATCTCTAGATATATGCAAAAAAGTGAGCCAGTTGGTATAATTTTGTGGACTATGTGGGCTCCAAATACAAGGTTCAAACCTTGATATCTCTTTGGAAGGTTGAGCACGTTCATGTGGTCAATTTTCATTGCCTATTAATATCTTGTGGATCTCAAGAAATATGTGAAAAAATCTCAATTAATGATATAAAAATGTCTATTTAATATAGACCCTTGCATTACCAAACACCTCGTTTTA
The DNA here is from genome assembly GCA_028538565.1 of Umbellularia californica. NCBI lineage: Eukaryota > Viridiplantae > Streptophyta > Magnoliopsida > Laurales > Lauraceae > Umbellularia > Umbellularia californica. The sequence continues at coordinate 3,904,038 of JAPQWN010000011.1, read as the reverse complement.
TTTTAGCTTCTTTTTTCTATAGTTCTTTTTTTGTATGAGTCTAATTTAAATGGTCTTTAAAAAATAGACTAGACCTGCCAAACAAGCCCGAGCATGGCCTTTCAACCTTTCACTACTGTGCTCTCGCACGTGGTCTGATTTAAGTTGAAATAGACTGGATCCTATAACCACAAAAGGTAGTAACATCTACTAAATCTTATTTTTGGCAGTCGGTACGTAATTCATAGAAGTCCTGAAATTATTGATATGCCATCCATTGTCCACCTTTGATTGAATCAGCAAGTTCTACCAAAAAACTAGATGTATAACAGTTTGTCATGGTGGCTTTCTTCATATAATGAAACACATCCCTATACTTTTCTATAAACTATTACCTTAATCGCCATTCAAGTGCTTACCACATTACCAGATAAACGGTGATGATAGATGGAAGTAATTTGAAGGATGATGACCACGTAACCCACTTGGGAGTTGGGTGGGTGGCATAAGACGTGGGCATTTGCAACTCTACTACTCTAGTTTAATTAATACGGGCTAAATTAGATTAAGGTCCAAAATAAAAGCTCTAATTTTTAAGTTTTAATTTTACAATTAATCTGTTCGGTAAAATTAATAAAAAAAAAGCTCTTATTTCATGAAGTAATTAGGACCCACCTTTTGAAATTGAGATAATTATGACCCAGCTTTTAAAAATTACAATGTAGAACCCACTGTTTGCGTCATTTGGGAATTTTATGAGGTTATTTTCATCCAAAATACTTATAAATTTTGCATTGTCTACCTCCATCCCTATTAGCTAAAAAGGAAGCAACCCCCTTTAGCTCATTTTATATAGAGGCAAAAGCTCTAATTTGTAAATGAGCTATAAAAATTAGAATATATAATTAGAGGTTTACCAAAGGCTCTAATATGTAAATAAGCTCTAAATCATAAAATAAGAGCTTATTTTTAAAGTTTTCAAATGCCTCTTAATTTACATTGGCCTACAACTCTACTGTACATACAACTATTATTTCAGTTCAGCATTAGACCTTCGTCTATGTAGAATTAAGCATTAAGGCCTTCTTTTACGTCCCTACTCAACCTGGATCTTGTTCTTACTTTAAATGGATAGTTCCAGACGAATTCATGTAGTAAAAACTTAATTGCATATTGCATCTTCATTGATTATAAGATCTTTTTTTTGGTACTCTAGCTTAGGTGGTTGCTACTCAAGAGGAAGCCTAACACAAGTGGGAAGAAGAAACCCACAAAAGGGGTAGAGGAAGGCCACAAAGTCGTGAAGGATAAATAGCCCCACACACGTGAAAAGAGTGGCATGCCAAGTGATCAATCATTTGGTAATCAGTTGATATCTGGGGTTGCCCAACTGAACACCCCCCTGCTCTTTGTATGTATATGAGTCAGTCTTGTACTTGTTTTGTATGGGATTGGATCCACCCTTTGTGGCATTTGGATCAAGTCATGAAGTTGTTTCCTTCTTAGCTGCTTCGATGCATTTAAATCATACAACACCTACTGTGAGGTTCACTTGCATGCATGAAAATCAAGAGGAATAAGGGGATGATCAAGAATTTGTCCGTAAATTGGAGATGGCCCCAATATCAGCCAGATCAAATGACATTGGTCCTCAAAGTACATAATCTTGAAGTTTAGTGGCATTACATATAGTGCATTTTTTTTATTACATCCAAGTCTAACCTCAGATAATGCTGATGCTCAACCAAACTAGGTTACTTCTTTTGGGGAGATAGTGATCTACTTCTTTTTCAAAGGCGATACTCTACCAATTTGGCACTGCAGAGAATTGACATCTCGAAGTAATGTTGACCTGATAGGGAAAGTTGTTGGATCAATGTAAAGTTGGAATCAATCCCAGGTCAGGGGATAACGAAGGCATTGGATTTATCATGGGCAGGCTTCACATCTATAAGCAGAAAAATTACCCTAAAATAGAAGTAGGGATCCCTGGCTTGTTGTCTAGATGGTCAGGGACGTGTAGTTTGTGTGATTGCGTGAATTCTGAGCCCTTTGTAAAAGACAGAGAGAGAATTTACCCTGATGTGTAAATTTCAAAGTGGCCACATGAAGCCCAAGCCCAAGCCCAAGCCCAGATATTTCGTGCATGAAATTCAATTGGCTGGGCATGTTCAGTTTCTTTCCTTTTTTCTTTTTTCTTTTTTTTTTTTTTTTTTCTATGGGCCATACAAGAAAACAGAACAAAAAATAGGGGTGCACACAAAACTGATAAATTGATCCGTTGGTTTTGTAGTAGATCGATTTGGTCACGGTTTGGATTTTCTTCAAATCGTTCAATTCAGTTTGGTTTGAAGGTGTAATTAAATCGTTCAAAATGAATCGAACCGAACCGAACTGAACCAATTATATAAATATATATTTTAAATAAAATATATAAAGGAATATGAAAACTTATTTGAAGAAAACTCAAACTCTCACTCCGTTACTTGAAGTCTAACGTCTCTCACCAATTGAACTGCCGTTTTCTAATAAAATAAAATAATAAAAAAAAACTTGTAACTGAACCCATTCTTTTTCGTTCGGTTTGAGCACATGGGCGGTTTGGTTCGGTTTGGAAAAATAGAAACTCAATAGGTTTGGTTTGGTTGATGGTTTTTCTTCTAAATTAATCCGAACCGCCCATGTGCACCCCTTAACTAGAAAATCATGTACCAACATAAAATTAAGCTGATAGGTGGATTTGGGAAGCCACGTCAAACCCATTAGTTGAACATGTGGGATTTTGGACATTCTCAACAGTTACAAGATTCCCACCTTTTAAAATAAAAAGGCTCTTAAAGCAGCCTCTGCATTCTCTCCTGTAAAACTCCTCACTGCTAGGCCCTCTCACAGGACCCTCTCCTCCCTCAAATCCAGCCCACCCAACAATGACCCACATGGCAGAAATCCTCGCCGGCATCTCAAACACCGGCAAGCGCATTTCAACCGCTGCTAGTAACAATAAGAAGTTCTCCCTCTTCCTCCTCTCCTCCTTCCTCTTTGCCGCCATCATCATTGCCTCTGTCTCCGGCATCGCCGCCTCTCTAAAGAATTCTAACGACAATTCAAACTCCACATCGCACGCCATACTCCCCTCCTCATGTAGCGCGACCAAGTATCCTGACCTCTGCTTCGCCGCCTTGCAGGAGATGGCCGCCAACCTCACCAACCCCAAGGATGTGATCGATGCTTCACTCAATCTGACGATCACTGCCGTCGAACACACTAACTTCACCATAAAGAGGCTCCTCAGCTGGCGGGGCCTCACCCGTAGGGAGAAAACAGCCCTCCACGACTGCCTTGTGGACGTAGACTTGACGCTGGAAGCGCTGCACAAGACCAAGGAGGATCTAAAGATGTATCCGCATAAGAAATCTCTACCCTTCCACGCAGACCACATGAAGATTTTGTTGAGCGCGGGCATGACTAACCAATATTCCTGCATGGACGGGTTCTCCCATAAAAAATCAGAAAGGAAATTGCGTAAGGAGTTGATCAATAGCCTCACCCACGTCCACCACCTGTGCAGCAACTCCCTCGCCATGATATGTAACATGACCGATACAGATATGATGAATGTGGGCTACACAGGTGAGCGTAGACTGGAGGAGCACGTAGCTGAAGATGGGTTTCCGACGTGGTTGTCGGCAGGGGACCGGAGGCTCCTACAAGCATCCATGGTGATTCCAAATGTGACAGTTGCTGCGGATGGGAGTGGGGATTATAGGAATGTGTCAGAGGCGGTGGCGGCGGCACCATCTAAGAGTAGCGATCGATATGTGATTAGGATAAAAGCTGGTGTTTATAGTGAGAATGTGCAGGTTCCAATGAAAAAGACTAATCTAATGTTTATAGGAGATGGAAGGGCTAATACAATAATCACCGGGGACAGGAATGTGAATGATGGGAGCACCACTTTCAACTCAGCAACAGTCGGTACGTTTTCTAATTTGCTTGGAATTTGATTTTACATAGCGATAGTATAAACTCATACAAGTCATAATTGGAGAGATTTTGTGATACTGCATTGCATCACCTATACCTAGCAGGAGGGAAGGTTTTCAATTGGATGGTGCTATGGTTCGATGCAATGTGGAGGCTAGTTCAAGTAGCCTGTTAATTGAACATTACTCTTGTATGTTTAGTGGTAAAAGAAAAAAAAAAACCCTTAAAATGTATGAACTTTTAGAACGGAAGAGGCTTTTGCATCTTCTATATATTTTATGTAGTACCCTTTTGTTTCTTAAGTGGGTATTGAGTTAATTTCATATAATTCAACAATCACATCATGAAACCACCCTAGTCATCCATTTGCTATATTCTTATTCTTATGTTCTTTTTTGGCAAGGAGGATTTATTCCAAAAGGGAAAAAAAGCAAGAAAAGAGACAAACAAAGATTCATTAATGGCATGGAACCCATGGAATTTATATGGATCTGAACTATTGGATTGAAATAAGAAAAGGTTCATTCTAAAATCCTTATACTTGAGGGCCACAGAGCAAAGATTTTGGATGATGGGAATTACCTTTCAAATTTCGTTCATGGGCTGGTACTGTTGTTTATGGCCTGATCCAGGTTGGATCTTTTGACCCCTCCTTCATGATGGATGAGCTCAGAATCGGAGACTCAGGTCGTGTCGTGCAAGGCATCAGCATTACTTTCTAAACAAATGGACATTTTAGCTGTAAATTAAAGGTTTGAAAGTTGGATTTTTTGTTATTTCTGTTTCTGAATTTAGTTAAGTTTAGGATTTGGATACTTTTTCTCCATCAGTATCCACTCACCGTCTAAACTATTTGTGTTTAGGAACTGAGGATTTGTAATAAGCTCTTTAAAGTAGACTAGTGATACAAATAAGGCTGGCATTATCGTCATCGTAACAGCAACAAGTAAAACGCTAGCGTTACCCCAAATGTGTTGTTAGCTTAACAGAGAAATTAAGGACGTGTGTCAATTAATTGTCTTGTAGGCAGATTTCACATTGTGCTCGGGTATAGATAAGAGTTTCGTGAATTAGATGTACAAGAAAGATGGGCTTTCAGTTTTGGAACGCGTATAGCTATCCCCTCAAAAGTAATGGTTTCAAGCTGATCAATAATTACATACTTTGATATTTCTAATGACACTCTTCCACGCCACAGTTTTGTTGTTTTGATTGTAGTGGTAACTGATAGACGCCAAATGATGGATGCGCCCTTGTGATTAAAGATGCATCATTTGGTTAGTTGGTTTAATAATTAATGAAATTGAAGGCCAGGGTTGTTTAGTTGGTTGGCGACTCCGACTCTCACCTAATTGTCTAAAGTTTAATCCCTAAATGTGATGTCTTTTTTTGTATGCGTTGGGCTCTCTCATGGGTCTTAGCACCCTTGAGTAGGTAAAAAAAAAAAAAAACGCACACACATGAATTCAGATCCTCTATACCTTTCCACGCAGAAGATCTATGCTGCTTCTTACAACAGATTTCACCTTCTTTAGTTTATAAGAAGAGAATTCTGAAAATCAGCCGGAAAAAGTAATCATCCAGCGATGCCAATTCTCACCCTTTTAAAGTTACAGAGTGCACTTGTCATTGCTAATACTAACACCCCGAACAAATGGAAAGTGTTTTCCCACGGCAACCATTGGAAAAAGCCTGGTACAATACTCATAACTGTACGTATTTTGGCTGGTATTTCTGGTTGGGCATAAGCTAGAGTTGTAAAATTGGCCAGGCCGAGGCCATGGGGCGCGGCTCGCTGATCAATGGGTTATGGCCCGGCCCGGCCTGGCACGGCTAGCCCATCCCAGGCATGGCCCGTGCTGGGCCAGGAGCCCGTGGCCCGGCCCGGCCAGGTGGCCCAGTCAATGGGTTATGGGCCTTAGAGTATGGGAATTATTTTTTCCAATATGGTATTAGTTCATACGGGTATTAACATTAATTCATATCGATAATGGATGTAAATTTTCTTTTCCAAGATGATACGTAATCAATGTCATTACCTTTACTCAAATGGGTATTAGCATTGGCAAGCTACTCTTTCCTCTAACACAATGATATTATTACTTACCATTAAATTATCTTTTTCAAATGTAGTAGTATACTATGATAACGATGAATTTGTTTCATTAAAACTAGCAAAACACGCCCGTGCTAAAATCCACATTATATAAAAAATTGTAAAAAGTTTAAAATTTTAAATGAAATTAAAAATATGATATTATATCTCTTATATTGAGAAGACAGTTTTTATAGTAAATTTAAAATATTATGTTTTTCTGTTGGGGGCGAGTTTGGTAGTAATAACGAAGGAAAAACATTTGAGAGAATGGTAAATAGATAGATAGAGTGTGAGAAAGGAAAACCTGATAACCGTTTTGAAGAGTTATGAAAATAACATCAATCCAGCTTGCCTCTATTAACTTACCAATAATATCAATTAACTTAATTTTAATTAGATTATAATTATTGGGGTGGGGGTGGGGACTTTTTGGGAGTCAATTATTTAGGGAGTGTCAAAATCAATTGATGTCAATTGGAATTGAATTGACGTTGATTTCGCAATTAGAATTAGTCAATTTCTTAAATTATAATTAATGTGGGGAGGTTGAGGACGTGAGAGACATTTTGGGAGTCAATTATTTAGGGAGTGTCAAAATCAATTAATGTCAATTGGAACTAGCGAAAACACCCCGTGCTGAGCACGATCAATGTAATTAGTGGTAGTTAGAATGTAAAGGTCTAAAATAAAAAATTAATAGAAATAGTTTAGAGTGTAACCCTAATAAAAAAATCAATGGGTTATTAATTAGAGAGGATGGAGAAGAGGAAAAGGCTTGTGGCGTTTAAAATTGAGAAATATAGAGACATGAATAGAAATACAGGAAGAAGACGAAAGAGTTTATGTAACATTGGATTAGTAAAAAGAATGTTATTAATAGGGCTAATATTAGTAGAGAACGTCAACATGAGAAGAGTCAAAATCAAATTTGAAATTTACAGTAAAATTGAAAATCAAATCCACTTCGCTCCATATATAATATAATAATGGTCCATGTAGCCCATTTCACTGCTGGCAGAAAAACACAGGAGATTAAATTGTAAGTCATACCATCCAGAATTCCATACCGCATTCAAATCTAGTAAAACGCTCAGGGAGGAAATCAATAATTCATCAGGGCCTGGATCGAAATTCCAAATTCCGAAAGGAAAACCCAAGCCAGATCCCAACCCATATCCAAATCTGACTTTTTAGATATAACTCTATGGGCCGGCTTAGAGTTGGACTGGGTACTGGGTTTGGATCATTGACCTTGGCGTTTTGCATTTTGGATAAGCCCTTTGTGTCTTTAACCTCATTCAGTTTAACATCTCAAGATCATTTTTTCTTTGTATATTTGGTTAGCGTTAGATCTTGTTGTAATTTAAATTGATTCCACTGCTAAATTGAAGAACACATATATTACTAGCTAGAACTAAACTAATTACATGTGATGGTGATTAACTTTGATGATAAACTTAAATGTAAACTCTTTTGTATCATCTGATGTAGCAATTGTGGGAGGTGGGTTTTTAGCCCGGGACATCACATTTCAAAACACCGCGGGTCCATCAAAGAACCAGGCAGTGGCCCTGCGGGTCGGGTCCGACCTGTCTGCCTTCTACCAATGTGACATCCTCGCCTACCAAGACACCCTCTACGTCCACTCCTTCCGCCAGTTCTACTGCTCCTGCATCATCGCCGGCACCGTCGACTTCATCTTTGGCAATGCCGCCGTCGTCTTTCAGGACTGCGACATCCTTGCCCGCCGCCCCAACCCGGGCCAGAAGAACATGGTGACGGCCCAGGGCCGCGATGACCCGAATCAGAACACGGGCATATCCATCCAAAAGTGTCGGATCGGGGCCACGTCGGATCTTGAACCCGTCGAGTCCGACTTCCCAACCTACTTGGGCAGGCCCTGGAAAGAGTATTCAAGGACTGTAGTCATGCAATCAGTGATAGGCAATGTGATAAACCCAGCAGGGTGGTATGAGTGGAATGGGAGTTTTGCATTGAACACCCTCTACTTTGGGGAGTACCAGAACACAGGGCCTGGGGCTGGGACTGCAAATAGAGTGCAGTGGAAGGGGTATAGGGTAATTACGAGCGCCACGGTGGCTGAGCAGTTCACAGCTGGGAGTTTCATTACTGGAAGCAGTTGGTTAGGGTCCACTGGTTTTCCTTTCATTCTGGGCCTATGATCTTCTTTCTGCTCAATTGAATAAATTGATTGATAGAGTGGGTGGTGTGTTTCATTTTTTTTTGGGCTATCGGAGGGTTCTCAATCCTTTGGGCTGGACTAATCCCTCCGAATATAGAGGAAAGCCGGGTAAACTCCCCTGTAGCCCTAGTATAATAGTACAGTTTCAAATCTACAACCTTCGGGTGATGTATTTTATGGTTTTAAATAAATGAATAAAAATCTATTAATTCGTTACATGCAATTGTTTGATGGGCTACGGCCTACGATTCTCTCCCGGTAGGAATGGATGGTTGAGCGGGCAAGATTTAAGCCATCCACCAAAATCATGTACAGATGACTCAAAGGTGCAGATGGTATCATCATGTAAACTTTTGTGATTAGTTCATGAAAAGTAAATTTAAGAGAAAGTAATTCTTAAAATTGCTACAGAAAACGATTGCCTACTATTGGATTGGGAAAAAAGACTTGTTAGATAAATTAATTAGTCAATCTAGCTAGCTTGCAGCAATTGTTGCTGTGCTTGATTCCACAACTTTAAAACTTGGACTAACCCAAGCTGTGTTGCATGATACATTTACATTTTAGTCAAGACCAATACATAAGATTTTACCCTTTTTTTTTCTTTTTTGTGTTGAAATGTCTTAAAAGTGTATAGAAATTTGAAAACCACGTTCGATTCTCTGAGAGGCAACCCAACCCACTTTGAGAGTTTCATGAACAGAAAACCAAAATGGGAAACCGACCGAGGTGCTCGGGTTCTTTCAAAAAATAATTCAAGGACTCCTGCAGCGTGCAGGATCGAAAGATGCCATGGTTTTGTAGCAGATTAAAAGCAAGGCCCATGTGCGGCACGACAAAAAAAGTACGGGACAAATTGGATGCTATTATAATAGTGGTAGCCAGGCGCAATGAAAGCTGCCAACTTTGAAACACAAGGTGCAGAACCTCACCAGTCACGAGTCATCATCGCCTTGAGGCTTGAACTACAATTCCAATATAATGTGATCAATGTCAATGCGTGTTCCATAGTTGTGACATAATTGGTGCGAAAGAGACTATACTGCATGCGGGTTTTGAGTTGGGTTTTCAGCGCAGTTGTTAATTTCGTTTCATACCCGTTGAAATGGTCAAAATTCTTCATTTTGGTCATGAAATCGAAACGAAATACACGCGGTATTTCTTCGGTTAATTTCCGTTGAAAATATGGATTTCAATAAAAAAAAATTGACCAAAAATTCTAAAATATTGTGAGGAATTTTTCTAGCCTACAATCTTAAAGGTTTTTAACTCTAACTGTTATGAAAATTGTGTTTAAACTTTATTGTGGTAAATAATGTACTTAAATTTTGTATAACTCTTTATGTTTTTAACATATATGTATATTTTGATTTTATTTATTTATTCAAAGTATAACTTACACTGAAACTCTAAATCAGTCAAAACGTTTCATTTTGGAGCTTTGGCTAAAATGGGGTCCGAAATTAGGTTAACAACTATGGTTTTTAGAACTGAGAAGTTAAGATTTGCGGCTTTAGCACCTTTAGCTAATCTTTTTTATCCTTTAATTATTGAGTTTAAGTAGAACCCTTTTAAGCCTCCTTTGGAATCATATGATAAAGCTTTTCTCCTTATATCTTCTTTTTTATTTTATGAATACTTAAACTAAAGCACTAATTGGTGGAGCAAACACTTTTTACACGTGGAGAGCAAAGGATGGTCACTTGATAAGTTTTTTATATTTATTGATTTATTATCAACTATTTTAAGGTTTATATTTTTTTTTCAATGATATCCGGAAAAAAATCTAAATTTGTAAATCTCCCAACATTTTATGAGACATAATCTCATGTATCTTTGAGACAGTAGTTAAATTAAAATGTGGATATAATAGGGCTCACTATAATAAACTCAAATTGCTCAAAATAATCCCTTTGGTCTTTGTTTAGCATTGAATGTTGTATCACTCTTAGCAAAATAGTTACTATGTTAATCTGGTCACATTTAAAAAAATCAAGCTAAAATTGATTGATAAGAAATATATTGATTGGTTAGTTGTGAGCATATGATTGGGCCACGATCATACGAGAGGAGTGTAGCTCTACGGTGGAGCCCACTTAGGAAATGCGAGTCATTCAAAATGAATGCCCTCTCTCCTTCAATGGGTCATCCCAAAATTTTACTCCAAAATTTTATTAGTAATGCAATTAATCCCATATTTGTCTATTTACTAAAAATCTACACCATCAGAATGAATGCCCCTCTCCTTGTAGAAGTAGTCTTCAAAAATTTACTCATATAAGAGATGATCCCACCACCAGATAAAATATATATTATTATGTATGTGCTTAAGCATACATGGGACCGATTTCTATTGGAGTAATATTTAGAGATAGCTTATTGAAGGAGAGGGTATCCATTTTAAGATGTTTGAAGTTTTTATAGATAATTAAGTCTCAATAGTGGCCATAACCCTAGTTGTAGACTTATAGTAAAGTTCCAAGTATGATAACATTAGGCGAGTCAATGGTAATGAGGGATTGAATTCTAAAGCCGAACCCTTTCAATGTATTAACACCCAATTTCTTTTAAAGGCATGCACAGGTTTATTTGTTTAGCACAAGTTATTAGAGAATGTATATTTAAAAGTAGGAATATGATATGACCCTTTTCTTTTCTCTATGTTTGAATGAGAAAAAAGTGAAGCAAAAGGTAACTAATGATACAACACCACTTATCTCTTATTGCACGAGCGGCTTTCATCCTATAAAGAAAAGTTATAATAGTTTGTAGTTAAATTTATAATGGAAAGTATTTTTTTTGTCTAACACTTCCTCACTTATCTATACTTTACCTTATATTAAACAAACAAGATTATTGAAAAAAAAAAAAACTTTCAATATATTAACACCCAATTTCTTTTAAAGGCATGCACAGGTTTATTTGTTTAGCACAAGTAATTAGAGAAGGTATATTTAAAAGTAGAAATATGATATGACGTTTTTTTTTTCTCTGTGTAAATGAGAAAAAAGTGAAGCAAAAGATAACTTATGATACAACACCACTTATCTCTTATTGCACAAGCAGCTTTCATCTTATTAAAAAAAGTATAATAGATTGTAGTTAAATTTATAATGGAAAGTATTTTTTTGTCTAACACTTTGTTAGGTTTTTGAGTGTTGGCTAAATTCATAGGTTGGACAAAACTCTAGGTCTTTGAGTTGTATTTCTTATTTAGAAAAGGCCTTTGATGTTAGAAGTTTGGAAAGATTCAGAAGAAGAAAGCCTGAATGTATTAGAAGAAGTCTGCATGAGAAAGAGCTGAATTTCCGAAATCAATCCAGAGAGGGGTCCGCTCGAGCGACCATTGCCTTCGCTCGAGCAAACTGTGTGCGAACAGCCCAGTTATGAAACAGAGGCTGGAGATCGCTCGAGCGAACTGGGCGCAGACAGTGGGATGAATTTGGGAAACTCCTTTCTAATTGTGCTCAAACTGCTTGTTTTACTCCTAATCCTCTTAGGAAACCTTAAGCATGAACCAAGGGCTATTTAAAGGACTCAAGGGTTATTCCAAACCAAGACCCTTACCTCTCATAGTGCTGAATTAGAGATTATTATTGAGAGATTTTCTTCTCTAGAGTTTTTATGAAGTTGTGCTGCCAAGTTCTCTAGAGTCAGTTCTTCTGCATCCTTTGTAGAAGATTATCTTCCTGCGAAAAGATTTGAGGAGTCAAGTGCTGGTTTGGATCTGTTGCAATCAATGGTGTGAAGTCGTTGAAGTGTGAAGCGACACAATGTAAATTCAGTCCTTGGGTAGGGGATATCTAGGGAAGAGATCTGAGTTTCTTGTAATTGTGAGATTCATAGTGCTTAATTTGATCCAGTTCGGATCGGTGGTTTTTCACCCGGTTAGGGTTTTCCACCTAAAATTTGGTGTCCTTGTGGTGTGTGCTTATTGATTTATTTTCCGCTGCATATTGTTTATTTCTGCACACTTTTTAGATTGATTGTTTGAATAGACCAATCTAGAAATCCCGGAGACCCTAAAATATTTTTCACACTTCCTCACTTATCTATACTTTACCTTATACTAGTTAGCCCTACACATGCAAGGCACGTGTAGTATCCAAAGGCAGGTGTTGTTAATTGTATTAAAGGAGATTTAAGCTATAAATACATAATGTAATAAAAGTTCATTTATTCATCAAAGTCCAGCTAAACTGTCAAAAATTAAAATTTTGAAGTTGGCAAAATGATTAAAATAACCCATTCAACAAATATGCAATGTTTATCTTTCAAAAATATATCTTTTAAAAAAATTTGTTATTATGTATGAGAAACTCTTACTTTTAATCTCATCAATAATCTCCAAAAATGGCATTATATTCACTTGTATTTTTCTTTTTTTCTTAAATGTCAAGACATTATTAGAATGCATATGTTTTTCCTCATTCATGGAGTGGTAAAGATGGAAGATACTATATGTGATGATTAGAACCCACATCCAAATTGCCTATAAACAGAGATAGTTTATAGACTATAACCAGAAACGGTTTGGATAGTGGATATCAACAGTCATGCATCATATAAATAGAAAATAAACATATAGGATACAATATAAAGCTAGCATATTCAACATAATCAATGTCATTTTTCTTAAAGGCTACTTATAACTTACTCTCTCTATATCTTTAAATTTCTCATAATCCACAGTCTCAAACTGGCTAAAATGATTTAGAAAATGAGAGTATGTCATGAATTAATACCAACTAATATAAAAAGGAGAACATAATACTCGAGTCTCTACACCCATTAAGTTTATTAAAATCAAGACAAAACAAAATAAAAATTTAGAAAATAAGTGTGTTTCATGAATGTAAAAAAGAAGATCAATAAGAACCCAAAAAGCATTTTACACAAATAGACTCTCCAGTCTCTATATTACCATCAAATTTCACATATTTCAAACTCCTCGAAATTTGAAACTAAAAGAAATTAGAGCATTTCATAGGGAAAACTGCACAACAATTATAACCCATGTTGCATTTCACCCAAACAAATTCTTTAGTCTCTATACACATAAAATTTCACATAAACCAAACAACTAAAAATAGAAAATCACAAGAATAAAGAGCAGTTTACAATGAGCTAGATGGGATAAGATTCTGATGACGACAGTAGTGAAAGAGATTCAAATATTTGAAGAAAAAGAAAGAAGGAAAGAATGAAGGAAGGAAAGATAAAGAATCTAATACGTCACTCTAGTAATTCAATAATTTGCTTGTATCTCCTCACGAGTTTATGACAACATGATTATAAAATTATGAAGTAAATTTAATTGATATGCTGGTTAGAATCTTTTGTCAAATTCAGATTTATGCCTAGGTTGTTTGTGACGGTTACTAATTTTCTTAATAACACAAACCGAATATGTTTTTTGAGATAATGTTTCTTCACTTGTTGAAATATTCAATTCAGAATAAAAAAGTTTGTCATTATGTTTATTTGATTGTAAAAATTTACCAAAGCCAAAGTTCTACCTATGATGAAAATATCTAGGTCGTCAAAGGAGAGGTGGGCCCTATCATTTGAAAAACGAGGTTGCCATTGACAACATCCAAAATTTTCTCTATTCTGGTCATTTACCTTTCGAATAGGAGGCAATAGTAAATTATTCAGAAAAAGATATTAGTGCTTTAAAAAATTTATTGTCTTCAATTGATAAACTTTGCTAACCCATAAAAAGGTCAAAACACAATAAGTGAATATGCCATTTTTCTAGCACATCATATTAAGTGAATTCCTTCACAACAAAAAGACAAAGAACACACTCATACCAATTTAATAAAGGGAACTAGAATCTGCCCAAACCACATCTAAATCCACAATTAGAGACCTCACATGGTCATTAATTAGCTATGAGAAAGCTTATGATCACAAGCAACTAATTAACACGTATGGTTATAATAGAGTTACGATTAGTTTTGGTTACCTTGTTGTAGTCAATTATTCCCGCTGAGTTAATTGTGAACATTGGTGACAGTCTTTTCCTGCTCACAATGTCTCTAAATACTTCTTCTGTTGCTGGACTTTGGAACATGTTGCCTGAAACCAACAAGAACAAGAATAAGAGTTATGACAAGTAGGAATAGGAGAAGGATGCCATTTGGTTATGGAAAATGAAGCAGAAAACATCATCTTAATTGAACCAACTCTCTTTTAGGTTAAGTTATTTGATAATTAATAATCATTAGAAAAATGGAGGAAAAAGAAATGAACAACGGAAATAACAAGTTAGGAAACTACAAAATATGGACATTACCTCTCCCTCCTTTTTTTCCATCTATGCAAAAGCCTAGGTGGTGGGAGGAAAATTTGAGAGAGGAAAGCAAGACACTAAGGCGGGGGCGGACCCAGAAAATGGAACTAGGGGTGGCCAAATAAAAATTATTAAAAGAAAATTTTAACAATTTAGGGGTCAAAATAAAAAATTACAAAAAAAAATTAGTGGTAAAAAATAAAATTTTGAAAACTTACGCCTACATGTAGATCTGCCCCTACACTTATGCAAGATGTATATATATAAGAAGCAAGACATTTGGCAAGATGCATCTAAGTGGGCCCCACAAGCAGATGTATATATATAAGAAGCAAGACATTTGGCAAGATGCATCTAAGTGGGCCCATGATCTGATGGTGTAGAGAAAAAAGCAGCACACTTGGTAGAATGCGTGTAAATGGGCCATGATGCAAGTGAGCGGGCCCCACGATGGTGTATACAAAGGAAGAAGCTGGACGTTCTTTAAGACAAGATGCATGTCAGTGGCCCCATGAGTTGATGGTGTATAAAAAAAAGAAGCAGGACATTTGGCAGAATGCATGTAAGTGGGCCATGATGCACGTGAGCAGGCAGCTGAAATGAGAAATGGACGCTTATGAAAGTTGTTCTCTTTTACAAGAGTGTATAGATATTAAACAAAAAAGATTTATTCATAAAATCAGAAAAAACCAAACAAGAATTTTATCAGAGGGACACTTAAAAATAAAAAAAAGCCTCAAATACCACAAAAGACTCAAAGCAGTCTTGAAAACCGTGAAAGGGCCAAAGCAGTGTAGGCAACCGGATAGGTAACATGCCAACGAGCAAGTATAGTGGGACATGTTCCTGAACCGATGCGGCGTCATCCTCGAGGCTCCATGTGCCATTCGCTCAGCTGCAGAATAATGAAGATGCAACAGTTTCTTTCTTGTAACACCATTAGTAATTGATGTATGGATTTATTTGATTTATGATGGGTTTATTTGATTTATGATCTCTATCTCTGATTGAGAACATCATTGGGATTTCTAATCTCAGGTTCTAATGGTTTGATTGTGAGCAATAGTTTCCCAGCGTTAAACGATTTTGGATGTGAATGCTGTTCTGTAAATAAAAAATCAAACGCTCCAACATATTTCACTATTAAGGCTTAACAGTTAACATTCATAAAATAAGTCCTTGGTTTGGTAATTTTACTTATAAAGTTAAGTAAAGTTAAATCAATTTAAACATCCCAAGCACCTATTACCAAAATTCTCTCAATCTTTCTCCAAAAAAGTAAAAAGCCAACTACCTTCACTTACTAAAAGACAAAAATATTCTACTTTTCTATACAAAAAGTTAAAAAGACTCTATAACAAACAACTAAAAAAAATACCATCATAACCCATTTATATTTTATTGTCTCTTCTTCAACAGTCAGACGCAAACCCCAAAACCGATATCTCCAATCCCTTTTCCAACTCATGTTAATCTCCAAAACTAGGTTCCCTTAAACCTTCTCTCCACCCCCAAGTCCCCCACCTCTCAGATCTTTTTGCCAAATGACCTTTTTGTCCCTCCCATGTGGAGTCGGGACAAGTCCCGAGATTAAATTCCGGGACAAGTAGCAGGGCTCTTTGTCAAATAATCATTTTGCCTCTCCCATGTAGAGTCGGAACAAGTCCCAGAATTAAATCCCGGAGCAAGTAGACTTTTTCTTTTTTGACCGTTCACACTTGCCAGGACTACTTGAGTCATTTGGCATATTTAAAGACTTATTTGGAAATTGTCCCTTCATGAAACCTCAATTTTTACTATGTTAGTTTACAGCTTTCATATTTTGATATCCAACTCACCTTTAACCCTCCGGACATATAATCAAATCTACATGAAAAATTAAAAAAGAAAAAAAGTAAATGCAATTGTCATTGGAGAAGAGGACAAAGGACGATGAGTCAAATCTTGGCTGGCATGTTTGGCGTATATGGCGTCCCGTTACATCACAAATCCATGTGGGAGAGACTAGAGAGGAAATTGGGGCAGAGTGGGTCCCACTATGAGATCCATTGATTAGGAACGGTCATATTCCCTTCTTTTCTTTTTCTCCCATTTTGTATTTTCCTCTTTTTTCTTTTTCTTGTTTTTTCAGTTCTATAGTTGGCCTTTATGGAAGGAAAAATGATTTGATATATTAATTTCTCTTAAATCCTACTTTTCCAATTTCATGTCTGAAGTTGAGCTAATGTCACTGGGGTCATTTCATTTTGATCCATATATATATATTTTATATATATATATATATATATTTTCTGACCTCGGTCCCATAATATCATAAGATCTAAATATTAAAAGTTGAAAATCCCGTATTTAAAAAAAAATCTAGATTGACTTCTTATCAAAGCCTGGATCCCATGATTTCATGGGTTTTTAAATTTTTTACATTCAGATTCCATGGTATCATGGAATCCAAACTATTAAAGTAAGAAAAAAAAGAGACTAAAGCCAAACGACTGTGGTGACATTTGTAGACTTTTAATCATGAAATTGAGAGAACAAAATTCGAAAAGGATATTAATATGCCAAATCCAAAAAAAAAAATAAAAAAATAAAAACAGTTATGGTCCAGCGATGAAGTCCTCACAAGAGTTTCTTTTAAGTTCAAAAAAAACCACACACCGGTGGAGTTGAGAGTTCAATTCTTATCACTGAAATGTCAGATTGCAGTTCTTTCCGACTGGACCCTACAAAAAAAGATATCTGGAACTAATACTCGAATATATATATACGAGAAATACTCAAGTGCGTCTATTACTCACCATAGGGTGAGTGACACTTCCATAAATGAGACTTTTCAAGTACAAAAGTGACTTTTTAAGTATATAGGATGAGGTACACTTCATTGTATTCATGTGCAAAAAGGAAAAGTGCCCATTGTCTTCACGTGCAAAAAGGGAAAGTGCCCTCACCCTATGATGAGGGATAAATGCACATGAATGTTCTCATATATAAGTGTTTTCATATATACATATAGGGGATATTCAAGTGCATCTATCCCTTGTGGTGAGGGACATCCCATTTTTAGGAAGTTTCAAATACAAAAGAGATGTAGAAAAAAAGAAATACACTTTTCTTTTTTACTTAAAACTTTTTAAAAAGATGTGTCCCTTACCACAACGGTGAGGGATGGATGCACATTAATATTTTTCTATATATATATATAAACATGCTTCACTTCATCTCCTATCCATTGAATGGGGGTTACATTCAGATGGCCCACAGCCAACTGTTCGTGGAGCAGATGCTGAAGAAAAAGACAAGCAAAAAAATTAAGGTTTTTTATCCACTTCTTTCTACAGTGGGTCCCAATTAATAAATGCCCCATGAAGTCTATCATGTTATCTTCATCATTTCTCACAACCTACCTGCACCCCCATGCAGCAGACACACACAAAACACAAAACAAGGATGGATAAAAAAGAAAAAAACAGTAGGAGAGTATCCCCATCACTCAGTGACCAGGGTATGGGGCTATGGGCAACACGATTCAAAACTCTAGCAACATGGCTAAAACTAATCATTTTAAAATGGGAAGAAACATACAAAATATCCAAGATTTGATAACAGAGACCAATCATCCGTCCTGTGGATAGCCTTTGCCACTTCTATCATTGGACTCTTATCATGCATGATGGGAGCATTCTACTCTCAACTAATAACTAAGCGATAGTAACATCTAAAGCGATTTAATCTGGGCTATTTGGGTGTACGGTGAAATAAAATATGATAAGGTGAAATATCAAATTAAGAGAATAAAATATAAAATATTATGATGGTTTTTGGTTATTGGTTATTTTATATGAAAATAGAAAAGTGGATTTCTTTTTGTCTTTTAGTGAAAAAAAGAATGTTATTTTTTTTTACTTTTTTTGAAAAATTTAAAGAAAATTTTAAAATTATGTATTATTGATCTGACCCTTCCTATTTTTTCTCTAAATTCACTTTACTTTATTTTAAGTGTTTAATTACCAAACATGCCCTAAATTGACCAATCGAACCCCCGGGAAAAACAAAGGCCAACTAAAGTTGGCTCTCACTTCAAATTCATAGTAATCTGATCATCCTAGCTACTCTCAACAATCTAACTCAATGGTTAGGATGAGTTGGTGGGCATGGCTAATTCAAATCAAATCCTTTACCTACCGTCCTGTCACATCCAAAGTGGCTCCACATTAATTAATCCACACGCAGTCGCCCATCGATTTTGAGTCCAGGCCACAAATCCATACACGAGGCTGCAAACTCTCCACCGACACACACTGACGCACCCAACTACTGTATTAATGTTCACATATTGTAGGAAGTACAGTTACCAGATAAGATTTTTAAGACAGCTACATGCACTCAAGCTTTTTAGACAGCTATATCTACACGCAACGCATCTTAAATAGATATTGTATACTTCGCACGTGTCTTTCAATTCAGGTTTGGGTAAAGGGTAATCATCCTTTCACTAGATTGGTCATTGTAGCACACCACAGTTCACTGGTACATATCCGCTTTTGGGATTCACCATGGATGAATGAAATAAAATTAAGTATTATATTGTGCAACCAAAAGTACCATTTTCTAAAAAAAAAATAAAAAAAAAAAAATTTCCCTCCAATTCCCACACTTTTTTTTTTTTTTTTTTTGACGTGCAAATGGAATCAACTCCGAGTAAGACTTAAAAGTATAAATGTGATTGAGGAGACAAAATTCATTTTGAACTATTTTGAACCATGTGATCATCAGTATCCAGGCCATGTGGGATAACAGTCGCCAAGACACACAACATGACTGAAAGTAAAACAAAACGAAAGGAATGCTTACCAAAACAAGGCAATTTATTATGAGATTGCCACCTCTTCAACAAAGTAATTTGGAATCTCAGCTTCTCTCTACTCCTATAAAAGTCCTCGCTCATCATCACTAACACATATTTCTCTCCATCCAAGTTCCAACCCACCTGAAAATTACCCAAATGGCAGGAATCCTCGCCGGGATTTCAAACTCTGGCACGCGTATTTCAACCGCCGCCCGTAATAACAAGAAGCTCTCCCTGGTTCTCATCTCCTCCTTCCTCCTCGCCGCCATTGTCATCGCCACTGTCTCCGGCATCTCTGCCTCTCGAAAGAATACATATGCCGCCTCCCACGCCATAATCCGCTCCTCATGCAGCTCTACTCGGTACCCGGACCTCTGCTTCTCGTCGATCGCCACCTCGCCGGACATCGCCGCCAACCTCGCCAGCATGAAGGACGTGATCGAGGCTTCTCTCAATCTGACAATCACGGCTGTCGAACACACTTACTTGACTATAGAGAGGCTCCTCCTCCGGCGGGGACTCACCCGGAGGGAGAAGACGGCCCTCCACGACTGCCTGGAGGACGTCGACCAGACGCTCGACGAGCTGCACAAGACTGAGGAGGATCTTAAGATGTACCCGCAGAAGAAGTCTCTGTCCTTACACGCAGAGGACATGAAGATTTTGATGAGCGCGACCATGACTAACCAAGATTCATGCATGGACGGATTTTCTCACGAAGCGGCAGATAAGAAATTGCGTAAGGAGCTGATGAAGACCGTCACCAACGTACACCACTTGTGCAGCAACGCCCTCGCCATGATATGTAACTTGACTGATACGGACATGATGAATGCGGGCTACACTAATGAGCGTAGACTCGACGAGGACGTTGAGGAGGATGGATTCCCGTCGTGGTTGTCTGGGGGTGATAGGAGGTTGTTGCAGGCGTCCACAGTCACCCCAGATGTGGTGGTGGCCGCTGATGGGAGTGGTAATTACAAGACGGTGTCCGAAGCGGTGGCGGCGGCGCCCGAAAAGAGTAGCAAGAGATATGTGATTAGGATAAAAGCTGGGATTTATAGAGAGAACGTGGAGGTGCCAAAAAAGAAGACTAATCTCATGTTTGTCGGTGATGGAAGGAAGAATACCATAATCACCGGAAACAGGAATGTAGTTGATGGGAGCACCACTTTCCACTCAGCAACTGTTGGTACGTTTTCTAACTTGGAATTACGTCATTTTAAATTGCGTTAATATGAACTCATTCAAGTCATGATTGAAGAGATTTTGTGGTACTGCATTGAATCACCAAGACTTAGGATGGTTTTTTCAATGGAGAGATTTTTTGGTACTGGATTGCATCACCAAGACTTTGGATGGTTTTTTCAATGGATGGTGTTATGGTTAAATGCATCTTCTAAATCTAGTCCCCTTTTGTGTTGTTGTTGTTTCTTTTTATGGCCTAGTGGCCGGGAGACTAATGAATCCAAAATCGATCCAGAAATCGATCCTTGGGTGGAACTGAGGGAGCGGGTGTGCTATCCACGGAGCTACTCTGTGATTCTTGTTCCCTTCTGGTTGTTTATTAGGTGGGTATGATATCAACTTCACAAAATTCAACAATCCCCCAGGATACCAGTATCCTAGTCATCCATTTGTTATATTAAAAGTTGGGAATGCTGATTTTTCAAAAGGCATCTGCTCCTGCCTCCAGTGCACATGTCTTGTAAGTGATGATGCAACCAGTGGAGCCCACTTGGAGCCCCCACACGATCAATGCAATCCGGTTGCCTTAAATTACCAAATGCATTTTATGGGTCCCAAGTCCCAACGAGTGTTAAGCTTAATTACAATTTCCATTTTTATTTGGATAAATTAGCCACAAGTCCTTAATCACAGTCTTTTAGGGCCTCCAGTCTAATAATTTTTTCTCTAATGTTTATAGTCCATGTAGCTTGAGATATTTTGGTGAGAGGCCCTTAATATGTCACGTCATATATTTTTACGACGAATTTGCCGCTTTCAATGGTTTGAGTATAAAAGTTTGAATTTGCCCATTCTCTATCATTCTTTGTTGTCCCGGAGAACCCTTCCGTCTTCTTCTCTATGAACGAAGGACGTCACTAAAGATTTTTGCAGATCGAAGCCGGCCATCTCCGAATACACCCGCTATGATGTTTGCCCACTATTCTCCATTACAATTGCCATTCATGTTACACTTTTTGCTAAACGTATAAAAATATTAAATAAAAAAATATAAGGACTTGTGAAATGTTGACTTTTTTGTTTTTTCTGTTTAGGAATTTAATTAAGTTTGAAATTTGAGTCGTCAGATGGAAGTTAGAACTCTATGGACTTGCAATTGGGCCGAGACATAGTTTTAGATCGTGGACCTTAATGTTGTGATTTTGGATTAGTCCCTTTGTGTCCTTAAACCTCTTTCAGTGTACGATTCACACAGCTTACTCGGTCTTTTTTTTTTGTATATTTGGTTTGAGTTAAACTTGTGGTACTTGGGGTGGTCCTACTGCTAAATTGAAGAACATGTTATTAGAACAAAAACTGAAAGTAGAACAATAACAAAACAAAGAGGGGTATCAGCATTCAGCATCATATATTTGTTTGTTTAAATTTCATGCAGCGGTTGTGGGAGATGGGTTTCTAGCCCGCGACATCACATTTCAGAACACGGCAGGCCCATCAAAGCACCAGGCAGTGGCCCTCCGGGTCGGATCCGACCTGTCTGCCTTCTACCAATGTGACATGCTCGCCTACCAAGACACCCTTTACGTCCACGCCCTCCGCCAGTTCTACCGCTCCTGCCTCATCGCCGGCACCGTCGACTTCATCTTCGGCAATGCCGCTGCCGTCTTTCAGGACTGCGACATCCATGCCCGCCGCCCCAACCAGGGCCAGAAGAACATGGTCACGGCCCAGGGCCGCGACGACCCGAACCAGAACACGGGCATATCCATCCAAAAGTGTCGGATCGGGGCCACGTCGGATCTTCTACCCGTCAAGTCCTCCTTCCCAACCTACTTAGGCAGGCCATGGAAAGAGTATTCAAGGACCGTTTTCATGCAATCAGTGATAAGCGATGTGATAAACCCAGCAGGGTGGCATGAGTGGAATGGTAATTTTGCATTAAACACCCTCTACTATGGGGAGTACCAGAACACAGGGGCTGGGGCTGGGACTGCAAATAGAGTGAAATGGAAGGGGTACAGGGTAATTACGAGCGCCACGGAGGCTCAGCAGTTCACAGCTGGGAATTTTATTAGTGGAAGCAGTTGGTTAGGGTCCACTGGTTTTCCTTTCTCTGTAGGGCTATGATCTTCTTTCTGCTCAATTGAATAAAAACTGATTGATAGAGTGGATGGGGTGTTTCATGGCTTAGATTATTAAATTAATGAAGATCTTTTGATTAGTTACATGTAATCGTTGTTTCATGGGTTACAATTCTGTACATTTGGAATGGATGGTTGAGAGGACAACGTTTAAACCATTGACCACCAAAATCATATAAAGAAAAAATCCTATTGGTGTAAATGGTACGATAATGTAGACTCCCCAAAATCTAGATTTGTTGATTGTATCACTTGCACTTCCATGTGGTGTGCGTGTCACGACCCGGGCCCGAGATCCGGTAACCCCGAGCCGTGAGCCCATACTTACTCCCGTAAATCTCGAATTAACCGAAGTTAAAACGAAATCCACAAGGGATAACAATCTCAATAAACCTGTTAATTACACAAACCTGCGGAAACGATTTCATTTGACAATAGCAATTAAGATGTACATGTATATAAACAATGTTCCTTATACATGTGTACTATCCATCAATTGCCCAACAAATAGTGCATGTCCAAAATATTGTGCAACGACCATCAATTACATCAATGACCATTAATTACAACCCAAAATGATTATACAAAAGAATGACTTCACAAAATATTTCCAAAATGTAATATTCTTTCTCGCACTCGGATACTCGTGTCAAACGGTATCCCGGCCATTCCATTCGATCAAACCTCCTGGAGGAACCGGAACGGTTTCCTCCGCTCCCGCCGGGGGCGCTGCTGCACCGGCAAAGGCAACCGGGCCTGTAATGTCATCAATAACACTAATGAACACGACGGTTCAACAATGTATAAACAGATGCTGCCATAGCATGTTAACCCATAATTCAAACTCATTCCATAATATTAATAACAATTTCAATACCAGATAAGTCTGGGAAAGTTCCTACAATGGGATGTGTGTACATAAAAGCTAAACTTGTGGTCATGCATTGGGTGGACACTACTATAGCATTCATTTTTCATTTCATTTCATTTCATATACCATCTTCCCTCAAAGGAAGGATTCATCATTGCCATCTTCCCTCAAAGGAAGGATTCATCTTCCAAATGGAAGGCATCGATCAATACCATAGATATGATCGGAATTAGTGGGACTTACTAGTGTCCGGGCCAGGGACAACTAGCATCACCACGGAGCTCCGGAACGCCCCCAAATACCATCTACTGCAGTAGGATTAGACATTTGTCTCATTTATTCATTTAATGAACTCATTTAGAGTTCTAGTACAATTGCTAGGTAGTGCCAGACTCCAAGGTTAACATTTCTCAGTGAACAATCCAATCCTAGATTCGATTCTATTCAATTCAATATTCTCTTCATAGTAAGAGAAAAGAAGGATAATAATACCAATCACATTAGATTGGGATACATTGTTACAATAGGAATTGCTGGACAATTATGATTCTATTTAATTCTTTCTTAAATCTAAACCACCATATAGATATAGCCAACGGTACTAAATGCACGTGTTATTCTTGATGAGCATCAAATTTATATTTAGTGTGTGCATTATAGTCCCCGTGGTTACCATCCATGGAGTTTAGACCACAACTTATTAACCATGAAGTCCTTCCTTCATTATCCTTAATTCTCAATCATTTCACTTTACTCCACGATTAGTCTTCGAACTAATCTAGGGAGCATTATACTCACAAGGAGTACTACAAACTTTCGTAAAAATCCAAAACTCGCTGGACTCAAACTATACTTAGTGGTCCTTAAGTATGGTATATTTAGTTTTAGGACTCATTTATAGTACATTCTTAATCATAAATAAGGTACCGGCACAATTAATCGCCGATCTCAAACGGACTCAAAATGAGCCCTCCGATCGATCGGACCTACAGGTCCGATCGATCGGACTGAAACCACATCTAGTTAGCGACTTGTCCGATCGATCGGACTGCAGGTCCGATCGATCGGACTGAAAACATGTCCAGTTAATGACTTGTTCGATCGATCGGCCTGCTGGTCCGATCGATCGGACCTGGGACGAAACCCTTCCAAAAATCAGTCCGAAATCTGATTCTTCTTCTTCCTTCTCTACTTCTAATACACTTAAAGTTTACAAATCTAATGGAAATTTTCTATCTCCTTCTTCACACCAATCCATCAATAAACCACACATTTAATCATCCATTAATCATTCCATTCATTCCATAAACAACTCAAAACTCAATAACAATGTATAAAAATCTAAATCCATGGAAACTACAAGTATTTCTACATTGATTAACAATAACTACAACCAAATGCTTATACTTGCCTCTTAAATGTTAGTTAGCTCAAGGTCCTCTTTGTTTGGCTTGTTTTTGGAGAAGAAAACCCCCAAATCTCAAACCCTAAATCCATAAAACATGCAAATACACAACCATTGAGCCACTTGTGCTAGGAAGCTTCACTAACCATCCATGGAACTTGAAAATCATACTAAAGTACTCATCTACTTACTTGAGATTCAAAGGAATGGATCTTGAGACCTTTCTCAAGCTCTACACTTCTAACAATGGAGGAAGCAACTAGGTGAAGAAGATGAAGATGGAGTTGTGCTCTCCAAAATCCCCTTTTTAATCACTCTTAAACTCTCTCTTGATGATGGAGAAAGGAAAGGGAAAGAAAGAGGTGGAGATGAGCCTAGGGTTAGGAAAATGAACTCCTCTCTACATTTCACTCTAATATAAGGGTGCTCTCACACTAAAACTCCTTCATGTTTAGTATTATTTCATTTTGAGTCAAATGGACCCTCACTTGGCCCATTTGAGGTCAAATGGGATCGCACCTATTACGAAAGTTAAAGTACTATTCAAGATACACACGTTGGTATCAAGAATTCCCGTATTCGACGAAATACGCGAAAACTCGTATTTACGAGAAAGTCCTTAGCCTACTTATCCAAGTCCAAATTCATTTTAACCAACTCAAATTCACTCAAATTCACTCCATTATGCTTAATGCATCACTTGAGACTAATTTGTCTTTCTTTGGTCATTAAACTTCATTGACCCAATTATCCGTGCTTAATTAGCATAAATCCAATTAACTAGCATTGATTTCGATTAATTAGAGTTAATCTTGATTAACTCGGGGCAGGGTCTTACAGTGCGAGACTTCATAGTGGAGCCCAGCTATTTAGTATCTTAAGTGGTGAGGTGAGAATAAGATTGAGGATATGACATTCTAATTATATATGCTTAATTTTAAGGTGGGACTAATTCATATTGGGGTAAAATTTAAGGGTAGTCATTTGCGGAGAGAAGCTTCAATGTTAGTGGTTCGGATCAGCATTAGGTCGGCCGTTGGCCCGATGGTAAAGTTCCATACGCTTTGCTGGAGTGTGGATGAACCAGGTTTTTATTTTGATTTTCATGTATAGAAGCCGTAAATCATCTGTGCATATGGTAAATGGAGTTTCTCCTTTCTATAGAGAGATGCAATTTTTTTTTTTTTTTTCTGTTTGTATAATATTAAGAAGAAAAAAAAACCTAGTATATAGGTGCCAAAATAGAATATGAAATATTAGTTATTAAGGCAGAGCAGAACATCTATTTTTTAAGTTTTAGCTGTGCCATGTTGGGACAGGGTGCCTGGCCAAGCAACAACACGGTACCACCCATATATCATATATATACACTTTAATGTTTTATATAAATAAAATATAAACATAAAATGACTAAAGATTTATTACTCATTTGTAAATTACCATTAATGTTTGTACAATTATTTTAATAGTTTCATCTTTATTTCAAGTTAAGAGCTCCTAAAAGTCTATAAAGTCTTTTTTAACTTATATAAAAAGATTTTTAAAAAATGAGAAAAATTAAAAGAGGCATGTGGGCCAGCCCCAACACGGGACGGATAATTCTGTGCCTTGGGCCGTGCTGGGCTGAGCCCAACATTCCTGTGCATCATGCCTAGATTGTTATCTAACGGCGGACCTATGATTTTCATTTGGGTGGTGCAGGCAATGGTCAAGTTAAGAAGTTAAATAAAAAATAAAAGTTTTTAAGGTCATATTTAAAGAGGATTCCAAATATCTTGGATGCGGTCGTACCTGCATCATAACGCTTTGGTCTGCCCCGGATGGACCTCATGTGCTAGAAAAGATTTATTTGGAGTTAGATTTGTAAAATCATCGATGGAGAAGGGTTGAGATCTTATACCTTTTTCCTAGTTTGATACATTAAGTTCATTAGATGCAATTCATCAAAGACAGTCTCGTTCATATTCAATGATTTTCTTTTAATTTTTTGTTTGGACATGTAGGAAACTAGTGGAAATGATTCTCAACTATTCAAAACTTAACAGCAAATAGTGTTTTATAGATTATTAGATATGAAAACGATATATTTATAAATAGAAGCATCTGCTGTACAGACAGAGGTCATAAAATTACTCGTTAGCTCGTGACTCAGCTTTCGATTGGGCAAGCCAAGGACCAGAACAGCCAGGCAACAACTGGTATTAACTTGGAGAATCAAAAGACACGGTTACTTGTCAATTGCAAGGACATTTGGGTTTTGCTTGAGTAAGAAGAAAAAAGATCCAGAAAATGACAATTGGCCTTATGCATCACGCTGGTTAGTCCTCAATCCTGCTTGTTTTTACCCCTTCCATGTGGAGACAAGTAGCATGTCCCTTTTCGGTGCTTGTTTGTGTAAACTCGCGGCAAGGAAAAGCCGGAGCAGAAATAAAAGTCGGGGGGCGGCTTTTGGACTCCTAAGACATGTTGATGAACGACAAATTGCACTTCCGGTTCCATGAAAATAGTTCTGCACAAACATGCCCTTAAGGAGTCAATAGTTACGACTCAGGACTCTCATACAACACGCATGATGGCTTCCTCCATGTTGAGTTTGAGAGCAATAAAATAGACCAATTACTCTTAATTATTGATTTTTCTTCTTCAGATTTTCTAATCCCTCAAATTTAACATATCTACAAAGGATTCCATAGTGAATTTTGATATTAATTAGGAAATATCTCAATATGATCAGCTAACATGGACTTTGAGTTTTAATAAAATCATTAAGACAATATTTATTTATAATTGTTGGAATATTGTGGGCTCAATTTTGGTCATGTTGGACCACTAGAGATGTAAATTGTTTTGCATATATAGCTTACTTCCTCATTAAAAAGAAGCAGCAGCTCCAGTACCAAATGTTGATAGTCAGCTAATCAGGACAATGAAATAGACTAGTAATAAAGAAATCAGTGAACAACTATCATTGATTTTTTATTTTATTTTATTTTTTTGCTTTTGTGATTATTATTCGAAGTGGGAGGAATAGCGACATTAGATGGGGTTCATTTTATTTTAATCAAGATTTAGCAAAAGAGGAAAAAAACGGATGGCCCTACTAATATGCCATGTGCCCTCCGTATGCTTTTCATTCTATGGTTTGCCGGGGTTGTCAATATATGCTACTTTAGTGCAACAATGTGTATATTAATCTTGCTTTAGGGGTCGTTTGTTTGTGCCCATTTACGCATGTAATTGAACCACATACGTTTCCATTACGCATATATCACATTTGTTATGTATGAATCTGATTCACATGTGTAAAACTCATACGTAAATGGTATGAAATTCAACTCAAAAAGTGCCCTTCATTTTCACATCTCAATAGGTGTGAAACGGATTCACATGCTACTGTTACTGTGCAGAGCTATAGTAACCGCGGATGTCCATGAAGGCAGTACTGTGTTTTTATTTTTTTCTTTTTTCTAATCTTATGGGCCCCAAAACCATAATCTACACCGGTAATCACCTATAGGAGGCCTAACACGGCTTACACATCAAAATTCAACAGTTGGATCATCCTAGGTTGTAAGGAATTTGAGAAGAATTACATATCGTTAGATCTGCCTTCTGGATTTCTGTGGGCCCCCTTTGCATGATCGGAACCATTGATTAGCTCTAAGAAGCCGAGAACAGCTAGACCCCCAAGTTTCAGAAAATGATTCCTCATGATTTGTGAGAAACTTGGGAAAAACATTATAACCATTGATGTCCATTAGATGTACTTTAAATTCACATGTGCAAGTAGGTGAAGTTGACAAACATTGGAATCTGAATCTCATGTGAGTCTGTTGCACATGTAATTGATTCACATGTGAAGCATTTACTCATGTGATTCATTTTCACACAAAACAAACGACCCCTTAATGAAAAAGTTGAAGGAGGACCTGTTTGTTTGCATTAAGATGCTTAGGAATTTATGGTGAAATGAACTTTATCCAATATTTGTTAAAGAGACTAGAGTTGAAGAAGTATATGAGATAAGGGGGTGAAGGATACAGTGGAGATGTAGATGACATGATCACTTTACTGTGTATTGAAGTATTATGGTGATAGTTGGGTATTCTTTTTTCATTAAACCTTATTCTATTCCACAAAATGAGAGATTATTTGATGCTCATTTATTAAAATTCACCTTTGATCTTAATTCTTAATCATGTACGACCTGAAATCCTGTGCATTCTAATTCAAATTAGCTGGCTAAGTGTACATAAGTAAAGAAATTATTGGAACCAACAGATAAAAATGTGACATTTTGGTGGAACTTAGTGGCTACATCAGATACAATGATAGGTTGTGGACTAGTACAAAATCCTAGTCTTATTAAATATTTCTATTCATCTCATTTAAGGTGATATCATGGACAGCTAATTCGCTGGTAATAGTCTGGTAGGTTAGACCACGATGTCAAGGTTATGGAAAACAAATGCGGTTTTTTTTTCTTTTATAGAAAGACTTTTCTAGAGAAATTAAGTCAATCTAGCTTGCTGCCATTGTTGATTAACTTGATTCACAAGTTCAAGAACTAGACAAAACCAAGATGTGTCGGTGGATACATTTACAATTTAGTCAAGAGCAGTACCATCTTTTTGTAAAGACTTCATTCATCATCTTCATAAACTACATTCTATATGACTAAGGTTTCCAAATATTACTTTCCCTAAATTGAGCTAAAAGTTTGTTTAACAAGTTCCCATAGGCCAATCACCTATTTGGTCAAACTTGCCTCCTTCCATTTGATCTTGAGACCACACTCTCTATAAAAAAGCGTGGCCAAAGGTTTTTTTTTTTTGTGTGTGTGTGTCATCTATATCATAGCTTGCTAAGGGCTTGTTTGGCATCTCTATTTTTTTTAATCGATCCATCTAAAATAGAGCCATTAAAAAAAGATGATAGAATAATAAAAAAAAAAAAAGAACGCGTTTGGTATGCAAGAATCTATTTTAAATTCCTCGCCTCTATATTTTAAGACCCAAAAGCTCTATTTCTCATTTGCCTACTTTTGGAGCATTTGGATTTTAGAGGATTTTTTTCTAAATGTCTAAAGCAGACAAAGTCTAGAATTTTGTACCAAACGTTCTAATTGTTCAAACTTCTGACCGATTTAGACACTTAGAGACATAGAGGCATGATGATGAAATAGAGATGCCAAACGTGTGCTAACTCTTGACTTGACTTGACTTGGTGACCCAGCCAAGTCAGCTATTCAGGATGAGGAGTGGATAACTCACTACTCACCATTTAGACTCTTGTGGGTACACAATACTAAGCCTAGTCAAATGCATGAATTGGCTAACTCGGATTCTTGGTCGAGTATCTTTGCAAACCTCTAATCTTAAATTAATTAAGAGCTTTTTTACAAAAAAGCCCTATATTTTCATAAAACTTCAAACACACCCCTGTACCTTTTGTTTTTACGTAAGCATCCCTTGACTAACCGTCAAACTCAAGGAAAACAAACCAGCTGTTTCCACTTTCCCTTTTTGTCATGCTTTCCCATTTTAACACTTGCTTAAGAATTTATTACGAATGGAGTTGCCCCTCATTTGGAAGACATTAGTTGCAGGAAGAAACAAAAAACAAACTCCATTGCATTCTGGATTTTTTCTTCTCACATATTTTTTATCTCTGGTATAACCAGAAACCCATGTGATCAAATCAGTGGTTTGCTCAGAGGGCCTCTGGGAGATCTTATGAGTACTTTTAGAGATGAGAAAGAAGAGCAGGTTAAAATAGTCATTTGAACTTTTAAATAAATGCAAGGGTAAAACGGGAAAGCACAACAGAAGGGGAGAGAATGGCATGGGTTGTTTGTCTTGTGTTTGACGGTTAGTCAAGGGATGTTTAAGTAAAAACAAAAAGTACAGGGGTGTTTTTGAGGTTTCATGAAAAGATAAGGGCCTTTTTGTAAAAACCTCATTAATTAAAGTCACACCCATGATTTCAAATACAGTTTTAGGAAAGAGGGGCTATTTTTTTTTTTTTTCTTCTAAAATGCAAGTATGTATTAACAAAAGGCAAAAATAACCCAAAAAAAGAATACAACAGGCCCAAGGCCCTGACGTAAAGTTAGGCCCTAACATAGAGCTAGGCCCCACCAAAAAGTCAAAAGAGAAGCAAAAAACCATACAGGTGGCCTAGAAACCCTGAAACCCAAAATCTAGATAAAAACTCACATGGTTAGAACTTAGAACCCTAAGGCTGCCAAAAGGAAATGAAGGTGCTGCCCTAATTTTAGAAAGGAAAAGACGGACTTTATTTTAAATAGAGCAACACAAACTAAGCTATGAAAATTATGTTAGATGTAAGTGGTCTCCATTACGATCTGTCTAATAACTGAAGGGCCCACCTTTAGTCAGCTGATAAATTTTTTCGTTCTAGTTGTGATTTTAATAAATTTTTTTTGGATTCAGTTTAAGAAAGCCTGATTCATCGGAAATTTTCTTTTTACTTATCTTTTAGGGAATAAATGAAAGTTAATTTTAATAGATTTCTTTGATGGGAAGAAATCTCTCTAAAGGTTATTTATTGAAAGGTTTTCTCACGAGAAAACTCTATCTCCATATATTTTATTATCTTTATATTTGGTCTCTTAATCCACTAATGAAAATGGGAAGATCTTTAGACCTCCCGCAGACTAATTTATAGGACTCTTAATTAATCGAGAAGGTAACTACTTGATTAGCAGTTGGGGACTAAACTCTGCTTTCATTTTGTTTGTCATTTTAAACCATAGTATAAATGCAACTAGATTTTACTCTTAATGCCTAAAAATCCAAGCCTTTAATAATAAAACTCTACATGTGCAGGCTGATTTTTGGTAGGTGCTGCTGTGACTGTTGTCTTGTGTGTTTTTTTTTTTTTTTACTGATTTTAGGTTTTCTTTTTTTCCTTTCCTGTGTTATCTTCTGTGTTGAAATTTGAAAACCCTTGTTTTAGAACCACGTTTGATTCTTTGTAGAGACGCAGCCACGAATAGAAAACCAAAAGCAACCCAAGCTCTCTACGTCTTTTTCAAGAGGACAGCTGCAGAGTCAAAATGATTCCGTGATTTAAGGCAGTATATATGGCATCTAGCTCTAAAGAGGAAACAGAGAAAGAAAGCATATGTGCTCTGCAGCAAAGAGAGATGGGCCGAAACTGGTGGGTATTATAATGGTGGCCATGTGCAAAGCAGTTAGAGATAAAGGAAGCAGGATCTTATAACCCTCTAGCACAATAGAATGGACATTGATGTCACGACCTTTTGATATTGACTAGATAGGTTTCTTTAACTTCGAGTGCAGGGCATCATCAAATTAATAACTCAAAACTTGAACACGACAGAGCCTAGAATGCCAGCAAGCCAAAGTAACTGGCGTTAAGTTAATAGCTTGCAAATACAATGGTTGACTACTTACTCAACGGAGATCTTTGGTCCAAACAGAAATTTTCCAAAGAAGTAGGAATTTTCCATGTGGAGAGTCTTGCTCTACCAACAACCAAGAATCTAATTTCACGGAAATAAGATTCTCTCTCTTGCAGAGAACACCTTGCACAAACATAGCATATGTTTGGCCCAAGTTGCTCCTATAAGAGTTGAGCACACCATCAAATTCATTGATCATACGTAAAACAGGTAAATAACTAATTTTAATGTTTTTTGCTTGTTTATTTGAGAGTTTTGCACATTATGGAATAAGACTCAAGCTAAAACAAAATTTGGCCAACCATAACAGATATATAGATAATTTTCATAGTGCATGTGGTTTTAAAGAAATTATGGGAGCAGAGAATCCACCTCAACTACCAAAAGAAATTCCTAACTTCCTGTTCTCATTTACTCTTAATGAGAATAGTTCTAAAATGGGTTAGAGATTCTCCAGCCCATCACTACATAACTATCAGTGGATCTCACATTTATAATTCAAACAACTTAAAATAAATGTTATAACTCGTTTTCATCAATGAAAGAAAATCTTATTCTGAAATTATGTGTTTTAGAGGTGATCAATTTAAAGATGTGCATGACCTAACTGAAGTAAAATTTTCATAGATAGTAACATTAGTGGAGCCATGGCAATGAGGAGTTTGAATTTGAAAGTTGAGCCGTTTGAATGGATTTTGTTCCGAAGCGGTGTGAATCCTACCAACCCCCACACAACCTGCATTCGAGAACCAAGAAAGATGAAAAAGTGCAAATGACTTTGATGGAAACGACAAGGGACGATTGGGTCCTTATGCAGATAAAGTGGATGGACATTGGCTGGCAGTGTTTGGCATGAGGCAAGCCGTATAATTCGGGGGACCCAAATCCATGTAGAAAAGTGGAAGCTGCGTGTAGAAGTGGGTCCCACCATGAGATCGATTCCATCCACTAGCAACAGTCATATTCCCTTTTGTGTTTTTTTCTTTATCTATTTTTTCTTTATCTAATTTTTTTTTCATTGAATGTATTTTGTCATTTATTTTGAAACTTATTAGCTGGACTTTATTGAAAAATGAAAAAAGTGATGGACCCCACAAAAGTGATGTAGCCTTCTACAGAATAGCATGATTTTTGCTAAATTTCATTTGCATGGTTTATTCACCAAGTGGACTTATAATAACCTGTTGGAATTATCAAAGACAACTAAGTGGCCTAATGCAGAACTTTTGGGTGATAGGGTAATATTCTGCTAGTTAATTGACAAGAATCTATAATGTTAAACGAGATCCATATTAAGGTTTTCAAAATACAGGTAGAGAATAGAGATCCCATTCACAACTACACTGTCTTTGAAATGAAAATGGCTACGGTGGGTAAGTATTAATATAAGTGGCTTTTCAGATGCATACATGTTCATCTAAGAAATTTGGGATTAGCGTCGTGGCCTCTGCTTGGGGCCACATCAACTCATGAGAAGATGGGGATCGAAAGATCTGAATGTGAGCCACTTGTGTGCAAGATTTCAAGTATATTAGATCATTCTAAACTTATTTGTTATCTGAATCCAAAGTCAGTCCCATTCCAATCGGTGTAAAACGCAAAAACGCATGAGCCTTTGACATCCGGGGCTTTTTTTTCTTTTAATGGTTGGGGGGGTTGGGTCCCATTCAAATTGATCATAAGATCTTGGCTCATAAGAGTTCTGTTCATGTAAGGCATTTGCAGTTGAGCTCGCCTCAGATCATTTCTTGTGTGTGTGTATGACATTGGTTATTTAAATTACAAAAAACTTCAAATAAGGCCTTAATTTTGCAGAAAGCTTTTAATTAAGGACATCCGTTCAGTTAAATCTATTTCACGTAATTCCTTCTCGATTTCTTGAAACACTCAAATCACCTTCATTGAAATAAAGCCTCCATTCACTTCCTCTATTTTTTTTTTAATCATTTCCTTCACCGGCGTCTTCATTGTAATCAAGGACAACCAGCGTCCCCATGGTGATCGGTTGTATGTAGTTACTGCCGGAACCATGTAATGTCTTTAAATAAAAGATAATTTCAGTATTTTAAAAATACTAAAGGAAAAGGTTACTAGAAAACACCTTTAAACGGACATATGTCTTTAATTGAAATTTTGCTGAAAAACTTAGAGACTGGTTAGAAAAGTTCTGAAACTTGTGTTGTTTTGTTGAAAAAAAGCAAAAATTTAAGGTCTTATTTGAAAATTCCCATTAAATTAATACAAGTTGGTTCAGGCCAATGTGGAACATTTGTTTTATTAGTTTAATGTTAAAAATAAAACCACTCTCCTATGTTTTTTTTTTATTGGTAAAAGTACTCTGCTGTAGTTGATATGACAATTCGAATCACTGAAACAGCTCATGAATAAAATAAAAGAAACACAGCCTCCTGAAACATCATATAAAAAAAAAGGAGGAGGAGGAGGTTACGGCAGCTGATATGAATATTTACCACAATTCCAGAAAAATAATATTTATGAAAAAGAAAAGAAAGAAACTCTCCTGAGAAAAAAAAATTGGTTTATCACACCCACCGAGGGTGATATGGTATTAATTTTTAAATCCATGCATCACATGTTAACTTCCTTTCCTATATATTGTTTGGGGTAAATTCAGATGGCCCACAGTCAATTTTTAACGCAATGGCTAATGCTCTCTTAAACTAGGATGAGATCTTGAGATTATAATAATAGGGGAAAGCAGTTACGGTTTTCAAGTCTTGCCTAAAATTATGTAATCACAATGTTGAAAAAAAGGCAACCCAATTGAAGGTGTTAGAAGATTTTATCTTAATCCAAATCAAATCTTTCACCTACCGTCCTGCCACATGATAGACGTGCATCCAAAATCACCTGACTAGCTCTATGGTAAAAGTGCTTACCACCTTTGACTCATGAGATATGCAAGGGTTGTATTGGTTTATGTAATTATGATTTTCCTAAGCAGTCACTGCTATGATGTAAGTTAAAAAAGATGATCATCATACGGCTAGAAGTTTATGGAACCTTTTTGAACCTGGGTTTAGACCGGTAGGGTTTGATAGTGTGGCCATGATAAAAAAAAGGAAACTCCAAAAAGGAGAAATTGGGATCAACCTTACTTTTGAACTCGGTTAAAATTTATGAAGTCTTTGGCTACAGCAAGTAAACCCTAGGTTCAAACCTGGGTAATTGGTGCTGATTCTCTTACCTTACTACCAAAGATTCAAACCTAGCTACTCTACTATTTTCTCTTGTGTGGGCTTTTTTTTTTATGCTTGTGAGGATTCCTTTTTCGTTATGTGGGCTCTGTCTTTCCGTATATGTGCGGGACCTCTCTTGGTCCCACCCACCTTGGTTGGGTTAAAAAAAAAAAAAAGAGTAGACCTGGATATATTGAAGTCACGAGTCTGTCCATAAAAATATCTCAGCTATGAGTCTATGTCCATAAAAATATCTCAGTTATTAGTCTATGTCCATTAAAATATCTCTCTCCCTATCTCCAACCTAACCACACAATAGTTATATATTAAGACATTAAATTAAACGCATAGCAATAAATTATTAGATAGCTAGAAGCATTTATAAGATTTTAAATGCCTATATTAATTGAGATAATGATGGTTGGCATTCACACTATTTCAATTAGGAATGGACCATAATCGTTGCACTGTATTCGAGCACACCACTGTACATGGGTACATATACACTTTTGGGTACACCATGGACATGACTCAAAGCCAATCCATTTTCATCCTTGGCGTTCTGTTCATTACATAGAGTGATACAGTAAAACATATCAGTAAGTTTGTAGGCCACAGTGGCTTGTCAAAGCAAAATAGTAGAGAGGTTTAACATCCAATGATCTTGAAATTATATGATCAGTTTGTATATTGGCAGCTATTTGATTGAGTCCATTTCATGACATTCAATTAGACAACTGTTACCATACTATAACCTGCATTTGCTTGTAGTTGGCTAGTTCCCAGAAACTCTACCTGCTCTGCCTGTACCAAACATTCCATTATACAAAGACGTTAAAGGAAAAAAAATGCACACAAAGAGGATCACGATCCAATAGAAAAAACAGCCCAAAACAATGACTGTACAACCACCTAGCATGGGCCATGCATGAGACCACATGATCGCAGAATACTCGTGAAGGGAACCCTGAGAAGTGAGAAGGATCCACCACTGAGAGCGTGTAAGAAATGAATGAATGCGAAGTGTACAAGTGTTGCTAATGGTCCACGTTCAAACGCGTAAGAAGTCATTAAATTCGGAAGGTCAAAATCATCGGTTGTCTTCTTGCACCGATTTAATAACTACTGCCAGATTGACGGCCTAGATTCATCCACCAGCATCCATGGAAATCATGTTTTATGATACTCAACTACAAAACTGATAGCGAAAGTAGATATTCATGCATGGGTGGGGCCATCTTGGTCTAAATTAGACCAAGCCAGACATCATGACCGTAAAGAAAACAAAAGTAACCGAATGATGAAAGAGAAAATAATCTTTCCATGTTGGTGATATAATTTTAGCAGCCTCCTCTTCTATATAAAGCTCATCACTCCTCAGCCCTCAAACATCACTCTCTCATCCTCCCACTCCAGTTGAAAATGACCCACATGTCCGAACTCCTGGAGGGAGTATCAAACTCCGGCAAGCGCATTTCGACCGCCGCACGTAACAACAAAAAGCTCTCTCTCATCCTCCTCTCCTCCTTCCTCCTCGCCGCCATCGTCATCGCCACCGTCTCTGGTGTTGCCGCCTCTCGAAAGAATTCCGACGACAATTCACATCTCGCCTCCCACGCCATACTTCGCTCGTCATGCAGCTCGACCCGGTACCCGGACCTCTGCTTCTCGTCTATCGCCGCCATCCCTGGCATATCCTCCAGCCTAGCCAGCCTCAAGGACGTGATCGAAGCATCCCTCAATCTGACGATCACGGCCGTGCGTTCCACTTACTTCACCATAGAGAAGCTCCTCGGCCGGCGGGGGCTCAGCCGCCGGGAGAAGACCGCACTCCACGACTGTCTTGAGGGCGTTGACCAGACACTCGACGAGCTGCACAAGACCGAAGAGGATCTTAAGATGTATCCGCGGAAGAAGTCTTTGTCCCAGCATGCAGACGACCTGAAAATCCTGTTAAGTGCAGCCATGACCAATCAGGACTCGTGCGAGGATGGGTTTTCCCACGATGATGCGGATAAGAACGTGCGTAAGGAGTTAATGAAGAGCCTCACCCACGTCTACCACATGTGTAGTAACGCCCTTGCCATGATACGTAACATGACTGATACAGATATGATGATTACGGGTTACACTAACGAGCGTAAGCTCGAGGAGCATGTTGATAAAGATGGGTTCCCGGAGTGGTTGTCAGTGGGTGACCGGAGGTTGTTGCAGGCGTCGACGGTCACGCCAAATGTGGTGGTGGCGGCTGACGGGAGTGGGAATTATAAGACGGTGTCCGAAGCGGTGGAGGCGGCGCCGACCAAGAGTAGTAAGAGATATGTGATTAAGATAAAAGCTGGGGTTTATAGAGAGAATGTGGAGGTGCCGAAGAAGAAGATTAATCTCATGTTTATTGGTGATGGAAGGAAGAACACCATAATCACAGGAAACAGGAATGTGAAGGATGGGAGCACCACTTTCAAGTCAGCAACAGTTGGTATGTTTACTAACTCGGAATTAAGTTATTTTACTCTGCACCTGTTTGTTTGCATTAAAATACATAGAATTCGTGACATTAGAAATTAATACTGAGTATAAAATAATTTTTTGTTTTCTGAAAAATGAATCAAGAGAAGTTTATTCTATTTAATTTCTTCATTTTTAACCACTTATAGTATGAGTTCTACGTATTCAATTACAATGTATTATAATACAAATAAACATGCTCGTGGTAACATAAACTCATACAAGTGGTGCTGTGTGGAGCCAGTTCAAGTAGACTGGTTAGTTAACATTAATCTTGTAGCTAGGATTAGTGGAAATAGCAGAAGAAAAACCGTTTTAAGCTTAAAAATGGAAGAGGTTTTTTTGCATTTTCTATTGAATAGACTCTTCTTTGTTTATCAGACCATCAGTCATATAGTCACGTCCAAAAAAAGATCTAAGTCATCCAGTTGTTAGAACTTATAAAAGTTGAAAAGGTTAGGAGTGGTGATTTTTTTACAAGAAAATAATTGGAGAAAACATAGGAAAGCTTCCACTATATCTGTTATTATCCCATTGAATTTTTCTGCATCAGAGATCTGCTGCAGGGATATGAGATGTTGGCTTTTTTGTTTTCTTCTGTTTGCGAATTTACTTAAGTTTGGGAATTGGACACTTTTTTTTTATCATTAACCACAATCTAAACTATTTGAGGATAAGGAACTCAATATTTGTAAGCTCTTTAGAGAATTGATTATCTGGGACTCTTCTGACACAATTCCCCCCCCTCATTGAACGGTGGGACTTGAAAACCATGATACAGAAGAGACATCATCGTCGAAACAGCAGTAACAAGTAAAACACTTGTGCTGCCCCAAATTTAGACCTGGCTTTAATCAGACATGAGGTTTTTAAAAACCGTACGGCAAGATTAGTTCGAAATCCCACTAGACAAAGTATACACTATCACAATGGGCCTGGATAGTCACAAGTTATCCAAAAAATTTATGTGAGGTTTTTTAAAACCATACGATAAGATTGGATTGGAATCTCATGAGAATAGCAACAAGCTATCCAAAGAATTTACCAAATGTGTCATGTAGGCAGATTTCACCAGTAATGGTCTCAAACCGAGCAGTAATTTTCTGATGTTCACCCCATTATATTAAAGTATAACAAGTTTAAGTTTTTCTTACGCCACCTCTCCACACCACATTCCTGTTGATTTTTTATTGTTACACATATAGATATAAAGTAACGATAGACCCAAACGATGGACAAGCGCGTTTATGTGATTAAAGAGTAAATCCTTTCTTGCTGGGTTGTCACACATAATAATTCAGGTTTGTGCCACTTGTGAATGCTAAGTGGTGCATGGATCATTTTTTATTTCCTTTTCTATTCTTAGTTTGATGAACAATGAATTCGCACCCTCTCTACCTTTCCAACCATAAGATCTATTGTGATTTTAAAAATGAGATATATACAGTGAGTTTAGATGTCACCTTCTTTAGCATAATAAAGAGAGCTTTGAAAAATCAGTGAAATTGACTAATCCTGTTAAGAGTTACCCACGAAAGTTTGTTACTTTTTTCATGGTTAATCCTAGAAGTCGCCATCTTAATCAATAGGAACACAGCAAAGGAGCATCAACATTCAACACAACAATTAAACCTTAAAACATTCTAGTGTCATGAAACCAGGATTTGTCAGCAAGAACATGAGGCGCGCATTTCCTGTATCTCGTCAGATCCGACTTTTGTGGCGAGACTATGTGAGGGACCACCATCTAATTGATGGTGTTTTCGCACTGCAACAAAGTAAAAACCTGCAACCGAACAGTATTCGCTGGATTCCTGTGTCTTCGATAAGGTCTTATCTTGTGTTGGATAAAGTGACCTTCAGTGCTCACTTTTATTATTCCCATTTGATGTATTTTGTCATTTTTTACATGAATGAATAGAAATCGATAATTGCACCTTTGCTTTTGAGAAAGCATTGTACTTCCTTTCATGCACCTACTGAATGGGTCAACCAAAACAAGGAACGACAGTAAAAAAAAAAAAGAACTAACTAAAGAGGTTAAAAGGTAGAAAGGTGACATGCGTGGGTCTCAAAAGTAGTTTTGGATTTCTGCATGGAAAGTAAGTTTCTGGTGAGGTTAAATAGCCAAACTGTGCTATTTACATCTGAAAATCATTTTTTCCTGATAGCCCCATGTTTGATGTGTCTACTGGAAAGTGTTTTAAACTAGAGTGGAAAGTAGGACAGAGATTTGGTAAGATGTGTATAATGTGAATGTATACAGCTATAATTTCTAAAGGGTTGTGTTCAAATCCTTATAATGGGGGCCTACATATCAAGGAACTAGATCAATCAAATCAATTCATTCTCTTGATTGGCATGTGCCAAAAAGATTTCTCTGTACTGTTGGGTCAGTTTCCATCAACAAGTTGGCCCACAGCAAAATATCTAGGTGATGTCTTGATTTGTTTTACGGTGAAAATTATTTTCACCTGTCAAATTTATGGCTTCTGTCAATAATCAAGGGTGGGTAAGGGGTAGCTGTTGTCTTTCATTGTTTTAATTTGTTAAAATATTGATAAAATTACATAAATTTGTTTTTGTTTTTGTTTTGAATTCATGATTGACCAATTCACTGATCCTAAATTTCCGTTCAATTACCCACCAAAAGGAACTGATGTACAAAGTGTAAGTCGCTTTATTCTTCTGAATGACATAAAATTGTAGACTGATTAAGATGATGGTTGACATGTTGAGAGGAGTTAGGCGACAGACAGCACATGAGATGGGAACGACTGGCACATTTTTCTCATCTCTCCCGCAAATTACGACATTTTTGTTGTATTCCTTTTCCTCATTTCATCAAATATCCATGACAGAAGGCACCACCAAGGAGACAAGTAGACAACTGAATGTGGTGTTTCCTGTGATCCTTATTTTCAAAGAGCTCGTCATACTGCAAACCAATAACATTCATAATTTATCTGACTTTTAAGAGGGTCCCAATAATAAATGAAAGGGAGATGAAATAATATACTTTGAAAACGAGGAATGGATTTCACTAAAACGCTCCTTGGTGGGACATTTCATTGCTGGCACCACAATAATTGCTGCATTTGGTTGTCGGCTAGCAAGAAAGACACTAAATTAGATCACACATTCACACTACCCCGAACATGATACTCAAATATAAAGTCATGTTGTCTCCAATTGAGACCTGAAAAACTTATATATAATTTGTAAACATGTTATATAGGTGTCAAAATTTGAGTTGTTAGATATGAACTTATGGACTTGAAATTGGGCCGAGTAATGGTTTTAGATTGTGGGCCTTCATTTTGGATTAGTCCTTTGGGTATATATATTTTGTCAATGTAAAATTGGAACAACTCAAAATCACCTTTAGTTCACATATTTAAGGTAGTGGTAGATCTTCTTGTAACCGGGGTCAGTCAACTGCTAAAGTGAAGAATATATTATTAGAATTGATCTAAAGGAAAAACAGAGTGGTTTTATATGTGATTAATCTGATGATGAATTTAATTATTAATTTTTGTATTTAAATTTATTGCAGCGATTGTGGGAGATGGGTTTTTGGCCCGCGACCTAACATTTCAGAACACGGCGGGTGCAGCCAAACACCAGGCAGTGGCCCTCCGGGTCGGGTCCGACCTGTCCGCCTTCTACGAGTGCGACATCCTCGCCTACCAAGACACCCTCTACGTCCACTCTCTCCGCCAGTTCTACCGCTCCTGCCTCATTGCCGGCACCGTCGACTTCATCTTTGGCAATGCGGCTGCCGTCTTTCAGGACTGCGACATCCACGCCCGCCGCCCCGACCCTGGGCAGAAGAACATGGTCACGGCCCAGGGTCGAGATGACCCGAACCAGAACACGGGCATATCCATCCAAAAGTGTCGGGTCGGGGCCACGTCGGATCTTCTACCCGTCAAGTCCTCCTTCCCAACCTACTTAGGCAGGCCATGGAAAGAGTATTCAAGGACCGTTTTCATGCAATCTGTGATAAGCGATGTGATAAACCCAGCAGGGTGGCATGAGTGGAATGGTAATTTTGCATTAAACACCCTCTACTATGGGGAGTACCAGAACACAGGGGCTGGGGCTGGGACTGCAAATAGAGTGAAATGGAAGGGGTACAGGGTAATTACGAGCGCCACGGAGGCTCAGCAGTTCACAGCGGGGAGTTTCATTAGTGGAAGCAGTTGGCTACGGTCCACTGGTTTTCCTTTCTCTGCAGGGCTATGATCTTCTTTCTGCTCGATTGAATTGAATAAAAATTGATTGATAGAGTGGGTGGGGTGTTTCATGTCCTAGAGCTAGCGTTAGCTATTTGAAGGTAGGTGTTTTAACTACTTTCTTTGCATCCGTACTGGGAGAGGGGAATGCGTGATGCATGTTGGACAAGAGAGGAGTATGAGCTCATGTGTAT
The DNA here is from genome assembly GCA_028538565.1 of Umbellularia californica. NCBI lineage: Eukaryota > Viridiplantae > Streptophyta > Magnoliopsida > Laurales > Lauraceae > Umbellularia > Umbellularia californica. The sequence goes on along the minus strand of JAPQWN010000011.1, from coordinate 3,861,435 downwards.
TTATGATGTATTTACTCCTCTGAGCTTGGTTCGTGTTCGTTAATTGTTATTATTTAACTCTCATGTTTGATGTTTACGTACGTAGAAATGGTTGTATTATTTTGAGATGGATGGATGGAGACTTGTGAGACTATGAGTGGAATCATGGTGGATCCAGACCTAGATCCAACTCCATAGATTACATATAGATTTATGTGATCCAACCGATGTGTTTCAATGGAAAAACTCGGACCCAAATTATAAATAAAATGTTGAGTGCATTAGTATGTTACCATAAAAGATCTTCTAAAGAAATTATTTCAATCTGAAGTGATATATTAAATGGTACATGATTAGAGGTATGTAGTTGGTGAATGCCATATAATATTTCAAGCTGTGTACACCTATCAAACCTATATGTAGATGATGTGATTACCATGGATTCATATGCCTTGCTTGAAAAATGTGGTGGGGAATACTTTGGGTAATTGGATACAAGTTTGTAGCCTTATTTATAAGTTTGGTGTAGGTATACCTTAAAATCAATTTTACCGAAAAAGACTAGTATTACACGAGTTCACGTATCCACATGGGATTGGATATTGAGCTGCCAGAAAATAAGATATATATATATATATATATATGTTGCTCATGCTGGTGAGTTTTCCATTTTAGATATAAAAAACAGAGTAATAGAATATATAAGTTTGTTGTGGGACTGTTGAAATACGACTGAAATACATGATATGTTTTGTTGTGCATCAGTTTTGTTAAAAGAATGATCAAATCTTTATTTAATTTTATTTTGTTTGGAAGGTACCATCACAAGAAGTTTGAACTGGTCCATGTCTATAACTAAAATTACTCAAAAACCATGCTACAATAATATAACTTCATTGTAAGTAACGGGTCCATGTCTATAACTAAAATTATTCAAAAACCAAGCTACAATAATATAACTTCATTGTATGTACTATTTTTGGGTCTAATTGGATCCATCATCACAGTGTTCAAGCTAGGCCTGTAAATGAGATGGGCCGGGCCTGGGCTTGGGAATGCGTGATGCATGTTGGACAAGAGAGGAGGATGGGCTCATGTGTATTTATGATGTATTTACTCCTCTGAGCTTGGTTCTTGTTTGTTAATTGTTATTATTTAACTCTCATGTTTGATGTTTACGTACGTAGAAATTGTTAGTATTATTTTGAGATGGATGGATGGATCGATAGGGATGTGATCCTGGATGGATATGGATGTAGACTTGTTAGACAATGGGTGGAATCATGGTGGATCCAGACCTAGATCCAACTCCATAGATTACATATAGGTTTATGTGATCCATCCAATGTTTTTCAATGTAAAAACTCGGACCCGAATTAAAAAGGATAAATTAGCCAATAGTCCCTGAGCACGGTCTTCTAAGGCATCCAGTCTAACAACTTTTTCTTTAATGTCTATAGTCCATAAAACTGGAGATATTTTGGTGAGAGGTCCCTAATATGCCACATCATATATTTTCATGACTAATTTGCCTATTTCTCTCACATTCGTAGGCTAAGTTCTCTCTCATTATCTGTTATTCCGAAGAACCCATTCCGTCTTCTTCTCTAGGAACGAGAGACTTCACTAGAGAGCTCTGCAAATCGAAGTCGGCCATCTCCGACTACACCAGCCACAATGGCGACGGCCCGGCGATGGAAACGCGACCAGTCCTGGTCTTCTCCGGCGACAGGTTCTACATAATTCAAAAACCTGTTGCTGTATTGCTTTTTTTTTTTTTTGCTTTTTCTGTTTCGTGTAAGTCTATCTCTTATAATCATAGCAACAAAAAAATGGGGTTTGTCTCTTTCTTGCAAGAATATTGTTGCTATTTGAGTTATTGAAAATTTATCTGAATTTTGAAAATAAGTAGTTTGGAATGAGATTTTTTGTTTCGTTTTATGAGTTGTTTTATTCTGCTTGTTAGCATAAGCCTATATATAGCAACAACCTTCTTCTTCTAAAAAGTTATATGAGTCTAGATAATTTATCAAAGTTTTTAAGAAATTCAGATAAATTTGTCAAGAACTCAAACAATTTTTACAGAAACTTTGATAAACTGAACAAAAACTCAGATAAATTTGCCAAAAACTCAGATAATTATCTGAGTTTTTGGCAAATTTATCTTTATATGAGTTTTGGCAAATTTATCTTTATCTGAGTTTTGGCGAGTGGTGAGGATTGAGGGAAATCGGAAACTATTCTTACTAGATTCAGCGACTGGTCTTGGCACAGAGTTCCATCAGTACCAAATCCAAATTCCAAAAATAATGGGCCACAATTTGTAGATGAATTGAAGATGCAGGTTTAATCAGAACCATTAATTTTATTTTGATTTTCTAATAACCGTCCAACTATCTCAGTTGGACGCTCTGTATGTTTTATATAATAAATTTAATTGAATTATTTGCGGATTGAATGGCGCTCTGTATGTTTTAAATCGGTTTTTAGCATAGCGCTTTTGCCGACGTATAGAGGGGCATTTTTGTCTTTTTGTTTGTTTCAGTTTTAAATGAGGACTGTCGCCGCTACGAAAATGTATGATGGACCGTAGGCTATAAAACGCAATGTCGAGGGATTTGTCGCCAAATGCCCCAATTATAAATAAGATGTTGAGTGCATTAGTATGTTACCATAAAAGATCTTCTAAAAGAATTATTTAAATCTGTAGTGATATATTAAATGGTACATGATTAGAGGTATGTAGTTGGTGAATGCCATATAATATTTCAAGCTGTGTACACCTATCAAACCTATATGTAGATGATGTGATTATCATGGATTCAAGTGCCTTGCTTGAAAAATGTGGTGGGGAATACTTTGGATAATTGGATGCAAGTTTGTAGCCTTATTAATAAGTTTGGTGTGGGTATACCATAAAATCAATTTTACCGAAAAAGACTAGTATTACACGAGTTCACGTGTCCACATGGGATTGGATATCAAGCTGGCAGAAAATAAGATATATGTGGGCTTGCTGGTGTGATTTCCATTTTAGATATAAAAAACAGAGTAATAGAATATATAAGTTTGTTGTGGGACTATTGAAAATACGACTGAAATACATGATATGTTTTGTTGTGCATCAGTTTTGTTAAAAGAATGATCAAATCTTTATTTAATTTTATTTTGTTTGGAAGATACCATCACAAGAAGTTTGAACTGGTTCATGTCTATAACTAAAATTATTCAAAAACCATGCTACAATAAGATGACTTCATTGTAAGTAACGGGTCCATGTCTATAGCTAAAATTATTCAAAAACCAAGCTACAATAATATAACTTCATTGTATGTACTATTTTTGGGTCTAATTGGATCCATCATCACAGTGTTCAAGCCGAACAAGTCTTTGGCCCTGAACCCATCAACACACTTTTCAGTTTTCAGGTAAGGTTTCACTTCTTATCGCGATCATGTTCTCTCTGGCTACCATGATCTGGATGCACTAATTGGATTCAAGCTCTAAATTTCAGAAAGATGGAGCTCTCTCATAAGTTTATAATTCCTTAAATGGCAGAATAAAAGGTCTGTTGGGAATAGGCCTGGTCATGGGCTGGGAAAGCCTGACCATAGCCCATATTGCATTCCATTAGTCTGGGACTATGTCTATGTATATATTTCGGGCCTCGGGCCCAGGCAAATAAAAACGCAAATGGTCATAAATATGCTCCGTATGTATATGTTGCCTTTCTCCCACTTCTGAAACAGGAAGGACATCAATCAGTGCTTCCTGTATTGGTAGGAGGAGATTAAGTTAGGACAGCTACAGTGGGTGATGCCTACGACATGCATACATTGTAATGTTGAACCGATTGCATAAAAAACATTGAAAAATCAATGTCTAGCAGATGACAATCAAATGGTTTTGAAAATTATCCACTAAGCGAGGTAAAATTGTTACATGATAGCTATCTTTGATGTTAAAGTCAAGGGCCAATGGTAAAATTTGGTTCAGTCTACTAACATGAGGCAGTCGCTTAATGAAGAAAGGTGGGCCTTATCATCACCTAATGAAAGGCCCTGTTAGCAACTTGCTTCACTGGGCACTAACAACTATCGGATCCAAATAAAGTTTGTAGAAACTAATGAGTTATCTGTTGGATCAGCTTAAGCATTTGATAACTTCTAGCCCCATTCGGTGTCATTCTAGTTGGCTGTACCTTTTCCTATATCATCTTGCTTAAACCCACCCATGTGCCCTTTCTAATCATTTATGAACATTTCACGTTAATAATGTTGACATTGCTTATCCAACCATGTGGTTTGTTGTTCACCATGCTTTTGCATGGACAAGTCTTTTTCTAGTCCACTGGGTCGGTTCAAAAGTTGGGGAATATGGGCAGACCAGTTTAAAAGATCTGGGACCAATATTGGACCATGCTCTCTCAAACCCGTACTAGCGAAGACCTTCAGATGGTCAGTCAAGTCGAGCTAATCAACAACAAGCATTGATCCAGCGTTCTAAATGCCACAAACAGGACCAGATCATCTGTATACGCTGGCTGTTCTTTTCTTTCATTTTCAGAACAACTGGCCTGTTTGGTACTGGATGATCCTTATCAAATGGTGATGTCAATAGATTAGCTAGATTGGTTGTAAGCAATTGATAGTAAATTAATAATATCCACCTGCCGTCGTGATGGACTGGGCTTGATTGGGCCGGCCCAGGTTACCTTGGCTTTGGTCTATTGTGATGTGTTTTGCCATTGTTAGGCCTGAGAGTTAAATTGGCTTTTCTTGGCTATTATGTTTTTTGACAAGTCTCAAATAGAACGTCCAGACCTGCTTGACAAAGTCAGCACAAATGGGCCTATTTCTTTATTCATGGGCTTAGCCTCGGATGACTCTTGCACCTGGGGCCGAACCCTGGTCTGAATTAAGGTGGTTAATTTATTGCACAAGGCACGGGCTAACTTTGGTCCAGCCCATTTGCAACTTCTTGTAGTTTATGCACCCTTTCTCTAGATGTTCTAACTTCTAACTCATGTAATTGTAACCGGTGCAGAAGAATATGGAATATATTTATACACATTCTTTTTGGGTACCCCAGCGAGGGGCGGGATCTAGGAAAGCCCACACAAGTGGGAAGAGAAAGACCATAAAGTAGAAAGGAGAGCCCACATAATATAGTCTAATATATATGTTCCCAAGTTTAGCTTAGTTGGTAAGAGACATGAGTTCCAGGATTACTGAGTGTTGTGAGTCTGAGTTTGCAATGTTGAGAGAGGGGGAAAAAAGTGATAGGCTGATATGGGTCATTCTGTACCTATGAGAGCCCAACCCTTCCCACATTCACCTGATTGAGTTGTGCTTTTAGACCTGTTAATTGTGATGATTTGGACGCCTTTTCCTAGCTAGATAGCTAAATGGCATGCATTCTTAGAGGCTTGAGTTAATGCTCAGCCCAGTTAAACCAACACAAAGATACAATGGTTTTCCAAATGGGCGGATGTATATAGATCAATATCAAACTAGTTTTAGTGCCAATTCAAAAATGGCTAAGCATCTGAGAAAGAATTGGATGGGTCATACATGGGCCCAAATTTTCACCTATAGAACTCTTAGACAAGGGCAGTCTGGGATTTTCAATTCCCCCCTTCAATTAAATGCTCCAACTGCATTTCCCTGACAACAATCGTGCTGAAGTCCCATAGGTGAAAAGTAATTATCAAAATTAAAATAATTAAAAAATTATGCAAACATGCAGATTAAAGGTGTTTTAAAAAAAAAATGGAGGGAGCGGAAATCTTTGCGTAGCAGGCATCATTTGATAAAGTGATTCTCGACTGATAATCTTTGGCCGTTCTCTTTGGAATGAAAAGCTTTCAAAAATTGTTACAAACAATGGGTTTAAGTTGTTATAATGGAAGTAAATATAAAGTTGGTGATAAACTCCATGATATTCCTTTCCTAGGCCCTCAACCTGAACCATCCGTATTGGGATTGAAGCATACCTATCTGATTTGAGTGATACCACTTTTCATAAAACCATTGCAGCAACCACTTCATTGTTTTGAGACATGGGTTTAAGGTTTGAGTTGAAGGTTCACCTTCCTACTCAGAAGCCAGTTGCTATATTTGGAGACGACCGAGATGATGAAACTAATGAAAAAAAAAAGACATAATCTAAGAGAAAAAACGAAGGTCAAGATCTCGTAAAGGCAGAAAAGAGGAGACACGAGTATTCTTCTTCCTTCTTTAGTAATAGAATGGAGACGAGCTACGTAGTCTTACACCAAAGAAAGAGGTTCTTCTGGGTTCTTTTTCACCAAAAAAGAGAAGAAAAGGGTCCACGTGGGGTGATTGTTTTGACTTCCGTGGTGCATGGGCTAAGGCCCATTTCAAATTTGTAATGATTTTTTGATCTGACCTGAGATGAACATGGGTCCGGCCTTGATGAGAGAGATTTTAGAAGAAGATTAAGTTGGTGAGATGAGAGAGATTTTAGGAGGAGATTGGATTGGAGATCGTAGAATGTGCATTAGGGAATTAGAAAGAGGGCATTTTCTTCAACAAAACACACGGGCATTTTGTAATCTATGTGATCAAATATTGAAGATATCCATGGAAGATATCCGATGACGAAAATCAGACCTGGGGCGGTCGGCCCCACCTACTTACAATGTGGGTCCGCCCTTCACATACTCAGAATCCAGTTGCCATATGATATTGACAAGAGATGAGAGAAGACTTGATAAGAACTCAGTAGGATTTATGAAAACGGTTGGGGCAGTGGAGGAAAGCAACATGCACATTAATTCTACGCGTCAATGGATATAATAAATTCAATTGAACGAATTGCAGGCAGCAGAAGGTTGATAAATGCAATGGAAGATATGTGCTTTTTGCACAGGTATCTGTTGTGGGACCCACAGCTGCCTAAATCGATACCTAAAAGGAAAGAGGGATGAACCTTCAAGCATGTTTATTCCTCTTTATCGGATCCATTCCCCTCTGTCTCGCACCTCCAATGTTCCCTCTACTTTTACTATTACTTCACTTTACTTTGTCACTGTGCATGATTTCATTTATTATCAGATGCACACATCTTATCTTCTTTTCCGACATTCAGAATTCAAATAACTGTGGATTTTCTTAAAAAAAGTGTCGGTGTTCACAAAAATGTTAAAAAGGTATTACCATTTAATGTAAGAGGTTATTTGGACATGGATTCCAATTTTTTTTTTTTTTTGTTTGTGGGGCCATTGACTTGAATGATGCCACCGACTTTGACTGGGGAATGTAGCATCCAAATTACAGATTATATCCATTTGTTTTTATTGTGATTCTATTATCGTGCATTTAGGCTACTGATTATCAGCATACATGTTTACCAAAAACAGAAGAAAAAATGATTATCAGCATACATATTACATAGCAAGATTTAAAAGATTAATGGTGCAAATGTTGAGCCATGTGCCCACCGGTAGAAATGGTGGATTCCGATCAATTGGTTTTCCACTCGGAATGGAATTTTTGTAATAATGATCTATGGTTTGTTCAGTTACCTTTCAAATTACTACAAGAAAATGGTGTCCAATAGACTATAGCGTTAACCCTTCAACTTTTAATCTAATTAATTTTGTGTTCATGTGCTTGGATAAATATGAAAACGAGTACCGAGTGAAAAACCACCGTTCCGAACTGGATCAAATCAAACACTATGAATCTCGCAATTACAAGAAACTCAGATCTCTTCCTTAGATATCTCCTACCCAATGACTGAAGTTACCTTGTGTCGCTTCACGCTTCAATGACTTCACACTATTGATTGTAATAGATTCAATACAGCGCTTGAATCTTCAAGTCTTCTCGCAAGAAGATAATCTTCTACAGAGGATGTAGAAGATCTAGCTCTAGAAACTTGGCAGCACAACTTTATAAAAATCTCTAGAGAAGAATTTTCTCAATAATAATCTCTAACTCAAAACTTTGAGAGGTGAGGTAGTTTTTTTTTGGAATAGCCCTTGAGTTCTTTAAATAGCCTTTAGGACGTGCTTAAAGTTGCTTAATTTGATTAGGATTAAAACAAACAGTTTGAGCACAATTAGAAATGCAGTTTCTAATTTTTTTGGGACTCTGCCACCTTATCCGCTCGAGCGGACCACCATCCGCTCGAGCGGATGAGGTTCTGTTTCAGCACTGGGCCATTCTGACTCTGTCCGTTCGAGCGGATGATGTAGTCGCTCGAGCGGACCCCATTCTGGTTGATCCGGAATTTCAGCTCTTTTTCTCCAGCTTTCTTCTTCTAATTCTTTCAAATTTCCTTCTTCTGAGTCCTTTCAATCTTCTACATTCAGAGTCGTTTTCTAAAAAATAATTACAACTCAAAAAACCCAGAGTTTTGTCCAACCCATGAATTTAGCCAACACTCAAAAACCTAACAAACATGTTTGTACCGTTTTCATCTATGATATAATTAGCGAAAGAAGAAGTGTCATAGAAGCAATGTGGAGTAGATAGGTGAAGAAAATAAATAGAGAAAGTTATCCATGTAAAATCTTATCAAGGGACAATCTTCACAACTTTCATTTTCTCGGCCACACATTGATCTGATTGTTTCTTTATACATAACACTTATGATTAGGAGGCCATCACCTCACCTTGAACATTTCACGTTCCAACTATTAGGGCCAATTATCTTTAACATAATTTTTAACTAGAATTTGTGATGCTGGAAGTTTCTTACATTGAGAGTATAATTGTCCCCTTGGCATTTAGAAGTGCAGTGTGTTTTTTCCTAGAATATTGAATTTCAAACACCTTAAATATCATAAGTATTATTTTGAAATCTCTTAATTTCAAAATCCTTAGCATTTATAAATGCTTTTCTTCGGCCATATGGAATTTGGAGCTCCGTGTGTGACCGTGGGAGACAATATTTGTAGAATTTGCAAATTCTCCAATCAAGAATTCATTGGTGTACGTATGCGCCGCATTGCGAAAAGCCAGAAATTGAGTAGAAGGTTTTTTGCGTTTCGTGAAAAACTTTGTCATTGCTCTTACATCATAGACAATTTATTGTTAAATTGAAAATAAAACAATTACCTTTTTTTTGTTTTTCTTCAAGAAAAACCGACCGACCAAACACGATTTTCTTTGCTGTCCACAGGCTTTTTTTTTTTGTAAGAAAGTGACAACACCAATATGCCCACGATAACTTGGAAAAAAGGGCGATGTGAAGGCACCTAATTAATAGGAAACTACAACCATGGTTTGGAGGTTTTTACCAAGGAAAAAACAAAAAACAGAAGCAACCAACCATGGATTGGAGGTTGGTTGGACTACTCTGCATCAAAATCCGTGGGAATATATAAAGTACAAACAGGGAAAGTCACCAAAGCAAACTCTTTTGATTTTGCTTTTACTTTCCCAAGCCCACTTCTTTACAACTAGCCACCAGCTTGTCGAGGTGTGGGCCATGTTCACGTGTCCCCACTTATTATATTCTGGAAATGGCGGCACGTGTTTTGTGAAGGTTGTCTAGGGAGCTTATTAAATCGGACAATATCTCTGTGTGCAGTGGACGCGCCGCACATTCATTGGCCCATTGAGCCTGGTGTACCAAATAAAAAATAAAGATGTCCCTTTGAAATAAAAGGTTCGGTGCAGATTTATTGCAACATGGTGTCAGAATTGAAGGTTCGGATGATAGAATTACTTCTATAGCACTTCATGAAGGATGGGAAGTGTCAATTGTGAAGCTCCTTCTATTTTATAGCTGTATCTACTATGCATATTAATTGGATTCTCTGTTTCTATGTTGTCTTACTGAATTTTCCAATATTCAGTTCCTGTGTTCCTAGAAGAGATGGTCATCTGTTTGAATAGTAGAATCTGTTGTAAATATATAACTAGCCATGTATTAAAATGCAGTCAATAAATAGGGACCAATGCTAACAAACTTTTCTTTTCTTTTTCATATGTATAAGGTGATATAAGGTATGCACTAAATATATACTTTTATTTCTTCCTTTGTTTCCTGTCTTTTTTTTTAGTGATCATCATCATCATTAACAAAGCCTTAGCACAATTATTATTTTTTACTAATATAAAAATTAAGACAACAAAAGTAATAAATGCTACTACAAATCTTAATCCACATTGCTTGTGGAGCATTTCATATATATATGAATAAAAATAGCAGAAGAGAAGGTTATTGAATTAAAGGTTAAGTAGACGTTTGGTTTTTGGAACTCAGAGGCCTCCTTTTGAGGGTAATTTATTAGTGTTCAAATGCTCTCTCTTTCTCTCTCAAATTCACCACATTCTTCCAAGCACCTAGAATCCAAGATGATTAAATCTGCAGAATTTAGCTAATCTAACCTGACAAGCCAATGGCTAAATTATTGAAATTCCAATAATTAAATAAAGAATATTAGTGATCATATTTTTAATTAAATGGTCAACTTACAATGAGGCCAACTTTTATTGAAGTAAAATCTCATAATATCTCATATATTGAAAGGGTGTCAATTTGAGTGCTTGGATTTCATAAGGTAAGCACTATTGCAGAGTTTCTTTTTTTAACCCAGGTTTTTTGTGTAACCATTCTCATGTTAAAAATTTAAAAATAAAAGTAACTTTTCTAAGAGAATCCAATTTTACGCCTCTGAAACATCAAAAGGTAATGAGAATTTTCACGAATTACATGAGAAGTCCGTAGAGTGGAAAAAAGTTTCCATGGAATCAAAAGTCCAGTTCAAAGCCTCGTAAGGTCCGCACTTGTGGATCTCCTTGAGAAGAATATTAGAAGGATCCTATTCTTACATCAATTAGAGAGGTTCGGTGAGGAGAAAAGTAATTAAAGTTCGCATTTTCTATTCAAGAGGAGGCAGCACCAAAATCTTTCTATATCACTTGGATGTGGGTTTCATTATTTCAGTGTCAAAATTCTCCATTTGTCCTTTGCCTTTTATGCGTCAGAGTGTCAAAATTTTCCATTTGTCCTCCGCCTTTTATGCGTCAGAGAACATTAATTTTACATATGAAAATGTTACAAGTAGGAAAGACATTCTTACCTTCGGCGAAATCACTGTTTTCATAAGAGCAGATTCATGAGTATATTTAACCATTTTAAGCCTGCTCAAATATTTAAATAATTTTTCTATAAATTAAAAAAAATTATAAAACTTCAATATATAAAATTAAACATCTTGACGTTGATCATTAATATATACGAGAATGTTGAATGGTTTGGATTATAAACTTGAAGCCCACAAAAATATAAAATATCAGACTTGTATGTAACTATGTAAGTCAGTCTCTAGCAAAATATTTAAGTACCATCTACCAGGATCTAAACTGTCAGCACCAAATTAAGGCTTTTTTTTTAGGTGGATGGTGCACAACGCGTGATACACCACCCTGACTGCCCACCTCAGTGAAATGAGATACCTTTTCGAGTTTTTCGGCTCTTTCCAATTTTCCTAAGTGGGCTTACGTACCCAAACGAAATTTACTTGGCATGGAGAGCAAGTTTGAATTTTATCACATGCCTGACTTTTTATTCATTTCATCTAAGAAACAGCATAAAGCTGATGTAACTAATGGGACTCTCACTCTCCTCATTTGATCTATATGTATCAATAGAACTCCTCCTTGTTGTAACTTTGCTTGTATTTATTTGGACTCTTGAGCTGTTCACTTCTCCAAACAAAAGCCCAACCAAATGATTTGTTGGGCATGTGCCATGTGTACGAAGATATTCATGAGATTGAGATTCACTGCTTGAGTAAAAATCATGGTGGGCCACACGCAACAGATATTGATAGGATCATTTCTCCTACAATCCTACTTATTTGAATGTGAAGTCACAAAATTTTTAATGGCAGAGACGCGGAATCGCCGTCATATGGAACCTATATAAAGACGAGTACTTCCTCAGCTCAATACACTTCATCAAGGTCTCTTCTATGGCTTTCTCCTTAACGCCGTCATACCCCTCCGTTATCTTACTGGTCTTCTTGCTCTCCTTTCCCCATCCTTCTCTCTCTGCTTCCTCTCCTTCTCCTTCTCCTTCCTTCCAAACGGAATTCCTAACGGTCCCTAACAGCATCTTCTCCAGCACCGTCAAGTCCGCCATCGAGCAGGTCCACCAGACCCTCTCCATCCTCAGCAATGTCGCCGGAATGTTCAACGACTTCCGCCTCAGTAACGCAGTCAACGACTGCACCGACCTCCTCGACTTCTCATCCGACGAGCTCACCATGTCCCTCGACGTAGCGGAATCCGTCAAATCCAACGGCCACCGCAACGGCACCGGGCATCCCGGCTCCGACATGAAGGCCTGGCTCAGCGCCGCGCTCGGGAACCAGGACACGTGTCTTGACGGATTCGATGGAACTAACGGGGTCGTCAAGACCCTCGTCGCCGGCAGCGTCCTGGGAGTGGTGTCGGTGGTCGCCGACGTACTCAAGATGGTGCGTAACATCCCGGCCGGGAAGTCCTCGGCGAGCGGATTTCCAAAGTGGATCAAGCCCGGAGAACGGCGGCTGCTGCAGGCCCCGGTAAGTGCCGTGACGCCGAATGTAACGGTGTCTGCTGACGGTAGCGGGAACTTCAGGTCCGTTATGGATGCTGTTACAGCGGCTCCGGATAATAGCGCGCGCCGGTACGTGATCTATATCAAGAGAGGCGTTTACAAAGAGAATGTGGAGATTAAGAAGAAGAAATGGAATCTGATGATGATTGGCGATGGTATGGGCGTGACCGTCATATCGGGAAATCGGAGTTTCATCGACGGGTGGACGACATATCGGTCCGCTACTTTCGGTAAGTACATTAATATAAGCGGTACGATATTTATGATTTTTATTAAGAAGACAATTTTGACCACGTTAGTTTTATTTGTGAAGACTGGATAGATGGAAAAGTAGGGGTAGAGAAGTCATTTAAATAAAGCATCACGTGAGTTCTGGTGCCTTGATTTTAATAAGGAGCGTGTGCTCTGTAGCCTGTGTCGGGTTCTCTGTTCTGATATTTTGAGTGATGACACGCAACGCCTCTGGTTTTGAAATTCAAATGTCATAGGGAGCAGCAATGATGAACTCCAATGTAGGTTTGGTTGGACCACATGGATAGGATAAGAGATTGATTAGGATGGATGAGTTTTCTTTTTCTTAATTTAATGAAAGTTCTTTGTGCAGACTTGAAAGTACTCTCTATTGGATATTACGCCCCAATCGAGCTCCACTTTCCTAAAATCAATGGGAAACGGCACAACGTATGTCCCGTGGACATTCTGAAATCACTTTTAGGATGTTACAATACAATCTATTGGCCTTCTGATTGTCTAAAATTTAATGCTTAGACTACAATTATGATCGCTCGGAAACCTAAGTTGACGTTCACCTCAACATTAATGGTGCACCAAACTAAACGAAGATCAAAGATCTGAACAACTCATAGCTACATTAAATGACTGATTGATTTGAGTGACCCCCCACCTATTTGAAGCAAACAAATGGATATAAATATCTGGGACATGGAGTTTGTGGTTTGCACAGTCCCAGTCACTGTAAAAAAAGTTAGAAAATCAATGTTAGTGAGAGGCACAGTCAAGACAATTAAACAGCTTTCTCTACGGTGTGTTATTCGTCTTTTTCAGAATATGTAATTCATACAACCGACAATTTAGACTATCTAGACGTAAAATCGTATCAAAACTACGGTAGAAAGCAGTAAAGAAGTAGGTCAGGTCACATTGATAAAAGGAACATGGAAGGGTAATTTATTACACATTGCTTGACTACAGTTGATTTCACGCGTATTGATGGGCCTAGGGCTCTCAACCCTTTTCGTGTGACAGCTGTACTGATTGATTTGAGACCCAGCAGGTATGTGGATGTGGGTCGGTCGTGGCCCACTCTATGATGTTCTACATTAATTAATTGGCTGAATATGTTACGTAGCTTACAAGTATCTATCGATGCACACACTTCTGAATGTCTTCATTAGATGAGTGTGGTGGAGTCTCTTGACTCTTGACCCACCACAACTGTAACTGTAAATGTGACTGTAAATGTAACTGGCTTGTTGTGTGGGACATCTCTTCAGCTGTATCTGGTATGGGTTTCATAGCCCGAGACATGACCTTTGAGAACACTGCCGGACCATCCAAGCATCAGGCAGTTGCTCTCCGCTCCGACTCAGACCTCTCCGCCTTCTTCCGCTGCGGCATTGACGGCTACCAAGACACTCTCTATGCACACTCCCTCCGCCAATTCTACCGAGAATGCCGAATCACCGGCACCGTCGATTTCATCTTTGGCAATGCTGCCGCCGTCTTCCAAACCTGCCAGATCCTCGCCCGCAAGCCCCTCCCGGACCAGAAGAATTCCGTCACTGCACATGGCCGCAAATACGCAGATCAGACCACAGGCTTCTCCTTCCAATACTGCAATGTTACCGCCGACGCCGACCTCCTCGCATCGCCCAATTCAACAGCGACGTATCTTGGGAGGCCGTGGAAGGAGTATTCACGTACCATTTTCATGCAGTCGTATCTGAGTAGTGTAATAAGGCCGGAAGGGTGGCTTGAATGGCAAGGGGATTTTGCACTGAGTACACTCTACTATGCTGAGTACAGAAATTATGGGAAGGGTGCGGGTTTGGTGAACCGGGTTAAGTGGCCAAGTTTCCATGCAATTAACGAGTCGAGTCAGGCGTATAATTATACGGTGGCCCAATTTATTGATGGGAATATATGGTTGCCCCAGACTGGTGTGAGATACACGTTGGGTCTGACCATGTAGGAGAGAGTCTTTCTACTACGGTGGTTGGTGATGAAAAGACCCAAGTTTTAATTGTATTTTACTTAGTATTCTTTCATAATTTTTTTTTATAGCAGTTTGAAGATAAAATGAGTTTCTTTCCTGCTGTATTGATGAGATATATATTTGTAACAGAGTTTTAAAGAGGGGTTCATAGCCTAGCATATTGGTCAGGAGACGACTGTTGCATTATCTGTTGTTTTCCTTCTTTCTACTATTATTGAAGTATATAAGAACTCTAGTTCTCTGTTGGTTTCTATTTTTGTAAGGTGTTTTTGACAGGGACTGAATGGACAGAGCGGTCATGTTTGGAACCTAGAAGGGGCCTAAAAATAGGTGAGACATGGTCTAAGGGTCTAATTACTAAGTAGTCAGTCAGTTTCTAATTTAATTAAATTGGAACAATGATTATTAATTTTGGTTTCAAGTATGATGTTTGAATAATCTCTTTAAAGGTTAATTAACTGCTTTTCTAGCTTATCTATGACATAGAGAGGGATAATTATTAGTTAAGATAGATATAGAGAGTTTTACCGGAAATATGACTCAATAAAAAAAAAAAAACCCACAAAATTGCGAGGATACTAGAATCTTGTCGCAGCTTCCTTTGACTTTAAAATGGTATTTTTTAAAGCTGAAGTTGCCCATTGGTATAGTTTGTTAGGGGATTTTGGTTCCATATTTAGCCCATCATCTTAAGTTATAGCAACAAATCTTAAGCCGCGGGTCAATGGACAGGCTTGACAGTCAGTCTTAGGCCCAGATCATTTGGGATTTGATAGCGTTGAACTAAACATGGGTTCAGGTCTGGCTCGTTTTCTTATCGGCCAAAAAAATAAGGCTGTAATCCAACACATAGGCCTTAAAAGATGACCAAAATGGAGAAAAAAGTGGGCCGTGTTCAGTGGGGAACAGGATGGATTGGCTGTTAAGTTAAGCACCATAATCTTATTTTGTCCATGGTACAAGCCCGGCTGCGTGTGTTTCACATCCAAGCCGAACAACATGTGGCCCACCTTGACCTATAAATAGGGGATCCGCCATCAGGTGTGTCACACATGTTGACAAACTTGGACGATTATAATGTCGTCTCTTCTATGATCCACATTTACAGGGTCTGTCCATCTGGGCCGGAACGAAGCCTGTCTAATATGGCCCTTTTAGATTTCCGGGTTAACATTCTGGCCCATATCGATGTAACGGGCCTAGGATTTTGGCCCAGTCCTACCTCATTAGAAAACTTGATCTTTATGCCAGGTCCGATTGGAGTGGATCTGTAATTATAAGAAGTCCAGGTCCAGCCCATTTTATAATTGGACTGGGCTATATAGGTCCTTCTGAGCCAACTCTGTGGGCCAAAATATGAGCACAATCGAGTCCAAGACTTTTCCTATAAATTAATCAGTAGGATACGTACACCTTAAATTTCCGAACAGTTCAAAATCACTGTCTCAAAAATCAATTGCCTTGGTGTCATACCCACCATTAGACTGGGTTTATTAACTTCAATCCCACCAAGTCTCCTACTCTCCATAAAAAAATTCCGATGCTTATTCTAGTTATAGTTGAGGTGACACATATGGGCCTAATTCGTTTACTAAGACACAAGGTGGGTTCCACCAAGCAAATTCAAAGACCTCCAGTTGTGAAAGTCAAAGCCATGGGCAGAACCAGTCATCGTTCTGTGGGCCCTTTACCAAAGCCGGCCGCGCTTGCCTGCTTGTTTAATACTTTCATAGGTAATCATTTATGATCCTTTCCTCATGGCATCACAACCATTCAATAGAAAGTCAAAATAAAAAAAAAAAAGGTTTACAATGAAGATGGCTAGTAGTCTATAAACTATGTGATTCCCAGCTACTTTGCTTTGGATTTGGTTAGAATTGGTATTCATCCTCCAAGTGGTTTCATGCAAAAGGAAAGCAGAAATAATGCCTCTCTCCATCGAAACTGACGTTTAATACATTCGGCGAAACAACCAATGTGAATAAGTGTTGTTGAATTGTGACATGATGTAACATCAGTAATTCAAAAATGTATAGTTCTTAAAAATAATGGTTTGGATTTTTTTAACGAAATGATTTTAAAGCTTCAAAGTTGAAAATAGTAAGATTTATTTTTTCAAACACAATGGTGAGGGACACGGGTGCAAAGAGATCATTTATTTACGTTTATTTAAATATATAAATGAATTATCACATGTGTAAATATGGTCACACAATTTTAAATTATTCATGCCTATTTATATTTGTAGTGTAAAAAATAGTATGTAAATATTGTCGTTTTTCATACCAAAATAGGTGTGGAATTCTTTCACATCTCCCTCTTGCAAAAAGCCATCAAATGAACTCTTGCTTTATGATTATTAGGGTTGAGGGGTGGAGATATAAGGAAGCTTTGTGGATGAAATGTTTGCTTTCCTAGGAGTTGCATTACTAAGAGTGATAACGGAATATTAATTCCCCTCGTTTCCTTTGATTCTATTTCCATTTAAGGAAGCATGTTTGATGTATGTTCATTTATGAGCATTCACCTTCTATCTCCCTTTTTAGCAACTTAAGTTATATATGTAATTCCTTTGCATCTTATCCTATACAATCAAATTATAAGAGTGTGTGGGTTTGATTCTCTCATGCCATAAAGTTAGAATGAGATCAAAATTCTTAGCCCAATCATATTTTTGGGAGTGCCAACTTGATATAATTGGCGATGGAAATGTCTGTCCAAGTTCTCTGTTTAAAGGTAGGGATGCTAGTTCAAGGTACGATGATGAACCCCTAGCGGTCGGAGTGATAACAAGTCAAGAGCTAGCTCGACCTGCTTTTGACTCGAAAGGTAACAGATTGGTTTAAGAACGGATGAAAAGAAAAGGTCTTGCAAGCAAGAAAACGTCATGAAGAGTATAAAATTGAAACTCGGAACGGCATTGAAATTTCAAACCTTGTGTGTGTTTATTAAATTTAGAACTATCCATCCACTTTTGTTGAATGCCCAAACTGCCCTTTAAAGGTCAGAGTAAAAAAGCTAAATGAAAAAAGCACTCTTTCCATCATCCACTACATGGTGTAGATAATTGGAGGAATTACATTAACTACATCTAGCCATTGAGAACGACCCCTTGAGAACAACCCCTTACCTTTGATAAGTGACGACACTTCTCACTTGGTTGACCAGAGTTCGAACCTTGGGTACACGACATTTTCTCACTTGTGTAGGCTTTCTTCTCTCTTGTGCGGGCTTCTTTTCCACTTATGTGGGACATTTTTTCCACTTGTGCGTTGTCTTCCCGTTTGTGTACGGACTTTCTCTTGGACTCGGGTTAAAAAATAAAAATAAAAATTTCATCTAGCCATTTCCATTATAAGTCTTATTTCACAAGGCGCCCCATGTAAAACTTTCAGGAATCCGGTGTTTCTAAATGGTTCCTCACACTCTTCCATAAAATCTTGGGTGTAGTTTTGCATTGTAATAACAAAAGGCGATTTTGACTTCCAATAGAGTGTTGTTTGATGAATGACTCTGATGAAAATTGGAGTGGTCATGTGGAAAATAAATTGGCTTGAATTTTAGTTACAACCACCTCATTGCGATGTATATTGGAGAAATTTAAATCTTCTGCTTGGAAGATTTGGCAAACTCATGCCCCCAAAATTTCATTATTCTACATAGAATAGTACTTATCTAATGACACTGCAAAAATAGATGCATATGAATTTTGGAAAGCTCAAAGGTGATTTTAAACATATTTTTGTAGGGAATAAGTTAATTTTATATGACACCATGAACTCACGATACATGATAAAACAAGAATTTATGCTTCTCAGGTGAATTGAATTTCTGTATATTATGCTGGTTTGTTTGTTCGCATAAAACTAGTTGGAAATGAATACATCAAATTCATGATGAAATGAGATCTATTGAGTATTATTAAAGCGGCAAGAGCTGACTGAAGATTGGACCTTTGAGTCTTCCTCTTGGGTGGGGCATATAGAAATTCTAATAGAATGTAAGGAAGTTGGAATTCTAACATTATATTATCTCAAAGAATTTTCAACATACAAAATTGCAGTAAAAAATTCTGGCAAAAAAATGGGCCCTAGATATTGAATTAATGGGTTAATGAGTGAATATTCGATTTCCACTAAGGCCCTGTTTGTTTTCATTAAAATATATGGGAACTGAATATATGTGGTGGTTAATAATGAGAACAAATGTGAATTTAAAATAAATGAGAAGCAAATAAAATCTTCATTTGATTCTATTTCTCTAAAAGAAAATGTTATTTGATGTTTGTTTTTGAAAACTCACCTTTAATCTTCATTTTAACCACCCGACCCATGTACTAATTCCTATGCATTTTGATGCGAACAAGGCCCGAAGTGGAAGGTTATTTGATTTTCATTCTTGAAATGTTAACCATTGGTTCTTGGTTATTAACTGCTCATAGAAATACAGTCCTAACATTCAATCACATGAAGTAATCTTCCTCAACAGTGGTATTCATAATCAACTTGAGGGCATATCTGTCAAATACAACTACAAAACATTTTCATCTTATCTTTGAACGCGTTTTATGAACTTGGTCATAACTTGTGTCATAACTTAAAAAACATTATTTGAAACAAAGACTTCTCTTCTCCCTCTCCCCTCAATAAATTCGAAACCAAACCTTGGGCTTCTTCAACTCATTACACATCAAGAGAAAGAGAAAGGAGAGAGAGAGAGAGAGAGAGAGAGAGAGAGAGGATGGACTCAATGAAATCCTTCAGGGAAGATGAGGCAGAAGAGCAAGCTTACCGTCGAAAAACCAGAAAACGCGTCATCATCATCACCATCTCCACGATCCTCTTAGTACTAATCATCGTCGCTGCTGTCTTGGGCGTTGTCCTCCCCAGCAAAACCAGCAATTCAACCCAAAGCCCTTCTTCAACCTCCTCCTTTAGTTCGATACAATCCATCTGCAGCATCACACAATACGCCAAGTCGTGCATTTCAAGCCTCACCTCCCGCCAAAACCCCAACATGACGTCTGACTCCGACCCATTACACCTCTTCAAGCTGTCCCTCCAAATCTCCATCGATGAGCTCTCCAACATTTCCTCAATCCCTGAATCCCTTTCCACCCAAGCCAGCGACATCCGCGTCAAGAACGCTCTAAACGACTGCAAACTCCTCTTCTCCAACGCCATCAAGCAGCTCAACGACTCCCTCTCCTCGACGAAGCTCGACGACATAAGAACATGGATCAGTGCAGCTTTAACCAATCAAGAAACATGCCTGGACAATATTGGATCGGTTTCGGCGGAGTTCGGTGGACTGATGCAAACTGCAATGGAGAATTCAACCGAATACACCAGCAACTCTCTCGCTATCGCAACAAAGGTGTTGAAACTGCTGCAGAATTTCAATCTTCCGATTCATAGGAAGCTGTTGGGAGAGGAATTTCCAAGCTGGGTGTCGGCGGCGAAAGGGAGGAAACTGCTTCAGGACGGGGCTCCAAAGGCAGACGTGGTGCTTGCAAAGGACGGGAGTGGGACGTATAGGAGTATTGCAGAGGGGGTGGCGTCGGCGTCGGCGCCGGAGAAGAGAAAGGAAGATATGTGATATATGTGAAGGAGGGGGTGTATAAGGAGAGGGTTGAGATTTATATATCAAGATGGAAAGTGATGATGTTTGGAAATGGGAAGGAGAAGACCATCGTCTCTGGGAGATTGAATGTCAGGGACAGGACTCAACCCACTTTCAGGAAGTTGATCAACGAAAACTGATTAGGTTATGAGATTTGACTTCCAAATGATTGACTAATTATGATTTTCTTGTTTAATTAGCTCATAAGAAAGTGTATTTCGGAAATTAACTCAATGTGATTTTGTACATTCTTGATAATGTGATGGAAGAAATATTGTGAAAAACAGTTGACTTATTCCTGATGAGTACTGGAGCAGTTTGATTTTATGTGTGGGCCGGCATTGCATGTGGGACCCATCTCAGATGATAAATATGGTTTGGATATGCTGATGTTGCTGTTGGGCCACTTTTGTTTAAATAATTAACTGTTAATCATTTCACAGATCTTACTGTGACTAACTTGATCTGAATGAAGTGAAGAAATTCCACTAAAGAAGTTAGTACTAGGGGTTGTTGAGGAGTGGGCTCCACCCTATGGAAGTATAGGAAAGTATTTATGGTTAATTAGTCCAGTGTTTGGGAGCCTGTTCGAGCCCGTCTTGAAGTTCAATCCCTGGATCCTTCACCCTTGCTTTTTCTGGGGCTCACTATCTTATCATGGCAAGGAGTGGTTAATTAATAATGTGGTTAAGTTAATTAGATGAGCTTAATCGAACTTATTTTATAGACATCAGCCTTAGGATAACCTTTCAAAGATTTGCATCATTCAAAAGATGCATTTCTCATGTTTGCCTAAATGTAGGTGCAACTGTTTGCTCTATGATCACCATTAGGTTAGGCAGGCAGGCCATAAAAAATAGTCATCGAATCGTACATAATATATGGACGTCTCTGTGTTTTTGTATATTAAAGGCAATTATATAAGCATCCAAACTGTCCATTCCAACTGTCACTCTTGGTAAGATGGATTTTCAAAATTTTTATCCAATGAGAAATATTTACTAATTTAATAAGTCAAAATTTGAAAAGATCAATTAGATTATGACTGTCCAATCCACAAATGAACATCACCCTGATCTAAGTAATATTTGCTGAATGATAAATGACACATCAGGAAAGTGGGCCCTGTTGCACTAAAACTTGTGATTAATTAAAATAAATTACTTATTACTAGTTTAAGCGTACATATTGATATCAATTGGTTACTAAATGTCATTAATATGAAAACACATTCATAGATTTAACTTGAAATCACTTAATCTAGTCCATAAAGATAGACTGTGGTTCAACTTGGTAGGTGATAGAGTCAATTAACATAAGAACTCTTCCAAGGTGATTGACTCACAATCTTCCGGAATTTCAAGAATCCAATAGACCCGGTCATCCAAGAGTCTCACAAAAGCAATTTATGCAAATCTGCATTATATGGAAAGGAGATTACAAAAAAAATTTGTCCAAGATACATCCATCCAGCCAAGAGATTTAACAAATATGGAAAGCAAATCATCAAATTATTGATCCACACGGTTTTCGCAGCAATGAGTACAGTGTATTGCCTTTTTCCTTGTACTTCTAAATATTATAAATAACAAATCTAAGAGGAGAGAAAGTATTAAGAAGAAAATACTATTCTACCATTTATTAAAGGATCTGTCTTTACTTGCCTCGGATCGGATTTCTTTATCTTCGTTGCTCCGCTTGCCGCGAAACATCGCCGCACTTCTTGCTGTGGCCTCAACATTTTCTTATCCGGACAATATCAATGGCATCCTCTTCTTCTTCCATCACAGCAATTTCACTCCATCAATTGGCAAGCTTTGTATTAGTTAAGTTGTCTTCAATGAACTATCTTTTATGGCGCACTCAAATGGAACCACTGATCGAGAGTCAAGACCTTCTTAATGTCATCATGGCTGACCCACCAAAGGAAACTATTGAATCTGAAAAAGGTGATATTCTTCCCAATCCCAAATTCTTAGCATGGAAAAAATTTGATAAGCTTGTTAAATGCTGGATCTTATAAACTCTTTCTGAGGAAGCTTTAAGCTTGATTGTCGGTCTCAATACCTCTAAAGAGGTACGGAAAACTCTTGAGGATAACTATGCTCAAGCTACAAGAGACAGAGAGCATGCTTTAGTATGACAGATGCAACTTTGTAGAATGGGAAGTTCATCTGTTAGTGGAAATGTGAGAAAATTTAAAAACACATGTGACAACCTTGCAGCCATTCAAAGACCAGTTAGTGACAATGACAAAGTTTTCTGGTTGTCCAATGGTTTATCATCAAAATATGAGAATTTCTCTGTTTGTATGCTCTTCAAACCACCAACACCATCCTATGTTGATTTTGTCAATGCATTGATAAATTATGAACTTCGACTCACTAGTCGAAGTCAAGGCAATGATACTTCTGTTGACCGCAATCAGGCTTATTTAGCTAATAAATCGGGAAATTATAATAAAAATGGAAGAGGTCGTGGTCGTGGTGGTCGATCTTTCAACTCACGAGGAAGAGGTTTTGGAGCATATCGTGGCCAACAACATTTTTCACAACAAACTTTTAGTGGTGATAATACTAGTGTTCTTGGACAACCATCAAATCATCCTCAACAAGTACACGGGCATGGAAACTTTGGTAATATACCAAAGAACTCAAATACTGCTCCAAAACCAATGGAGAAACGCCCACAATGTCAGGTTTGCAAGAAGTATGGGCATGATGCACTGCAATGTTGGCATCATTTTAATCACTTTTATCAATCCGAGGACATTCCACAAGCATTAGCTGCTATGTCTCTTTCTGAACCACTTGTGGATCCAAATTGGTATACTGATATAGGCACATCCTCTCACATGACAAATAATGCGGGTAATCTCACTTCTTCTTTTCCATATTTAGGAAATGAGAAAGCCTATATTGGTGATGAAAATGGATTAAATATTTCTCATGTTGGGGCTTCTCATATCTCTTCGACACATGGTCCTATTCAACTTAACAACGTCTTGGTTGTACCTGATATTAATAAAAATCTATTATCAGTTAGCCGGTTTACTAAAGATAACTCCTGTTCTTTTGAATTCACTTTTTTTGGTTTTGTGATCAAGGATTGGAAAACGGACAAAATCCTGGCAACTGGGAGTAGGACAGGTGGACTTTATGCTTTGGACAAAACAGAGGAGCAAGCACTAGTAGCAGCAAATAAAGCCAAAGGAACTGATGTTCTCTGGCATTAGCGTTTGGGACACCCAAACTCTAAAGTAATATAGACATTATTTTTGCGACAATTTATAGATGTGTTGGAATGGTTTAAAAGCCCTTCATTTTGCGGTAGTTGTCAAATGGGAAAGAGCTGTAAACTTCCCTTTTCTCTTCATAATAAAAGATCTATGTTCCCTCTGTCCAAAATATATTGTGATCTTTGGGGTCTTGCTCCTATTGCGTCAGTTCAAAATTTTCGATTTTATGTTGTCTTTGTGGATGACTGCACCAGATTTAGTTGGATATATCCTCTAAAGAAAAAGTCTGACTTTTATGAGTGTTTTCTCAAATTTTAGAAGATGGTTGAAACACAGTTTGGCACAAAAATTAAAAAATTTCAATCTGATGGAGGAGGTGAGTTTAGTTATACTCCCTTTATTGAGCATCTTGAAAGGAATGGTATTCTCAGATATATTTCTTGTCCTAGAACAGAACGGGGTTGCAGAAAGAAAACATTGACATATAGTCGAGATGGGGCTCACTATGCTTTTTTCATGCTCACATTCCATTAAAATTTTGGGTGGATGCATTTACTACAGCAATTTATCTAATAAATAGGTTGCCTACACCAGTCTTAAAGATGAAATCACCCTTTACACTCATATATGGTACTATTTCTGATTTTTCCGTATTAAGAGTTTTTGGATGCAGATGCTTTCCTTATCTTCAGGATTATGCTAAAAACAAGTTTGTGCCAAAATCCTATCCATGTGTCTTTTTGGGCTATAGCACCTTACATAAAGGGTATAGATGTTTACATCCTCTAAGTAAACGAGTCTACATCTCAAGACACGTTGTTTTTAAGTCCTTAATCCGGGGAACGCGCAGCAGTGGGTCAGAAAATTCCACCTGCATGCACAGATTATTTTCCCACAGGATTCCGCGGTGAGGAATATTTCAGATGATCCATCACAACCAATTAATCAATTTTACAACAAATAATAATATGCGGAAGCATGTAGCAAAATAAAAATTAAATGTAACATAAGATAAGTGCACAAGCTTGGAATAAAAAAGGAAATATATACATAGCATAACCCAACGTTAATTAAAGTTGTGAGGACCACAAAAGTATATTTAAATGATACAACCCAACAAGGCAATAAAGGCCATAAACAGAGTTCCCAAAATAAAAGTCACTCCCCAAAAGATGTTGTCGAAACTCCAGACCCAACATGATGTCTATATGACATCATTTGGCTGCCACTCGTGCTCCATTAGAGGCCCTACTGCCTCCTTCGCACACTCCGCCTCAATGGTTGCGGGTTCGACATTTGACACTAAACAAAAAAGTATCAGGCATGACGGTCTGGCAGGTGAATAATATAGATAAGATATACAAGTTTTATCCATGTTATATTTAAAATCATAAAATACAATTGAAACGAAACATATGTAATGAATAAATCAATTAAACCATTTCTGTACAAATAAAAGAATTTTATATTTAAAATATTTCAAATTGACTGCCAATTAATCAAAATATTGACAAATCACATTTAGCTATATTCTCCTATTACCGAAGTAACAAGAGCACACAGACAGAAACCGTTGCCATATAAAATGGCCGGAACAGATAACCGTTGTCATATGAAATGGCCGAAACAGATAACCGTCGCCATATGAGATGGCCGGAACAGACAGAAATCGTTGCTATGGCTGGAGCAAACAGACAGAAGTCCAAACTGCAGTTGGCAAATCATAATTTTAGGATCCTAAGCCGGGTGACCAATCCGACAAAGTGACCTAAGCTTAGTGGTGCCGATTCAAATCCAAAATGATATAATTCAAATCATTAAACAGAATTCAATCTGATAAAAGGACTACTCTTTATTAAAATCATCAGACAATTTCAGAACAAATCAGATGAGTAGCCTTTTTAATGTTTTCAAACATAGCAATCAATCAACTTCATTTCAAATCAATTTATGAGAAAACATGGAATTATTCTAACTCGGAATGAGATGATTAGTAGTGTTTGATGGGCTTACCAGGGGCCGTCTCGATACACACTTAGTGTCTCCATATCAGTTTATGAGTAAAGGAGTTGCTTTCTCCGAAGGTTTCCGACATTTCAGGGCATAAAGTGTATATAGAGACTTAAAGAAAACCCTCGGTGATTAAATTTCCAAACTTTCTTTCCACTTCTCCATTTAGTTTTTATCATACAATGTGTTCCGGACTTCAAATTTCAATCTCCAATCAATCCGGGTCATTAGAAAATTTTCATATTCGAAACGGGCTCAAAATTTGCACAAATGGGCTTCAATTTGCCCAAGAATGAAGTCTGGGCCAGAACCCAGGCCCGCTCGCACAACTGCTGCTGCCCCTTTTCTGCAACACTTTTTTTTTTTTTTTTGCATGTTCTTCTTCTTCAAACAGTTCTTCCTTTCGCTTGCCATCATGTTTAAGTGGCCTATTCGTTAGTTAGATGTTAAGAATGCCTTCTTACATAGTTTTTATAAAGAAACAGTGTATATGGAGCAACCTCCTGGTTTTCTTAGTACAGAGTTTCCTAATCATGTTTGTCGTTTGAAGTAGGCCTTGTATGGATTAAAGCAAGCACCTTGTGCCTGGTTTGATAGGTTCAGCAATTATCTTCTTCATCTTGGCTTTCTTTGTAGCCATGCGGACTCCTCTCTTTTCATCATGCATAACTCCAATGGTATGGTTATTCTACTAGTCTATGTCGATGATATAGTCATCACCGGAAATAATTCCACTCTTGTATTTCATTACATAACTAATCTAAGTGATGAGTATGCTATGAAAGATCTTGGATTTCTTTATTATTTCCTTGGTGTTGAAGTTACAAAGATACCAGGAGGCATTCTTCTTACCTAAATGAAATATGCAAATGAACTTTTGGAGCGTGCTCAAATGCATGAATGCAGGTCCATCTATACTCCCTTGGCACAAATTCATAATTTATGTGCTAGCACATCTTCAGATGAGTTGGTTGACCAACTTTTTACAGATCATTGGTTGGTGCTCTCCAATATCTAACTATTTCGAGATCAGATCTCTCTCATGCAGTCAATTTGGTTTGCCAATGCATGCAAAAACCAAGTGTATCTCATTATCAAGCTATAAAAAGGATTCTTCGCTATCTAAAAGGTACTATGGATCATGGGCTTTAGTTTCTTTCCCAAAGTACCTTGGATCTTTATGCCTTCTCAGATGCAGATTGGGCAAAATGTCCAGATACTCGACGTTCAACCACAGGTTATTGTGGTTTTCTTGGTTCAAATTGTATTTCTTGGTGTGCAAAAAAACAAACTATTGTTACTCGTTCAAGTGCAGAAGCTGAATATCGATCCATGGCGTCCACTACTGCCGAGCTTACTTGGATCACATTTTTGTTACGGGATATATGCATTGCTCTTATTCGTCAACCATCGTTATTTTGTGATAATATCAGTGCATTATATATGACTATAAATCCAGTTTTTTATGCACGAACAAAGCATATTGAGCTGGATTTTCATTTTGTTAGAGAAAAGGAGGCTTTAGGTTCTCTTATCGCACGCTTTGTTCCATCCACTCATCAACTTGCAGATGTCTTTACGAAAGCTCTTCCTCACCCTTCCTTTATTGATCTACGGATGAAGCTGGGTGTTCATGCCTTATCACATACTAGCTTAAGGGGAAGTGATAGAGTCAATCAACATAAGAACTCTTCCAAGGTGATTGACTCACAATCTTCCGGGATTTGCAAGAATCCAATAGACCCGGTCATCCAAGATTCTCTCAAAAGCAATCCATGCAAATCTGCATTATATGGAAAGGAGATTACAAAAACAATTTGTCCAAGATACATCCAGCCAAGAGATTCAACAAATATGGAAAGCAAATCATCAAATCATTGATCCACACGGTTTTCACAGCAATAAGTACTGTGTATTGCCTTTTTCCTTGTACTTTTAAATATTATAAATAACAAATTAAAGAAGAGAGAAAGTAATAAGAAGAAAATACTATTCTCCCATTTATCAAAGGATCTGTCTTTACTTGCCTCCTATCATAAGTTTCTCTAGTAGGGACATGGGTATGGTTATGGGTTCAAGTACCCTTTCAAGAAAATAATAACTAAAAAAACGACTTTTATTTATTGAGAAGATTAGAGTTGGAATCCAGTTTTAACTTTACCGCTTGTTTGGTTGTCTTGTCTGGAAACTCCTAAACAGAAACTCCCTACATAATGTAGTGGCTGTCCTGTTCATCGAGATTTTAAGCTGAAAGTCTCCTGAGTTGACTGAGTGAAAAGTCATCTTTTACTAGTTGAATTCTCTTATTTTTGAAATTTAGAATGCTCTTAATACAGTAGCATTTTGGAATTCTCCAAATGGTCCATGCAACATAACCCAAACCCAAACGCCTGCAACTAAACACGCCCCAGTAGGAGTGCAAAGTTTGCCTTGTTGCTTCCGTAATTCGACCCTAAACCAATATGCATATGACCCACACATCCTGAACAGTATTATAACGGGCTGGGTTATAGTCAACCAACTCAAGTTGTAGAACCCATTTAAATGGGTTAGATTAGGACTGATCTTCAAATCCATATCCATCTAAATAATTTCGTACTGATTTAATATTTTGAAAGCTAGAATGATTTATGTTATATGAAATGAGTTTGGATTTTTTCTGGCCTGTAACTTAACTCAAATGCAGCTCATATTTGAATGAGAATAGGTTTGGGCCAAGTGTCTTTAGGTTAGTTGGGTTGAACAGGTTGACCCATGTGGATTATCCAGGTCAGGTTGGGTTAAACAGGTTGACCTACATTGAATGCGGATTATCCAGGTCAGGTAAGGTTTATCCGCACTGAATACAGGTAGAAGTTACATGACCAGTTTTAAAATCAGATTAGATATGGGTTGGACTTCAACCTGTAGGTACTCGATGTCAACTCAAACAGTCTGGCCCGATTCGACCCATGTGAGGGATTAAAATTTTGTTAATAATATACAAAGGCAGGACATGGTTGTGTGTAGTTTGGATTTCAAACATAGTTCCATTGATTTGCAGAATCTCCTATTCTGGAGTTGCTGATGGAAAGGGCTTCTTCACAAGAGACATGGGCTTTGAGAACCCGGCTGGGCCTGAAGGTCAACCAGCAGTCGTACTCTGTTCGACCGCTCTGTCTTCTGCAACCGCTTGCTTCAACGGGCTACCAAGACTCTCTACACCCACTTACCTTGGGAGGCCGTGGATGGACTACCCGACGATAGTGGTGATGCAGACGAAGATCAGAGGATTCGTCCACCCTGCCGGGTGGATGATGTGGGCCGGAGATGAAACTGACCCACCAAATACCATATTCTATGCTGAGTATATGAATAGTGGGCTGGGTTCGGGTTTGGCGAACCGGGTATAGTGGGCTGGGTTCGGGTTTGGCGAACCGGGTATAGTGGGCCGGGTACAGGGCTGATTTGAGTGAGGAGATGGCAAGGAAAGACACTGTGGATTAGTTGATACAAGGGAGTGAGTGGGTCCAGGAGACTGGAGTGGAGTTTGAGGCGACCTTGTGACTGGACAATGGGTGCTGACGTGGGGAAATCTCATCCATTGAGAGAGATGAGAAGAGGCTGATTTGATTGATTGTGGTATTTCCCTTATTTCTTAAAAACATGATAAGTTTTTAGGATTTTTAAAATCCCCTAAATTATAAAAGATTTCTGAAAAACACCTTCACTCACAGCCCTTTACTTCCATAATTCCATTGTTTTCAATTCAAATTTCAACCTCTTTTGAAGAGTAAAAGATGAAAATGTCCTTTCCTTGTTTGAGCCCACAATGTCAGAAAAAAGAAAGGACATAGTTTTAAAAACCCATGCAATTGTGTGAATTTAAAAGATTTGTTGATAAATCAATATCTTTAAAATTAGTTTCTTACTTCTAAAAGTAAAATTTATTGGAACCTTGAGCTGACAGTCGGCAAATTAAAGTTAAATTTATATAATGTTGACCCTTCCATGTGGTCAAAAGCCTTTTCATGACTCTGGGTTGAACAGAACAAGCTTCCTACTATCACATACGCCTAATTTAGTCTCCCTTTACTTAGTTTTTGGGCATTGGCCTACCATGTTCCCAGAGAATGAGTTGCGTGGCCTTTAGTTAGTGTGTTAAAAGAATAAGAATTACCTAGACAATTGAGATTAAAGTTCTAATTACATTAGCATATGCTTATCCATTCTCTATTTTCTAAGTAGTAATGATTGTTTGTTAAATACAATGAACTCTTTCCAAATGTAGTTTCAAAGTGAGCCCTGACCTACACATTTATGTTGGGGTCACAGCAGATGAGCAGAGTATCCACTAGCCGCAGCCATTGAAAAGTTAGAAGGCTAACCCGTCCACTCAAATATCCAAACGTGCAAGAAGAAGAAAAGAGTGGCTTTCACTTCAATATTCCTTTCAAGATAAAGATGAGAGAGTCTCACCACTCATTATTTCTGTAAGGCACTAACTTTTAGTGTATACATAAGATATGGAATCCACTACTCTGCTTCGCACGAGATCAGAGAATTTATTCTCTACACCTACGAACCTCTTAACATGTGATGACTCAAATTTTAAACCATGTAATAGAACCAATCGACACCTTCTTACATCTAAACAGTTAAAATTTTTTTTTTCTGTATCAGACCTGACAAGAGAGTTATCATTTCTCTTCCTCAGATCGATAGGATTTCTCAATTCTCATTCAACTCATTTTACAGCCATATGTGCAAATTGGTATGATCAAAACACACAGAGGGAAACAAACTGCCGTCAAATTAATGACACAAACCACATTCATTGCCTCCACATAAAAAGCTCACCTCCCCGTCCTCAAATGGCTTGTTTTGCGTGCCAATTGTGATTCCAAAGACACTTTATGCATCTTTCTTCGCTGGCGTTTTTTCTCACCACTCTTTTTTGTTCGTTTTAACGTTATGTTCGATTGCATGTGCCACAGACGACACTAGCATGTGATGTGATCTCTTGGGACTAATATAAAATCTACAAAGCCAATGAGACCTTAAACAACACAGTGGAGATAACAAAAGTAGGGTTCCTTTTCACAACCATTATCAAAGACAAACGCAAGCCACTCGTGGGTCATCTCCTTCTAAATAGAAACATCCAAAAGTTAGAGGCAATCCCACTTTGGCATTCTAATTCACCAATAACCCAGCTCCCCATGATCCTTCTTATGTATAAATATCTCCTCTTTCTATCTATGTTTCAAGCCTGAGTCTCCATCTGCATTATAAAGAGAGATGACTCCGAATAAGGCCTATAAACTGCTGGGTGGTTTCTTGTTGTTGGTCCTCTCGATCGCCCAATTGGGTGTTTGCGCGAGGCCGCATGGCACAGGGGACGGCCAAGATTTGATACTGGCAACATGCAAAGAAACCTTGTATGTGGATGTATGTGTCACTTCTTTGGGGTCTGACCCTCGGAGGCGTGGAGCAGATTTGGAAGGGTTGGGTGTGATCGCGTTGGACCTGATCATGGTGCATGGGTCTGAAACGATATCGCAGATGAAGAGGCTGAATGGTCAGAAAAATGTGACAAGAGATGCATATATGGCAGGGTGTTTGAGCGACTGTATAGAGGAATACTCGGATGCTATGGAGAATCTAAGGCAGTCGGCAGATGCTATTAAGGAGAAGATGTATGATACTGTTAATGATATGGTGTCTGGGGCCATGACGGATTCAGATACGTGCGAGGAGGCATTCAACGAGAGACCTGGGTATGTGTCTCCCCTGACAGAGAGAAACCAGTATTTTTTTAAGCTCTGTAGCAATGCCCTTGCAATCACAAAGCTTCTTGCTTCATGATATGATATGTTAGACTTGTTTTGAAAACTATACGGCTGAGGCTGAGAGCTGGAGGATTTCAAATGAGTTTGGGGAATGTTGTAATGGATTTTATCAACAGATTATTAATGTTTCAGTGAATGTTTATGAATTGATCAGTAATCACAAGTTAGACTAGTAGCATGCATGTGATCATCCAGTTAATATGTATCATGTAATCACAACTCAGAGTTGTAGCATGTGATCATCCAATTAATATGTATCATGTAATCACAAGTCAGAGTAGTAGCATGTGATCATCCATTAATTGATATGTATCATATATAAAAACTGTATCTGTTTTTGTTTTTCTATTACAATTAAGATAGTTCATTCCAGCTAGCAGAAGTTATGGAATGGGTTTAAGTATACTGGCCTTGTATTGTTTTTGTTGATGGAACAAAATAAAAATTTTGTTCATTTTTATGTGTAAAATTAGAACAGTTTTATGTTTTTGGTAAGTGAAGTTTTGAGACCCTTTTTTATGTTGAAATCAGGAATTGTAAATTTGAGTCAAGGGTGCCCTTGATGTTTGCTTTTCAAGTTAGGAGGTTTTAAAAGGGTTAGATTAATTACAGTGGTAGGTCCAATTCATGGATAATAAGAGTTATTGCAGAGAATACAGGTGATTAAAAAATAAAAATAAATAAAATTAAAAAAAATATTATTTGTGGCTGCTGGGATTCGAGCCCAGGTCTCCACGGCCACAACGTGGAATTCTCACCACTAAACTACAGCCACAGTTGTGCTGTGGACAACTGTCAATATAAATAATATTAAACATTGGTTGACGTACAAAACATCCATTGCGTAATCCTTGCTTTCTCCTTTCGGTCAAGGAGTGTGAATCTACACATGATCAATCACACTCGGACCCATCCAATATATAGTCCATGTCGCAAAGTAATCATCAATCAGGATTGTGGTCCTTGTGGATTTGAATGTGTTTCCATTCTTGTGGGCTGGGGCCATGTCTTGATCCAACCATTGTCGTTGAGGGTATCTCAAGCATCACAAATCATCATGCCAAGGGAAACAATTGAACCCTACATTTATGGGGTCCATGAATTTCACCGCTTAAATGAGAGATTACTTCAAGGGTCTGACTTGCCAAATGAGGCAACAAAATTTAACGCTGCAAATGTGACCTAGAAAAATAATGTTTTGAAAAGTTTCATATTCTTTAAAATCTAGCCAACACAACATACTTACGGTTGAGTGATGTTTTCACATATGCGTTGATGGATCAATCTCTGAGTCTTGAGGTTGATAGTGTCACTTTTGGCCAGTGGCACTTTTTGGCACTTTTTATCTAGATGGAGGGGTGCACCAATGATCAATCAATCCCTTCACAAACTACTATCCCCATTATTGGAACTAGTAATTTTAACATTCATCCTGGCACTACTATTTAAACTGTCCAGGCCAAACAAAGCTATTGGTTGAATTGTTACCATACAATGATGCAAACAGTTTTTCTTGTTTAAATTGAGCTGTTACTGTTTTTCTTGTTTCCCCCCATATTCAACTATAAATTAAGTTCCCATTGCTAACGAGCCCTTCACACACACTTTCTCTTCATAATTCAAAATGGCAAGAAAAAGTCCAAGTACAGAACGTGTAGCTCTCATCTTCACTACCCTACTCATTGTCGTCCTAGCCAATCTCCCAGGCCCCACCATCTCCACTGATCTGGACCGTTGGATCACTCAGAGCATGCGCGAATTTGGAAATCGGATGGTCGAGATCGCAAATGGCGTCGACGCCGCGCTAGAGGTAACGTTGGTGAGGGCGGAGGCAGGGAAGAGGATAATCACCGTTAGACAGGACGGTACGGGCGAGTTCAAGACCGTAACGGATGCCGTCAAAAGCATTCCAGCAGGAAATTCACGTCAAGCGATCATAAAAATCGGGCCTGGGGTTTACAGGGAGAAGGTGCTCGTGGATCGATCAAGGCCGTTCGTAACGTTTTTGGGGGACCCAGATGCGATACCAGTCATCACGTTTGATGGGACGGCAGCGAAATTCGGGACGTGGAACAGTGCTACGGTGGCAGTAGAATCGCACTTCTTCATGGCTGCAAATATCGTCTTTGAGGTACGTAACGTAACGTTATGTGAGGTCATTTTGAAGTAGCGGTTGAGTTGAGAAACGTGAATGCCGGTGTCTGCATGTACTTAACTGCTTCGGAAGCACGATCCAAATCCGTTACGTATTGGTTTTCACAGGATGGGTTCTTTTTATTTACTTCTATTGAATTTTAATTGTTTGATGGTTTTGTGAGAGTTGATGTCATTTTAAGAGTTGGTAACTTTGAATTACAAGCGAAGGACCTTGAAGTCGACATTTACCCTCACTCTTGAGCAGTCATTATTTCACTCTTGAGCAGTCATTATTGTGGTCGAGCACTCGTCCTCATCGTAAAATTATTATTGTGTCGTTTCCAATCACCAATTGGTTTTGGAATAAGTGGCAGCTCAATAGGGTGTAAGATCCTATAAGTGGCATCAAAGCTTGGTAGGTCGGGTGTTCAACGCCCACTCTCGCCCTCACTATAAAACTATTGTTGTGCCGTTTCCTATCACCAATTGATTTTGGGATAAGTGGTAGCTCAATGGGGTGTAAGATCCTACACAATGTTCTTTTTTTTTTTTCCAAATGATATATCAGGCACCATAGCTAGTTTGATTTTAACATCAAAGCAAAACATGATAGTGACATGAAATTATAACATATCCATGAAAAGCCTTTTTTGTATGTAACAATTATTTAGATCTGAATTAGAATTTGAGAATTTTATGCATAAACTGTTATTGAAAATATTTACACTTCGTTTTGCTAAGTTGGACTATCTAGTCAAGAATCGTTACTAACTTGAAGACTCGAGGGTGGATCCCTTTGTATATATGTGATACCGAAGTGCCAACACCACTCAACCATGAGTGTGTTTGGCAAAACATTTACAGTTGGTTTATGAAAACAAAGTGCTTAAATTTTCAGCACTTAATTTCTTACTTGTATAGCTGCTTTTACATGCAAGTTCCTTTCAATGGATAGGTTTTAATGTTGAATCTTTCCTTTTCCAGTTCAGTAGTCATTCTTGATGCTGTTATAGGAAAGATGGCATACTAGTGGTTGTATGAATCATACAATAGAAACAGAGATTATTAACCTTATTTTCATTTGGCTTTTCTTTGAATAAAAATCTGTAATCAGAACTCAGCACCTATGCCGGCAGATGGAGAGGAAGGTGGTCAAGCAGTTGCAATGAGGATCTCAGGAGACAAGGCAGCTTTTTACAACTGCAAGTTCCTTGGCTATCAAGACACTCTTTTAGATGATGTTGGAAAGCATTATTTCCAGGACTGCTTCATTAGAGGATCGGTAGATTTCATTTTTGGCACTGGAAGGTCCCTCTACATGGTACTATATATATTATATACCTCTCTCTCTCTCTCTCTCTCTCTCTCTCTCAACAAGTAGACGGTGCAATTCCATTATGGCATTGGATATATTAAGTTGAAGAGAATGTTAATGTTGTTGCAGAAATGTGAGTTACATTCAGTGGCAAAAGGTATTACAGCATTGACAGCACATGGAAGGTTGGGCAAATCGGACTCTGGTGGTTTTGCATTTGTCAATTGCGTTATATCTGGATCGGGAAGCGCCTATCTGAGCCGTGCTTGGAAGGAGAGCTCTAGGGTCGTCTTCTTGTACACTTACATGGGTGCTTTGGTCAACCCAAAAGGATGGGATGACAAGGGCTTTCAAGACCGCCAAAGGTATGCCCCTGCTACTTACTTTTAATTCCTTTTACATGTTTTACACACACAAGATTTTTTTAATTTAGTGTTTAGTTTAATATGTGGCTTCTGAATCTAGAGGCTAAGGTTCATGTTGCACTTGTCTCTTTATGAAATTTGCTCTAAACATCATCTCAAGTTGCTGCCCTATTTTGCAGTGTAGCTAAACTTGGGCTTGGGTTTGACCTGCCTATTCTCAAGTCTGCCTCTCCCTGTTTCAATGAAACATGGGATCCGGACTCGGGCTAATCCCCCATGTGGCACCCGCTAAATCTGTATAAACACACACGGGGTAAATCTGGGATAAGTTTCGAACACAAGACATTGGGAGCAAGCCCACCCCTTATGTCACTCCCAGCTCCAAGGTGGGTTGGTTGACCAAGGTTGAGATTTATAATGTGTTTTTTGCTTGTACAGGACGGTTTACTATGCTGAGTACAAATGTAAAGGACCTGGTGCAAACACAGGGGGTCGAGTTAAGTTTGGCAGGCAACTAAACGATAACCAGGCCCAGCCCTACTTGAGCAAGACCTTCATCCATGCTACCACATGGCTTCTCCCACCTCCCTCTGTCTAGAGATGCATACACTCCTTGTTGCATTTATTTACATTTTGCAGCACTTGTAATGGAAACTGCAACGGTTCATTTAATATATTGTTCCATTAAATATTTAAAAGTGATTTTCAAGTGTACGAGTTACTTTAATGCCTAAAACCAGCATAATCTGGACTTCCAATTTCTCTTATTGTGGATTCTGTATGTTTGATCTGGATTGAATTAAGAGGGTCACAGCGACTTTATAGATGACCCAGCTTGTTGTGTTGTGTCGACATGTTAACTTCCATTGAGATGCTACTTGATCACAGACTTGTCAACTCAAGAAAATTAGTTATGTTTCATATAAACAGGCGATGCATTTGATGTTCCAATCAGGTCTGGTTTGGCCCACTTAACTCATTGACATCTTCACGAAAGGCATTGAAGATAACCACAAACAATGGCCTACCGCAACAGAGACAAGCACTAACATTGTTATAAACAAGCTAAGGAAAAGAAAAAAAAGAAAGTTTATGAATGGCACCAATGCTTTAGAAATGATCGTTGAGCACTTGATGCGGATTAAGCTCCACAAGGCCAGAACTTAGATTTTAGATAAACGAAAACAAAAAAAGACAGAAAGGTAATGAATTGCATCATGCTCTGAAAATGATAAAAGTGTTTATTCTGTTGCGGGTTGAGGAGAGGGTGATAATTTTCTTAAAGCATCCCCCTAGAAGTGACAGCTTGAAGCGTAGCTGAGTGGGTGCATGAGCTAGAATCAAGGGGATCTTCAGTGGAGAGAGTACAGATTTCGGGACATTGGCCGATCATGATGATACCTACGAGGCCGTTACCCTAACTGCTTGTAAACTAGTTCTTTTGGGACTATCTTGGAAACCCTTCTTCAAACCCAGGTATTCATGGAATTGCAAGTTTTACGTAGAAATACAGGGCTGTAGGTTTATGATGTTTTCACAATGCAGTATGAATTACATAAAATGCTTGTCCAACACAAAACTTGCACTTTCCTTTCCAGGAAAAGAAGTTCAACAAAATCTCTAATACAAATCAAACCAATTCAGCTTAAGCTGAAACTAATCAAAATTCAATTTGCATCAATATAATAAAAGAAACAAAAATGCAAAAAAGCATTTTTTTCAAAACCAAAATCAGTTTATTGATGCAAAAACTTGCAGGAATCTCCATAGCGACACCTCCCTTGTGGATAGTATCGGCACAACTGGCGGTGCATCCGTGGAGGCGAAGTGTTCAAGCTAGACAATGGCCTCCTCCGAGTATCAGTTGAGTAATAGTTTTTTGCATGGAAATAAAGCTGTCCGTCATCAGTATCAGTGACTAAAATTCTCCAAGCAAGTGGACTTTGTTGAAAGTATGCTGAGATGTTTGTATGTCGATGTTCTTGGATGTTTGATAGCTGAGTCTCAAAAAACTGAGTCGGGTTTCTTAGTCGGCCATCACTGTGGAATCTGCTTTGCTGTTCTGCTGTAAAAACTGAATTTTGGTGTCCAATGGGATATGGCAGAATGCTTTTTGAGGTATTTAGTAAGCTACCATGGTGTTCTGTTGTAGCAGCTGAATTTCTGCATTCAAATGGATGCTGTTGCTTTTGTTGGATGATGTTTTTTTGCCGCAACTCAGTTCTTTGAACTGAATTTTGTTGGTGCTGGACACTTTGTCCTTTGATGATGCTGCTGGCCGTTCTCATTGTCCTGAGATCACAACAAAGATTTTATACAGGAGAAAAGAAAAATATGGCATTAAGGAAGCTGATAATGGGACAGATATGTTTAATTTATTTGCAGAAAGGGTAGGGTCCACAAATGAGTCTGGTTAAAATCTCTAATCCATAATTAATTGTGCCACTTGTCCAAATTGATTGCCAACACTCCACGCAAGATTTCCTGGCTCTTCTCAAGATTTCCTGACTCTTCTGTTTTCCTGACTCTGAACTATAACTGATTAGTGGATGAATTACAAAATTTGTTCTCTAATAACAGCTTAAATTTGATAAATCTTACATATATATATACATATATATATATATATATATATAGTCTGAGCAAAAAAGTTAGGGAATAATGAAAGATAAATGCATGAGAAACTACAGAATCCCAGGCGAAGAATATGGATTAGAAAATGATAAAAGATTATGAATCAATAAGGATGGGACTGCCAGGATAAGTGATAAAAGATTATGAGGAGCCAATTTTTTATGAATGAGATAAGATAAGGGTGTGATGATGTTGGCATGCTCCCTCCCATCTAGGAAAACTTACCCTTCATTGTTGCCATTAGCTAGGAAAGTACTTGTAGTTGCGAAGAATATGGACTATCCCATTGATCTGGAGATTGGTGGCGCACTGGGATCCATGAAGCATAAATGCTTGATTACATGAGGCTTACTGGGATTGGCCTTTTGTTTTAGAGATCGGCATCTTAATGACAGAAATTTTATCCAAAGTTCCATGAACTGAACAAAAGTAGCCAAAAATTTTCTAAGAAGGAACACTAATGACTGAACTAGGACACTATAATAGGTACCATGAACAGTACCGTACCGGAATTAGAATTGGAGAGAAATCATTCAATCTATTTTTTCTTGTTTTTTCCCGTTTCTCATGCTGTTCTTATGCTAAACCTGAAATAATGAGAAAAAAAAAATGAATGTGATCTGCTTCCATTCCCAAGGGGAAAATTACCTCAGGCTAGTGCCCGTCTTCCTCATTTCCTTTTCTTGTATCCTTGTTTCTCTACAGCTCCTTGCAAAATGGCCCCTTGAATGCTTCTCAAGCAAAACCTTCTTTCTTTCATCTTCATCAGCCCATGGCTAGAATTTAGAAAAGAAATCACCAATTACATTATAACTTGATTAAGAGAATATACATGCACAAAGACTTTTTTATACAACCTACCTACCTGCCTCATTGTCTTTAACCTATAAAGGTTTCTTCCTTTGATGAGGAGAGGGTGAAGAGGAGGCAACGGTTTCTCTCCTCGGCTCCACAACACTTCAATCTAAAACCATATTAATGTGTGAGTTACAGTGAGAAAGAAGATTCCATCATGCATTTTTTTTTTTAATTTCTTTATTCTTAGCAATATGCAATAAACAATACCAACTTTTAATCATATAGAAAAAAAGGTCAATGGTTTTTTGAGGCTATAAGAGATTGCGCTACAACTTTTTATTGGTGTGCTTCAATGTATATTATTAAACTGCATACATAGCACAACATTTAGATGCTTCTGATAAGTCAAAGTGGGGTGTTCGCTGGAAGCAAAAATGATTTGAGGCATAACAGCAAGAAAAACAGGAAGGGAGAACAGAACGTGAATTCTTATAATTTTGGAAGAACTTCTGCATGGCTATATGCTGATATCTTCATTAAGTATGGTAAAAACTAAATATCCCAAATGTAAAAACTAATTTTTTGAAAAAACACTATTATTTGTAATTGATTTCAGCTACACAGAAGGTCAACTGAAAGGATGCAAGATGGAACTCACAGTGAAAGTATGTTGTTGCTTGGCAGCACCATAGCTCTCTTTTACAATACGACCCACAACAATCCTAGTTCCACACGGTGGACCAGTAGCACTCCTAGATGCTATGCTAAACCTGAGAATACAAATCTATGAAGATATGAAAATAACCAATAGGAAAGATGATAAAACAGAAGTTCACTTTTTATTTTTAATTTTTTGCTTTGATCATTGCTATCATTTTTTTTAATATCAAGAGTCGGGGCTCTATATGAATGATTACATTTGTTAGTTAAAATCTTAGTACCACCTAACAAAAGAGTTTTTAGTTAAAACTCTTTATGAAGACATGGGATTGGTAAGAAGGATTACATACATTTCATAAACATTTTGTTCAAACATCACCACATCTCCAGTACATGCATCCCCTGCAAACAACCACATTAACTTATTAATAAAGAACAAAATAGAAAATTCATACGGGCTTAAAATGTTTCTTTTGCATACGCAGTTGTCAGTACACCTAACAAAAGTCCATACCTTTGCAGTTCAAAACAAAGCTAGAGGTGGGATACTTTTTCTCTCCACCCCCATCAATGATCCTGAAACATGCCATTTGGATTATAAACATGCATGTGGATTAAGAACTTAAAGGACCATTTTTTTTTTCCAATAAAATGAACCCACAAATAAGGTGTCAAAAACCACATCTACTGTCCTGTCCCGGTCATGCTCAATGATGATCTCCGTTCACACACACTAAGGCCCTGTTTCTTTTGTAGAATTTCTGCCAAGAATTCACCATGTCCAGGAATTCCTGGACATGATGTGACATGT
The DNA here is from genome assembly GCA_028538565.1 of Umbellularia californica. Taxonomy (NCBI): domain Eukaryota; kingdom Viridiplantae; phylum Streptophyta; class Magnoliopsida; order Laurales; family Lauraceae; genus Umbellularia; species Umbellularia californica. The sequence goes on along the minus strand of JAPQWN010000011.1, from coordinate 3,821,215 downwards.
TGTCCCTGGAATTTATGAATCCCATGTTTCTTCAATAGCATTTCTGGATTCTAACCACTTGAAAGTTCTCTTTTGACCCTTGGAAATCCAGGAATTCTACTCTCTTTGCATTTTTATGGAATTCCTGGATGCTCAAGCCCAAGGGGAATTCAGGAATTCCACTATGCCTGAGAATTTAGGAATTCCCCAGACATGGATTCCTGGAATTCCAGTAAAGAAACATGCCCTAAGAATTCCTTAGGGTTCCTTTGGATTCACAGGTTTTATGTAACTCTAATACCAGGTCATTGGTTAGCTGTAGTTGGTGTTGCAGAGAATGAAACAACTGTAGCCTTAAGGCAACTCAGGTTTTACAGAACCAGCAAGTGTAGTCTTGTGAGTAGCTCAAGTGCCTGCTTGTGGCACTTAGGGCCTGTCTGTTTGATCAGTATAGAATCCTAGGAATTCTTATCAATGCCTTCCTAATAGAAGGGCTAAAATTGGAGTAAAGGTGAAGACCCAAGAAGGGCTATCAAATGAAATAATTACCCAGCCATGAACATAAATTCCTAGGTAAGTCAAAATGAAGCAGACGAACGGACCCTTAACTGTAACCATGTTCATTACACAAACAAATTGGTGGCATAGACTGTTTATACACCAAGTTCGGTCTTTATGATGATTACTGCACAAACAAATTGAGGAAGTACTTACTCAAGATGCTCTCTGATGCGCTCCATGAGGACATCCTTCTTTCCTGTTAACCTCAGCCCATACTTCCTAAGATAAACCTTGCATTGTTCAACTTTCAGCTTTTCTAGCTGACCAGCTGTTATTGTTATTAAAAACACAAATTAGAACAGGCACAAATATTTTCAGGTGTCTAGCTTTTGCATGTCAATACACTGTTACTAAGATAGTATCAAACTAATCCTCTTTTCCATCAATTATTGTTGCATTGATCTGTTCCATAAGCTGGTGGATGGCATTACATTCCTAACTCTGTATTGTTGGAGGGCAGGAAATGGTCACTCAGATGACATAAAACAATATGTCTATAGCCCAATTGATAATACCCACCAATCACTAATGTTGTCCTCAGAAAGAGGGAAAACTCAAGGGCCATTACTGATTTCTGGGTCAAACACCGAAAGTTAAGGGGAAAGTTTTTCTTTTACATTTCAAATGCCTTCAGATTTTTGGAGGAAATGAAAATCCTTTCTGTTTGATTCCAGAAAACTCTACCAACAGTAAACGCTGTCAATGTTTTTATTCTAATATCTATTGCCATCTAGCCAAAGAAAATCCAACTATCCACATTACAGTCTGCAGATTTAGGAATAGTTTATTGATTTCAGCTAGTCTTCAAAATCTTGTTTTTCTTATTATCTGAAATCAGAATACAACGAAACTAACCTTGAATTATCTTCTCGACTTGGTCAAAGCATTTCTCATCAGTTTTATCGAGTTTTGGCACCTTTACTTCCACAAAGTCGGAATCCTCCTCGCTCCCCGGATCCAGTTCTTTTGGAATCCTATCCAGATTATGAAAAGAACCAAAGTCAATGAGAATGCACCATCAATCAATCCATCGTTATAGGAAAAGGAAAAACACCAAAAAGAAAGAAACAATAACAATGAAAAATACCCGATGAATCAAACACTCACCGAGACTTGGATTTCTTCACTGAAAGCTTAGAAAGACTCAAACGGGTCTTTTCGAGGAAATCGTAAGTTGGGTCCTCCTCAGAATCATCAGAAACGTTAAGTTCAGTCCCTGATTCATCATCTTCTTGGTAATCTTCTTCTTCTTCTTCGATCATTTCATGATCAGAAATGGCCATGGGAACTGTGAGAAATTAATGGGATTCTTCCAATCTCTTGTGATCCTCTGTTGCAAGTTCTTCCGTTCTGGAAATTTAGTTTGAAGGATTGCAGAAGTCCATGAGAATGTTTCTTTTTTTTTTTTTTTTTTAAATCTTCTCTCTGTTTTGAAAGAAATTTGAATATGCGACCGTTGGTGAGTGGCGTTCGAACGGTAGAAGGAAATTTCGATGATGGCGTTTTGAAATTCAAAATCTTGGGTCAGGCAGGGCCCGTTGAGACCAACCTAAGCCTGACCGGTAAATAATCTTCATCCCGCCTGAACATTTAGGACTCCGACTGGTCCACAATTCTCCAAATACCTAGAGGTTCGAAATACCTGGAGGTTCGAACTTAGTAACTGGGTTTGGATCCTTATTTTGAGCTCAATAAGTAAATAGGTCTGGGTCCGGATCCCTTTTTGGTAAACGGGTCTGGGTCCGTATTCCTTTTGGACTCACTCAGGTCCAGTTCCACCTTGGTCCCGCTCCATAGACCTGGAACTTACCTCAGTCGAGAATTACTCCTAAAATTTAGTTTTTTATTTTTTTTAATTTTTTTTTATGTTTTTTTTGTTTTTTTGTTTTTCCCATAACATTTTATAACCAGATCCAACCTGGACCCGTCCCAAATACAAAATCGGTTTCAATTTGAGTTCCATCTTCCCATTAACGACTTTGGTTTCGGAAGCAGGAAATTGGTTCCAAACTGTTACCGGTTCTATCTTCCTATTAATGGTTTTAGTTCTGAGTCCATGATGGACACAGACCGAAACCGACCCGTTTGCATCCCTATGTAACCTTTCTACCATAACCTTGACCCAAGCACAACCCCCTTAACCCAAACCTAACCCAAAGGTTTGAGTTCTCTCCTCAAATTACCAATTTTGTAGAAAACCCATCTCATTCAAAACCCTAAATTAAGGGCACCAACAATACCAAACAACATGAGTAAATTAACATCATCCTCATGTTAAACCAATCAACATAAACTACAAATTCAGGAAGTCCCCAAATTAAAAGGAATTCTAAATCACCCCAACTGCCCAAATGATATAAACTTATAAACTTCCCTCTCAATAAGAAAATTCCAAAATCATGAAATACAAAATCTATTGAAATCCCCAAATCAAGGGTCGGTTTGTTGAATTCAAAGAACTTCTGTTCATCAAAACGCTGGCCCTTTGAATTTCCGCAAACTTTTGGATTCTTCAAATGTTATCTTAACGTGTTTCTCAAAAGCCCTAGGCTCAAGTCACTTTTGCATTCCAAATGCCTAAATTTAGAGAATTTGAAAGGCTAAAAGTAATATTTCAAAAGGCTAGAATTTAAATACCTTAACGTGTTTCTTAAAATCCCCAGGCTCAAGTCACTTTTGTATTCCAAATGCCGAAATTTAGAGAATTTGAAAGGCTAAAAGTGATATTTCAAAAAGCTAGAATTTAAATACCTTATCATGTTTTCCAAAAGCCCCCGGCTCAAGTCACTTTTGCATTCCAAATGCCGAGATTTAGAGAATTTGAAAGGTTAAAAGTGATATTTCAAAAGGTTAGAATTTAAAATTCTAGCCATCAACAACGAATCCAAACGTTTCATATCCAAGCAATGGCATTTCTATAAAAAAAATTCAGATAAATGGCACTAAAAAAATGATGCATGCTCTAAATTCAACAAAACTCTAAATTAAAGAAATGCTGAATTACAAAAATCTTAAACACCCAAGATGCTCGAAAGTGGAGATTGTAATACACTTGTGTGTGAGAGAGAGCGAGAGAACTGATTTTAGATTTGGATTTTTATTTTTTATATTTTTGTCATGGTAAATACTCACACAGCCTTTCCCATGTCCCTTACCATCAGCACTTGGACCAATAATTGATCTCTTGTTGCTTCTAGGGGTGGGGAAAGTGGCTCACACTAAGTTACCGGATTTGCATAATAGGTGCACATTTGTCTCATGTAATTGAACTTTTATATTGTATTTCTATAAGTGGTTAAACATGAAGAATCATAGGTGAATATAAAAAAATGATCATTAAATAACTTCCTTTTTAATAAAATCGAATTAAAGGGAGATGAGAAATGATACACAACCATCACACTAGTAATTCAAATTAGTCAATGTCTCATCTAATGCTACCTTATATGTGTCACCACTCACCTCATGTTCTTCACTTTTCTCCTATTTAATAATCCTACCATCGGGCTAGTTTGACCATGATTTCTTATATATTCAATTCCCATATGTGTTTTATGCAAACAACCATGCGCCCTAAAGTCTTTCACATATAGGGATAGCAATGAGTCCGGCCGGTTAATTTGATGACTACACATCAGTTAGAAGTGGCCTTGACAAGTTCAAGTTGGATCAAGTTTAATTAGGTGTCTCGACCAATTTTGTCACATCAAATGAGTGAGATTTAATCATCTAATCAACTTTTTTAAACCTTTAATGTTATCATTGCTATTGAATCTTTTAAAATTGAATAATAAATATTAAAATTATCAAAAATATCTTTTTAGTATTTTTTATTAATATTTTTCTATTCCATCGGTGACTCCTCCAATTTACTGTGATTCGCGTTCAGGAAAAAGAGGAAACCTCCTAAAACCATTACTGGAAGTTACTTTCCTTCGTATTATAATATATGAAAGTGGAAGGTTTTAGATCTAATTTTGACTGTACTTTCTATTTTGACCGGAAGTTACATTCATTTTCTCACAACTGTAGCATATTCTTTTTCATACACTTCCCAACTTATGCAACTCCCATATACCCAACCACTTCCAACAAACATGCAACCCGCTCATTTGTATAATTTCTACCTCGTCTTTCACTCTCTCCTCTCTCACCAACCACTCATTTCAACTCTCATCTACCTCTTTATATGCTCATATTTTACTCTTTTATTTTGCTAAGTTAAACAACTCTGGAGGTTCATAGAGGTAGTTGGAAGCCGAGAAGTGGACCCTTTTTTTTTTTTTTTCAGTACATTTGATTTGCATCTTCCACATATGGCATACATATTTTTGGCTTATTTAATTATTCAATATAAGCAAAATCAATTACGAATGCTTAATTTGCAATATAGATTATTATTTTTTAATCTATTGTTGTTTAATTTAAATTGAATGTGCATATCAGTGCTTAGCAAGGGTTTTCGTGCTAGTTGGTATTATTTATTAGGTTTGCAAAGAAGCCATTATTCCTGTGCAAGGGTGGAGGCCAAATTCTCTCTAGTGGGATCCACTTTTATAAATCATGGCTGCTGAGGTGGCAGGCGCCTCCACATGATGTTGGGTCGAAATCTCATTTCTATATATTTGGGTCAATCAACAGGTTGATTACATGTAAAACTCGTGACTCACTCCATTGAATTGTTAATAAGTTGATCACATGCTCATACATATGATCAAAATGCTTTCTAGGTAAACCTCATCAACAAATAGACCTAGTCAGGCATCGCAAATCATAATAAGTGGTGGTTTTAGGTAGGCCACACAAGCATGACACCACCTTATTTCTTATCTGAAAGATATAAAATAAAACAGGAATAAAAAAAAATTGGAAGTGAAGGAGAAAAAAAAAACATAGCCACATTCAAGTTGATATATTATAGGATAATTTGTCTGCTCTTTTACACGTGAAACATTAGCTTTATGTGCTCTTAATCAGACAACACTAGCATTCATTTATTTCTTTTTATTATTTTTTCTATATATGTATGTAGGGTACCCACTTCATATACTAATAACATATGTAGCCCACACAATTCTTAGCCATCTTCCTTGACATAAACTAAGGCACATTACTTCATCAATTTTCTTTGTAGTCTTGATTATTGTAAGCACTGAAGGCCTCCAAGAACCAGTTGGTCTTCCTCCAAGTGCTCCATCCCATTTCTTTACATATCTCATCACTGTGGTTGATACTGAAAGTAGAAATGCAAAGTCTCTTGTAGAATCTTGTGGTTCTCTTCATGACTTCAATTTCTTCATTTGTCTGTTGAAGAATCTTGTCCATAGTGGGGAGTGCGAAATGGCCGTCAATTAGTCGAGCCAGCCACTTACAGCGCAACTCAGCAGAGTGGAGGTTTGATATACTCTCCAAGTAGCCCACAAATGCCGTGTGTGGAATCATTGGGTGGATTGTACCCCTGTCACATTGAAAAAGAAAAAATCAGTGTTTATTTAACATAAATACGTAAGAGCATACAAACAAATAAGTAGATGCATGTTATAGAAGGTCTGGAAACTTTGGGCCACAAAAGGATACGTCATGTGTGGCTTACTACAATGCAGATCAAGGGGGGAGAGGGTAGAAGGATGAGGGCGATAGGATAATCTAAGTCTATATTTAAGGACTTTTTTTTTTAATGAAGTTGCAAGAATTGAATTGAAAGATGAGAAGAGATACAACCAAGAGAAACAAAGATGAATATATATATGACCATCAAATTAAAACCAAAGATGAATGTCTATGGCCATCAAATAACCTCCCATTTAGTGGAAATTGAATAATGGGAAGATGCGGAATTAATACCAAGTTGTCACCATAGTAGTTTAATACCTAGAAAAGTCACAGTCCTGTATACATTTCCACCTTATTTCCTTCCCTCTTCACCTCTCAACTTTTAACTTCCTTCGGTAGATGAATTGCCATGTCATTATTCAGTTCATTTGAACATGAATTGCCACGTATTCAATTCCTATGTAAGTTTTATAATTCCTTATAACTGAATTACAATATGAAACAGACAGGCATGAGAGTGAGAGATAGACGAGGGGGCCTTGTGGGCCGGACGGGCGAGACCATTTCTTTTTCCAGAGAGAGAGAGAGAGAGAGAGGACCTATACCTATACAAAGGCATCACTCCAGAAGAGTTCTCTATGTAGTCTCGGAAGGGCTCAGGAAGTATTGACTTGAGCTTTGATTTCCCATCATAACCAGTGCAAAGAAAAACAACATCAGCTTCCAACTTGGTTTTGTCTTCTAACTCAACCCCCCCTTCCCAGAAACACCAATGTGGTGACTTTTTGAACAAAATTCTTCCTTCATCAGCTTCCGAGAAGAAGTTCTCTGGCAATATGGCCATTTGGCATGATGCATAATCTTCATGAAATGGGTGATCTGGTAGCAGCCCATACTTCTTCAAAGGCAGTTTCCATGCTAAATAAGACTCAATAAACCTTGAAACCGCTATTTTCTACAGGAAGATCACATCATAAAAAATCAAGCATAAGAGGTGCATACAAGTCTATTAGTCAATGAATTGATGGTCAGCTCTAACCATAATCATAAACTCCTTCCACTATAATAAAAATCTAATTAGTCCAAAATCTTTAGTGGTGAAAAAGGATGTTATCTAGTAAACAAAATAGTTACATTATTTGAAAAATCAGCAACTAAGGAAGTTTTACCATTGGAGATGAGAGGAGCCAGAACAGACGTCTCATAAAGCTTTGATTGGGCCTTTCATGAAGAAACTGCGAAGACCTTGTTGAATAAAACAAGAAAAATGGCAGACCCCAAATCCAGTATGAGGGAACAGTCCAATGTAAGGTCCTTATCACCATTGTGCAGGGCTGCCCATCTTCTCCTTTAATGACAAATTCAAGCCAAACAAACAACATGCCCAAGTCAATAAAAAATACAGGTGGTGTGAAAATGCATGCATGTCTTTTGAAATTTATGGTTACTTGTTAGTCTTATGTTGAAAACTTAAAATATTTTTAACATCTAAATTGGAACAAAAGAAGTGAAAGTGTCAACCTTCACATTAAATGACCTTAGAGCATGTTACACAAGTCTTCTCTTTTCTTCAGGGTCCACTATATACAGTTATATGACTTAAGTTGATGTCTAAATTATCCTTACCATCCACGTTTTAAAACATGGTTTGGAACACCATGTGGTCAAAACTGAAACTGTCGGGCAATCGGCTGCTAATTATGCATCTCGTTGGAAAGTATTTTTATTTCCTCTATCAAAACCTCAGGCATTAATAGAGGCTGTGGAAATACTTTTCAACTACCGGCCTTACTTGAAACTTGCTCAACACATAATTCACAATACTCATAATGCTAAGTCATTCCTCATGGGATTGGAATTTCCAACCAGGTGACTTTAATGCCATATTAAATTTCTTCTACTATTTAATCTTACCAAAACATAGAGGCCTTAGGAGAAGCAGCGGAAATGATATACATTTCTCTTATTTTATTTAACTTTTTCTATGATAATTTTTGAAAAATTGTAAATTACAAAAGCAATTGTTTGTTAGGGTTCCACAATTTGTGCAACGATATTTTTAAGAAAAGGTTAACTTTTCATGGAGAAGTGTTTGCCTAATGTTTGGTGCATATGTTTTTTTGAAAGAATTTTTGCAAAAATTCAAAATCTATAACCAATTTGTTGTGATCGTGTGTGCGGAAGCGTGCGATCAACAAGCAAACAAATTAAGGCACATAAAAGAAAACACAGATTTACGTGGTTCTGTGATTTCACACATATGTCTACGGACAAAGCTCGCCTCCTTCTTCTCTACTAATCAAATTTTTTTCCACAATTAGGGTTACAACCAAAAGAAATAATATGTAGTTTTAAAAAAGACCAAATTACCCCTCAACTCTAATACAAATGAATTGAGCCTATAAAACAAGTCAAAACCCATAAACCCATTGTGTGCAGTCTCCTTCCTCTTTCGTGATCACTACATTGAGAAAAATTAATCCCATAGGAATAAAATCCATATCAAATAAATCTGAGAGGTGTTTTCGATATGCCCCTTGATTCAAATATAAATTCAAAAGAGTACATAAAACTATAGAATCAGGAGCATATTATGGCCAGCCTAATGGGTTTCCTAAACCCTAAATCCTTCTCTGAATATCACTATGAATAAATCAACCAATGGGAGTCGCACAACAACATGTAGAATTATTATCCCATCTTTCACTATATTGTACCAAATTTCACTTCAATCACAGTATGTTTATTGCCAAATTGATTACAGGTACGGGCACATGCACAGATTCTATGATGTTTAATCACTGGCGAAAAAGACCAGGTCAAATCTTGGCCCGGTGGCCTAAAAACACAGCCCAAATTCAGTCCAACTAGGGCCTGCCAGGTCCCTCAACCCTAATTTGCACACTCTAATTGACTGATTGCTGTGCGCGCGTACACATCTGGGTGGTTTTACACCATGATTCGGTGTATAGTTCGTAGACAAGAATCCACCTTGGAACGAAAGGTTCACTTCATTTGACTTTTCTCGAAAAAGAGACGACGCACGTGGGCGTGTTTGGTAGCATGCGTCATAAAGTCTAAATTTCAACGGCTTTGACCACACAATAAAAAATTCAATCGTATCTGATCCATCATCCACCACAGTGAATGGCATGCAAATTCAAGAGTGGCCAGCAAGCAATTATATTTTCCAATCTCACACACACAGACAACAACAGAAAAAAAAAAAAAAAAGAATAAAATCACCTTATGGTGATGATTCCCTACCACTTGAAAGCATTTTTCGCAGAAAATGAATTCTTTTCTTTGTTGAAAGGAGAAAGATTTCAATGTTTTTGATAACTTTTTTTATTTTTCTTGCAAGAAAGCATATTCCACAACTTCTCTGGAAAGTGAATTTTGGAACCAAGAGGTAAATATTTTTTTCTTTTCTGTCTTTCACAATATGTAAATAGGTAAATGTAGATTTCATTTCAAAATATATTTTCCTGTACTGAAAAATAGAAACTAAAAGCAGAAAAATGAAGTCTTCAACTTTTATGCTTTGATAAAAAAAATAATATCATTGTAAAAGATTGAGTGCTTTCAAAAACTTTGCAAATAAACTTACCCTTGAGAATAAAGAACAAACCATATCACTTTTTTGGTGTATAGAACATGTTAAACATTCCAAATCAGCTTGCAAGTTTTAACAAAGCGAATACCGAATATAAGGATTATTTCATGGTGATGACCAAAAGTCACTTTCCTTAGGGCCCATTTGGTAATTTTACTTATAAAGTCAAGTAAAGTTAAGTCAATTTAAACATCCCATCAAAAGCACCTTTTACCAAAATTCCCTCCATCTTTTCTTAAAAAAGTAAAAAAACAACTACATTCACTCACTAAAAGACAAAAATACTCCATTTTTCCATACAAAAAGTTAAAAAAATTCAATAACAAACAAGTAAAAATAAAACACCATCATAACCCACTTATATTTTATTCTTTCTTTAAAATCAACTTTACTTCAATTGACTTAATTAGTAGAGTTACCAATTAGTAGAGAACACAATTATTTTACTACCTTTTTGGGATGTATGTTACGTCCTAGTTTCAACATTAGTAGACTATTGAAACCATGTATACCTTGATTCGCTTCAGCACATTCAGCAGCTAAATCAATAGCTGATTTCTTGTAACCAATTAGGACGACTTTCTTTCCTTTCATTAGCTGGGAAGCTTCTTCCTTGTTGAGCTTACAGTAATCCAAGGAGTGCATGACCTTGCCAGTGAAGACTTCAGGCCCCTTTTCCATTGGGAAAACAGGCATTTTGGGTATGTCGCCATATTTTCCGATGCATATCACAACAAATTCGAAAGCGTACCACTGGAAGAAAGTAAAACACAACCAATCAGTAAATACATATGGTGGGAACTGGGAATAATATAGAAATGAAACTGTTATAATGGAATCTTGGCTATTTTTAACAACTGTAGGAACTTACTAATATTAGACTTTGAACTTTATGATCTCACCTCGGTCATGTTTCAGAAGTCACAACAACCGACTACTTAAAGAAGTCTTGGATGCATGGAATTTTATACTCCATGGAATGTTGAAGGAGCTTTTTACGAGGATTGGTGGATTCCACCAACGAGTAGTGCTAAGCATATATTATTTCATGGCACCACCAGATGTTTGAATAATGGGATTCCTTAATTTCTTGGACTTGAAATCCAGGAATCAGAATTTGTATAAATCTCCCCCTCTTCAATCTTTGACTAGAATCACTCCGGCTTTTGAATGGCCGGGTTAAGGCCACACACCAGGGTCCGATCCTACATAGAAAATGGGCGGCAAGCCCACTTCCCCTCGTAAAAGCCCGATTATGCTGTTCGGACCCAAACTTGTGCTCCGGGAGCAACTCTATACTCACTAAAAATAAATAAATTTGAACAATTAAACAACTAGCTGGTCTGTTGCCATTCTGTATTTATGTGATGTGTTAACACTTTTATTTTTATGGTATATCTAAGGTAATTATATAGTATATGGGTCCAGCCTGTCAGACCATATGCATGTGCAAGAAGCTGGCCAGAATGGACATAGAGCCGGACCGGGCTCAAGCCCAGATAGTCTTAAGCTCACCACCTTCAATAATTTGAATAATCACACTCTTATAATAACAAGGTAATAACCTGTACTGTATCTGATCCATCGGTTTTGATGGCAACCTCCCAGACCGGTCGGCCGGCCAAGGGACGGCCATCAGCACCCCACGTCCCACCCGGACCGGTAGCATCCGGTTTGCCAATAAACCGCATCTCCACCACCTTGGAATTGAACCGGACGCACTTCAACACGTCGAAGTGAGTAGCATAGCCATGCAAATATTCCACGATTTCGGTGGAAGTAGGGAACGTGGAATTATCTCTCTCAGGCCAAAGGTAGTCTGAGAACTCGTAGTCGCAACGAGGCGTCTGAAGCCTCGTCGACCGATACGAGCAGTGCTTCCATACCCCACCAATTGAACCGGAGGCCTCGAAGACCACCGGTTTCAGGTGGTGAAGCTGTTTGGCTGCGGCGATACCGCTTATCCCTGCCCCTATAATGGCCACCTTTGATTCCATGGTGTAATTCTTATAGCTGGCCATGGAAGGGCTTTTGAGAACTTCTGGTTTGATGGGGGTGTTTATAAACTCTAAATTGGTTTTCTTGTGTCTTGCAATGCGAAGTTGTGCTGCTATTTATAAGGGTGCTGGGGTATGAGTCACGTGATAGAGAGCGAACGCAGCCCCAAGTTATGTATAGTGTTGGTATTTAATTGGTATTAGATGGGTCAATTGATAGCTAGATTTTACACATTGTAGGTCCAGTATTGCCATTTACTAACTCGGTCATCCCTTAAATGAACAAAGGTTGGTTTATCAACTTTGGGAGAGTTAAAGGAAGTCCAGAGAACGGTCCAGATGAAAGTTTCTATATCGAATCAAACGATTGTAAATCTCATAAGAATGTTAGGTGGTAGCTGTTAATCGAGCCTCAGGCATGTCACAAGTACAAGTATCGGAGGTTAATTTATTGAAAATACCATGATACTATAACGATAATTCGATGCAAGTATAATTACTTGTTCATGTCACAATAGTTTTTTAGAATATCATGACTTTATAGAGAGAGAGAGAGAGAGAGAGAGAGAGAGAGGAGATAATTTTCTAAAAATCATACATGTAATTGCGCGTTTTCAAAGATTTTGGGTTCGATATTTAGGGCTTGTTTGTTTCATGCAATTGAATTTTTAGAAATTCTAAGACTCTTTATTATAGTGGTTAAAATCGGAGAATAAAGGTGAATATTAAAAAACATCAAATAACCCTTCTTTTCAAGTAACTTGAAATAAGGGAAGATGGAAAATTAATACCCAACTATAACCCTAAGAATTCAAATCAATTCAAAATACATTCTACATGATTACCTTATTATGCTTCACCCCTCACCTCTTATATATCCTTCACATCCCAGACTCTTTAGTTATCTTTAGGTGAACCTCATTTGGTCATGGATTAGCTTTCTTTGTATTATGTGCAAACACAAAGACCATTGAAACACATGGCTTTATATGAAGTAAAAAAAAAAGATTTTTTTCTTATTTCTAAAAGAATTTAAATGCTTTTCTATTTTTTATAGATTATGATGGACTTGTTAAAGAAGATTGTTAGGATGTCAGTGTTGTTAGAATTATCCTTATACTCTCAATATAGTTAGTTCATATCTACTTATAAATGTAATATTTTCACTCAATATAACTTACAGTGTGAAATTATGGGAATGATTTGATTTCTTGAATAATTTGATTTCTTTGAAAGTCTATACGATTTTCACGGCAACGCATGAGAAACTTCCTAAAGCTGACATTATGACCGTTCAAAACGACGTGAGTTCCCTCTAGGCGTGAATGTTGATGGGCATGTGAATGCTAGATGTAAGACTTGGCTTGGTCTTGTCAACGAGAATTCACCAGCTGGCTGGTCTGATGGAGTACACGTGGATGGGCCTCAAGGAGGATGGAAGATGGATTGTTAGTGCGTGTGGATTAAGTTATGGAGTGATGACACTGTCTTCTTGACCAGCCACAGAAAAATTCAAAGAAAAAGCATTTAATAAGGTTTGGTGAAATTGGTTCTCCCCTTCTACCTTCTACCCTCTCCCTTCTACCTCTGTTCATAAATTAATATCTCTCTCTCTCTCTCTATATATATATATATATATATATATATATAATTCATATATATATATAATTCAAAGAAAAAACATTTCTCCCATTTTATCCTGACCCCTATGCCTCTATTCATAAATCAATCTCTCTCTCTCTCTCTCTCTCTCTCTCTCTCTCTCTCTCTCTCTCTCCATATATAAATATATAAAATTCAAAGAAAAAACATTTCTCCCCTTTTACCCTAACCCCTTTGCCTCTATTCAGAAAAAAAACATTTCTCCCCTCTTACCTTGACCCCTCTGCCTCTATTCATAAATCTCTCTCTCTCTCTCTCTCTCTCTCTCTCTCTCTCTCTCCATATATAAATATATATATAATTCAAAGAAAAAACATATAGTAAGGCTTGGTGAAATTGGTTCTCCCGTTCTACCCTGACCCCTCTGCCTCTCTTCATAAATCAATATCTCTCTCTCTCTCTCTCTCTCTCTCTCTCTCTCTCCATATATAAATATATATATAATTCAAAGAAAAAACATATAGTAAGGGTTGGTGAAATTGGTTCTCCCCTTCTACCCTGACCACTCTGCCTCTGTTCATAAATCAATCTCTCTCTCTCTATATATATATATATATACACACACACACTCTCTCTCTCTCTCTCCAACTACTTACTTACTACTTACAGAAGTATGCTTCCAAGTATTTTAAATGAAAGTTAACATTAAAAAAAAAAAAAGTATTTGTTGCATTAAAAAGAAATTACTTTCAAAAGAGTTTCTTTAGTATATTCCCCTTAGAATATGTCGTGTGCATGACAATTGTAGTTTTATTAACCTGGTGAGGAAAGTTCAAAGTGGTTGGGTCATTCTCTATTTGGAAAATGGTCTCCTATGAGCGGCATTTGCTCTCCAATTCTATTCGGCCCACTTGGGCCAACCTATGATCGATATAATCTCTTTTCTAGCTTTTCATACATAATAAGGCATCACGCCTAATTTTAGGCACTGACCCTTCACTTGCTATTGGATTTAATCTAAAATAATTTTATAATTAAGATTGCATTAAACTTTAAAGCTTTTAAATCAACAGCTATGGAGATTTGGGAGGATTGATTTTTTGGCTCCCCTCGTCCATAGGTAGGTCCATCTGCCCTCTTTCTATTTATCGACATTATTTAAGTGGGCTCCATGGACTAGACTGCATATACATATAATATGAAGTTTGCTCGTAGGATAACATTCTCTTACTCTACACTAGTCGCCCTCTTGATAACTATAGATGTATTTATCAAAGGAGAAAAGGGCCTTTTGGAATTCCATGACAACTCTCTCACTATAGCTGCATTGCAGTTACTCAATCGAATTGATAATACAAAGATGCGTCCCCCTTGCATCTCCTTATTGGGCAGGACCCTCGGTTTCCAACAAGGTGATGACAAAAAGGAAGTAACCGAGAAGGGAGGCAGGCTATAGTAAAATGGAGCTATTTGAATGGACTTGCAATGACTAAGATGCTGGAAAATGCAAAGCGCACGCGAGTCGGAAAACTGACATTGGAAGAGATGGTGTGTGGGTCTTTTTTCTGTGTTTTTCTAATCCATACAAGGATTTGGTTTGCTAAGGTGCCATCATGTTACGTACCCTTTTCTACTTTAAGCAGCTTTTAGGGTCGTGAGTGACCCATTACCTTAAACGTGTACGAAACACTTTTTTTGATTGATTATAGCCATACATAAGACATATGGCGTCCAAAAGCTGATCTCTCTATTGGTAGTTCATAGGCACAAAAATCATAATTTCCAAAAGAACCAAACAGCTGGATTGCTGGTCATCTAGTTAAATGGATGGACAGTTCACGGTCCCAATCAACAAATGAATGTCTACAGTTGGAGGTCAGAATAGTATAAAATATCTGATTTTGGGGACTATTCTCTAGAGACTGGATCTGTAAGTGAGGCCCTTGGTCTAGTACGTGTGGGTCCCTTGGTTGGTGTTTGATTACATAAATTCTACTATACTATCCTTCATGGAAGCTTCGGCCTCATGAAGCAGTAAGTGGTGAAAGCTTCACGAGTTTTGACGTTGGGAGGTTTCTCTACAATTTTTCTACATGACACAAAACTTTCAAGCTCCTTTTGCTGTTTGGAGCATTGAACGCATTTGCTTTCTCCACACAAGAGTTGAAAAGGAGAGAGAAGTTGAGTGGAATGAAAGACATGGTAATGAGAACTGAAAGAATCTTTTTTTTTCTTTTAACCTTTTCCTTTGATTAATTGACAAGCAAGGAAAGGCAAGGAAAAGGTCCTTCTTGTTCTAGAGACCCTTGTTACAACTTTCCTTGTTTATCCCTACGGACAATTAGAAGGAAAGTGAGAAATGGGAGAGTTTGATATTTGCAACCAATAAAAAATTTGACAAGTTGTAGGGATGTTTCCTTGGAATCTCCTTTCCAAATTCAAAGTCTCAGTTCAATGCAATCTTTCTCTCATTAAATAAAGAAAGAGAAGAAGATGCACTTCATATGCACCGAAGCTTTACAGTTCCTGTGAATGAAAGAAAACACATGTTCTAACAAACAATCCTAACCGTTGCATAATGATTTTGGTGGCACCGACCATTTGATTTAGAAATCTTCAACCTAATTAAATGGGGATGCTGCAGTAAACATGTTCAAAATTCTGGGGCAATAGAATGAGAATGTGTGAATAGAGGAAGCCTACGGTCTTGGTAGTAAAGTATGTCAATGGTATTTGTTTTAGATCACTAAACCTTGTTCCTTTACCTAGCTTGCACGACAACTTATTGTAACACCCTTTTTCTGTTAAATTAATTTACTAATACTCTTTATTGATGCATAATGATGCAACCATAGGTTCTGCATGTTCAGATGGATGGTGGAATAAGTTTATTTTTGTGTTTGTAGTAAATAGCCATTTTTCATTTATCAAATGACTTTCAAATTACACCGTGTTAGACCAGGCCAATTGGATGAATTATTCAATTACTTTCATCAATAAAGTATGGGGACGTTGTGACAGCATATTTCCCACTAGAAAACAGATCCCATGTTTGGCCAATCGGGGGGTGCCACAAAGGGGAAATAAATTTTTTTTTTTAGGAGGAGATGAGATGTCACTGATTTGACATCTCTCCCCATGTAGCACCCCATGATCGGTCCAAACAGGTTCCCTGTTTGGTCCAAAGAGGGGATCCGGATCCTTCCCACTAGGGGTACATTTCAGTTAGGATTTTAGGAATTATTTAGTCATGTTCTTTTATATAGATGGTTTGAATGGTTGCAATTTTATTTTCTAGGGTTTTTTTATTCAATTGCATATGTATAAGGATTGAAAAAAGATTAAAAACTGGACCTTTGGTTGTTTCAACTCATGAAACATTTTGAAATGTTTTCAAAGAGTAGGGACAAGTAGATATGATTATCTATTTGGAGCATCTGATTTAACTTTGATTCCACGAATGTTTTACATATTTTTCTCTTGTTATTCTCATTCTATCCAATTGTGATTAGTATTTTGGATTTGGTGGATAGACTAAAAATAATGTAACTTGTAGATTTCTATCTGATACCCCGTCCAACTACGTCAGATATATAGTTTTTCCATTGCGTCACAATAATTAGGAAAGGTTTGATGTAAAATTTGGCCATACCCAACATGCATGAAGGGGTTTACTTCGAGCAGTTCTAGTAGGTGGCCCCCGTTGTGGAGTTCCATCATTTAACTTGAGATTTCTCTAAGTAAAAGCCTACTAGGATCCATACTCTCTATGGAAAGGTGAATGGTTGGGATAGTTTTAGGTCATTCCTTAATTACATATGGGTCAAATATCACCTTGATATTGTGATCATAGCCGTTTGATCATGAAGGTCTCGAAATCCCAATGGCTGAACTTTTTATATCACCCATACCATTGCTGGGGCAGGCCTGGGCCCTGGAATCAGACGATTCAAAAACATTCAATTAGTAGTGCATGGGCTTAAATTTAAAATAGAAATAATTATTATGTGTGCGTCAGTGTGTGTGTGTATAGGTTGAATTTCCACTCACTTCAGTAATCGTGGATGCATGTATCTGCCATCCTCATTAATGCCTAAAATGTTTGGAAGACCAAATGCCTCTCATTTGACCCCAAATGCCCTGTGTAAATCATGTTTGACTGCATGCCTGGAATGCTCAAACACACACTCAAGAATCTAAATGTTTGAAGGACACCCTATGTATGACCTTTGATTTGAATTAGAAATGTTGAATTGATTTCTTCTTCTTCTTGGTCTTGTTCTTCAGGACATGCATATTTTGATCAGCTTAGTCAATTTCGCTAATTAGATATTCACCAGCTTGCATGCACAAGAAGCCTTAAGCAATAAAAAAACTGCCGCTTACCCCGTCGAAGACTCATTAGTTTTGTGGATCAACCCGCTGAAGACCACTTGTTTTGCACCCTCAAACTAACAGAATAATCAAGAAGAAAAAAATCATACTTGCTGCAGAATCACAAGTTCTGGCAAGGGTGGTTAAATTTTCTAATGAAATTCACTTCACTGACGTGCATCATTGGAATATGTTGGCTTTTACTTTAAGCAAAATTTTAAAATATCATTTACTTTTGAACTTTTGTTTTGTTCATGTGACTATAAAAACCAGCCCCATTAGCACCTCCCTTAGTCTTAAGGTAAGTGGTCATGTGTTAGAAGTCAGACCATACGCTCCTGCTAATCCCTTAATTTGTCTTTGGCCTCAGACTTCTATGAAGTACAATTGGATGAGAGTGAAATTGGAGTCCTAATTCATTGGGTAGTGAGTAGGAGAAGGTTGATGGATGGAAGGTGGTAAGTTTGCATCTTCTCTATGGTCAGTCAGTGGGGAACTAGAAAATTTACATTGGGGTTGGGGGGAGTATGTAAAAATGTAAAACTTTTGGGGGAGGGCCAATGTTAAAAAATAAAGATTTTCTTTAACATGCATAAAGGGGTTATCTGTCTAGTTCTGCCCCGGTTTATAGTGCACACTATCTGCACCTATCTTATAAATGAAAAAGTTTGCCTAGTGGTTTTCTTCTTATGCACTTGATTATAATGTTACAAGTGAAGGGCTCCAATCATAATTCAACTGACAAATTGCAGAAGCTATGAAATATTTCTAATGGCCGGTCCATGGTATAGCATCATCCCTAACTCACCATATATTTTTCTACCAAAAAAAAAAACTCATGACTATATATTAATCAGGCATGACTCGTATTGTTATTTTAGTGATGGATGTATAACAATATAAAGTAATCGGTACCAAATCCCTCAGTTTTAACTTAGCTGGTTAGGGATATGGAATGTGTTAGTGGAGTGATGGAGACAAATTCCCTTATGTGGGGGGAATAAAAATGACCTCCATCAAGAACTCCCACCTCTATTATTTTTTATATGTAAAATGTATTATATATAATTGGGAACCAATTTTATAAGGACCGTCCTTACCATACATACAGTTCTAAACGCCCACTGGGGATCACCTTATGATTCATTCAAATTGACCACACATTCACAACCTCTTTATAGGCACCGAATTCCATGAATTTGCATGGATTTTGATGAACTAGACCGTTGAATTGAATGTCAATTTTTCTTCTTTGATATAAAATTGTTAAACTTGTGCGCCACAGATGAAGGAGAGCATCTCATAGTAAGGTGAGAGGTATCTCTCATAAGAGACATTTTTAGAGAAAACCAGTTGTTTATTATTTAAAAAAACAAGGATGCTTCAATTAATAATAAAAAAGTGCTTTATCAAAGGACCCTAAGGGCTAGATTTCATTTGGACCATTAATGATCTACCCTTAAACAGTAGTGGGCCTACCCATCCCCTCTTCTTCCATGATTGGCATAAACATGCAGGCTCCATTAAATGTTCAAACGAAGGAATTGTTCCCTCTTGAATATTACAATACATATGTTAAAAAGAAAATCTCAGCCCTAGATTGACTGGAGCTCGCCCAACTCTAACTAGAACTGAGCAAATGTTTGTACCAAGAGGAAAGTTACTAAGTTAGCTCAGCTAAGATGGGACTCATGATCAGTGATAGGCTTGACATTCTAACACAGTAGGATGCAACTCAGGTAGGTCGGGCTAGCCCAGATCTAATTCCATGTGAGTAAGCCCGAGCCTACACTGAGGCCCATATGAAACTCTAATATCTAGATCTGAGCCCAAGCCCGAATTAATAAAAAGTTGAGCCTGTGCCCCCAATCCCAGGTAATATTATATGTATTATAACATATACATCATATATTTCCCTATATTTATAATACATGTTTGGCAAGTGGAAAATCTCACTTGGGCTTCAGAATCCAGGCTTGAGACTGAACTTTCCCAATTGCAAATCTATTTTTCATACAGGCCAGTACATGGGGTTCAGGCTTGGCACAGGCCTAGTTGCACCTTCAAAAGAATGGGATTTAAATAGACTGGGCCACCTGTCTTTCAGGCCCATTAATCGAGTTTGGACATAAAACTTGGACCACATGATTGGGCTGGCCTTCGACCCAGCCTAACCTTCCTCTATAGCAACCACTAAACAAGAGTAAACCAAACTTGGGTGGGGGGAAAAGAACAAGGGCAAGGCTGCATGCATAGAACTTTCTAGTTTGAAGGCTCACAGAAAGAAAAGACGTATGGTCCAAACCCAATTTGGACTGAGGAAATTGAAAACATGGGCAGCAGCATTTTGGCCGCCTTTGACCCTTAAATCCCAAGTTCCCTACACTGAGCACAAGTGAACAAAGTGTACTTCATTCGGCCAACTTAAGTTGTCTGTTCATTAAAAGGCAATAGATGATGGATACTTGTTTGTAAGGGAATGCGCCTGGACCATGAAAGGTAACAAAGGTAAGTGAGAAATAGAAGGAAATGCTCAAAGTCAGTTCAATTGCAATTCCTTCGAAGGTGGCAAAAGCCATCACAAACTTCCACCAAAGTATGGAAAAGTATAGCACTGTTTACCTTTTTCCAAGTTGGAATGGAAAAACTTCCACACCAAGTGCTGAAAAGGAAAGCCAGAGAACTCTGACAGAAATGCCCACATCCAACCTAACCCACCCTTTCACTAAAAAATAAAAATAAAACCTAAACCACCCAACACGAACAGTCACATCCTATGCTCACTTATACATATATATAATTTCCCAGGCACCATACAATCCTTTCTCTGTTTTGAAGTCACTTTCTTCTCTAAAGACTTTTAGAGATTGCATTCAATTGAATTATTTTTATTGAGAATTCCAGATTCTATTTATAAAATACAATAAGGAAATTTAGCCTCATAATATCAATCCAATCTAATGAGATATTATAACTGAATTTACTTAATCACATTAATCATAATATTAATGATGATATTTTAAAAGATTCTAAATATATTTAACAGCCACATCCTTTCATATCTGGATTCTCTTATCACTTTCTTATGTATTTATGTATCCTACAATAAAGTTAGAAGACTAATGAGTGGTTACAAACGGAGGTCTTATACCTAATTTTGAGAAAATTGAACAACAAATTGATAGCTACTTTTAAGTGGATCTAAGACTTCAACATGGATTAAAGATGGTGGGCCAAATTATTTACGACATATCATGGGAGATGAATGGTCCATATCATTCGCATAATTAGTTCTTATATTAAACCCTATTACTATATACTCAGGAATGTTTTCATATAAGCATGTATGTTTTTAATATGTAAGGATTTCGATGATTAAAAATATTAGTAGGAAAACTAATCAAGACCTATGATTTCATTTTATTTTGAGAGTTTTTCTCACTTGATGGAGTTTGCTGCTTTAAGATTTATTTGTTGTATTATTATTTAATATCTTTAGTAATAATTATATTTTAATTGTTTATTGCTTTTACTCACTTTTATGTATTTTAAATCATGTTTTAACAAGAAATTAATCTAGAGGATCTTCCACAAACATCACACAAACACCTATTTTTCTTACTTTCTTATGTACGTCCATGCTCATTTTTTAAGCACGGGTGTTCGAGCTAGCATCAACCAATATATCAAATTATTTATTATTTATTTAGTATTTCATGTAGGTCAGGTATATTTTGAAATATCAGAATAGGTCCTTAAAACCCTTTAAATCAATCAATAAACTACAGATTATGATTGTTCTGGAGTAAATTCTCATGGCATACAATCATCCATGGAAGTGATTTGTGTACCATATGTAGCCAGTGACTTAACCTTCTATCCCTCACCTCCTGAAATGTAGTAGGCTCTGCAAAATGCTCTGAGAGCAATCTACCAATTGATGTATTAATATTTATTAAATTACATTGCACCAAAAGAAGCCTGCCCTTGATTGATGGGATAAAAGCTTCTGATAATCAACACCAAGGGGTTGGCCGAGCGGTTAGAACTACGGTTCCTCTTTCTTACGGAACTAGAGGTCTTGGTATCAACCTGGTTCCCCCTTCTTTAGGAATCGAAGGTCGAGTCCACTAGTGCTACTATTTTGGGGCTACATGGGTGTTTATCCGGCTTTCCTTTGGTCCCGAAAGGCTTAACCCGCCCCCCTTACATTGCACCAAAAGAAGCATGCCCTTGATTGATGGGATAAAAGCTTCTGATAATCAACACCAAGGGGTTGGCCGAGCGGTTAGAACTACGGTTCCTCTTTCTTACGGAACTAGAGGTCTTGGTATCAACCTGGTTCCCCCTTCTTTAGGAATCGAAGGTCGAGTCCACTGGTGCTACTATTTTGGGGCTATATGGGTGTTTATCCGGCTTTCCTTTGGTCCCGAAAGGCTTAACCCCCCCACCCCCACAAAAGGAAAAAAAAAAAAAAAAAAACTTCTGATTATGATAATGATGGTGGTGGTGGTGGTATTATTTGTATATTAATACAATGTATGTATATGTTTTTTATAAGAGATTTCTATGAATCATGGGTTCTGAAACTGTGCCTGAAGTTCGGGTCCAAAAACATGTGCCTGATTCATCTGACTTTCGAATTAATCTAAGAATAAAATCACCAATGTTGAGAATCACGGATGGATCAACCTAGTTTTCTTATTTTATTTTTGGTAAAACGATCGACCTACTCTTGATATTCTAGTGGACCGTAACTGAGGTGGGTAGCATGGTTGGCTCTATCTTTTGTGGTCCATAATTCATATTTAGAACTAAGGAACATAGAAAATGTTCCAAATATAATTAAAACTTAAGGAAAATATTCGAGTGAGAACTGGTTTTGACCTATTATATGAGAACTTTTTTGCGGAGCCCAACTAGCAATCCATCCAAACCTAACAACCAAAAGGGAATCCCCTGATAGTCACTAATCCCAAGAATTGACACAGATCCGAATGGACTGAGCCGTTGGATCTAGGGTTGAATATATTTTTGAATGTTAAGCCATTAAACTTGTGGGCCATGGATGAAAGGGTTAGGGGCATGGGTTTGGGACCAAACTTAATATTTGGTGTGGTCTCACATAGATCTTTCCATCCCCCCCGGTCCCATCCACAAATAGGGCCTACAATTGGGCCCCACAAAAAAGTTCCATATAATATGTGAGAACTAGTTCTCACCGAAATATTACCCAATAAATAAGGGAAATATTCAATTGAGAACTAGTTCTTACCTATTGTATGAGAACTTTTTTGTGGGCCCAACTTTTTTGCCCAGGGTAGGTTAGGTTTCACATTTTTCTTTGTTTGTTTGTTTTATACCATGCAGCTCAGGTGGCGTGGCCCTTGACCCACTTGAGAGACCCGACTGATTGGGGAGTGAATCCCAGCACTTGCTTGGGAGAAGACCATCCTATACATGATGGGGAGAGACTGCTTTCAAAAAAAAACAAAAAAAAAAGGAGTTGACCCAGGGATTGAACAGTAGGTGGTTATATAAGAATGAGACTCCCGTCTACTGGGCTATTTCCCTGTATTTTCGGGCTTTACATTTTTCTTAAGGGCCAGGCTGATCTTAACATGAAGGCATGTGGGGCTAGACCTGGCCTAATTTTGAGGCCCCATTACATCCTCAGCCCGGCGCTGGCCTGGCCAGCTAACACCCATAGGCCATAGGCAATTCGAGCTAGACTTGGGCTATGTCAATACCAGACCTGGCGTAGGTGAGTTGCACTCCTAATTTGGAAAACCCGAGTGTCATCTGAAAGCCCTATTTGAACTCCACATCTCCTCCATTTCATGTCAATCATGGCCTCATTCAAAGGGCCAACAAGTCGAAGAAACCTAACAGAGGGCTCTTAAACAAGTGTACTCATGAAAAGAGAATAACTTTAACATAGGGAGCAAGGATGATTAATATAGCTAAGAACTTTATTGGCAGACCCTTGTCATCTAACAAGGATGAGGGTCATAAGGTCAAAGTTGTGTGCTCACGGTATAGATTGATGGTGAATGTGGAAGAGATAGTGATCTATTCAGCCTTTTTTTTTTTTTTATCGGAGGGTGTCCGAGTTGTTAGTGATAGAGGATACACATGACCCATCCAAGAATACCGACCCATCTAACTTAGGCCCATTGACTGGGTGTGTTTCAGTGGTAACAAACACCCATCTGTACCAAGTCCTTCGGACTGTTTGAGATCTCTCGTTATCTTCTTATCTTCCAAACTGTATGCTCTTATAAATATTCAAATATACTTGTCCAAATCAAGTAAGCAAGATTTGGATTTACATCTAACTATTGCAAGTTTAGTTAGAATTTTAGTGTTGGCGAAATTCATGGGTTGGACAAAACTCTGGATCTTTTTAGTTGTATTTTTTAATTTAGAAAGGATTCTGAAGATAGAAGATTGGAAGGATTCAGAAGAAGAAAGTCAGAAAGAATTAAAAGAAGAAAGCTAGAGAAAAAGAGTTGAAATTCCGGATCAACCAAAATGGGGTTCGCTCGAGTGTCCACTTCATCCGCTCGTGCGGACAAAATTAGAATGGCCCAGCGCTGAAACAGAACATCATCCGCTCGAGCGGACAAGACGGCAGAGTTGCAGGAAAATTAGAAACTGCTTTTCTAATTATGCTCAAACTGTTTATTTTAATCCTAATCAAGTTAGGCAAGTTTAAGCACGACCTAAGGAATATTTAAAGGACTCAAGGGCTGTTTAAAAACTAAAGATACCTCACCTCTCAAAGTTATGAGTTAGAGATTATTATTGAGAGAATTCTTCTCTAGAGATTTTTATGAAGTTGTGCTGTCAAGTTCTCTACAGCCAATTCTTCCGCATCCTTAGTAAAATATTATCTTCTTACGAGAAGACTTGAGGAGTTAAACGCTGGAATGAATTTGTTACAATCAACGGTGTGAAGTCTTTGAAGCGTGAAGCGACACAAGGTAACTTCAGTCCTTGGGTAGGGGATATCTGGGAAAGAGATTTGAGTTTCTTGTAATTGCGAGATTCATAGTGTTTGATTTGATCCAGTTCGAATAGGTGCTTTTTCACCCGATTAGGGTTTTCCACCTTAAATTTGGTGTCCTTATGGTGTGTGCTTGTTGATTTATTTTCCGCTGAATATTGTTTATTTTTGTACACTTTTGGGTTGATTGTTTGGCTAAACCAATCTAGAGATCGCGGACTCTAAATCTTTCACAAGCCCTTTGGGCTGGACTAATCCCTTCGAGCTCAGGGGGAGTCGGGTAAATCTCCTGTGGCCCAATGTGATAGTGCAATTCCAAACCCTCAACCATCGGGTGCAAACCATGGTCCTAAGCCAACTGAGCTATCCCTCCAGATTGGTAGTGATCTATTTGGATGACACCTTCAAAATTGATGATGGCAAAACTGCCTTTGGATTTATGATGTGTCTGAACGGGCCTGTCATCCTTGCAAGGGCTACTCGCGGTCCAAAAGTCCGCTCTATGAAAGAGGCTGAAGCGAGGGCAGCCCCCAATGCACTAAGTCACACTAAGGAGATGGGCCTAACCAAAGTTTGTATTTTGTCAGATGCAATGGAGATGATTCAAGTAATTAATGGGCCTGGTTGGCCCACTCTCTTGCTAGTTGCTGCTACTCTGTCAAAGTAGATTTTGATTGGGCTGGGGCGGGTCCTATGTAATTTGTTTCCCTTGTATTTTATTTGGTTTTGTACTAATGTTGGCTTGTGTTTTTGTTTCCTTTCACTTTACAGATATGCTCCCTTTTACGTAAAAAATAATAATAAAAAAAATAAAAATCATGCGACCATTGGCTTGATAGCTCTTGCGGGGTGCCAATTTTAATAGTTTATTTGTAAGTAAAAGTTAGATGAGTGTGAAACTAGAGGAATTGTCAATAACATAGGAGAATGCGTGAAATGATTAAAGAAGAAGATCCTTATCCTCGACTTAACAATAAAACCTTAAATCCTCAATTTAACAACAAAACCTTGAATCCATCAGGAAGAACCAATATATCCCAATAGCAACATAATACCTTAACATTTTCGAAATGATGAAATTACTAAAAATAATTAAAAGAAACCTAGGACATAAGCTTAACCCCTTATTTTAAATGTGAGTTTTTATTTATCCGGATTTAAAATCTGGAAAAAACTTGAGTCCTGTTTTGAAATTTTCCCTAAAAAGAAACCCTCGAACCAAAACATAAATCACTTCTTAGAACCTTCCCAAGAGAATTTAAACTCAAACAGACACAAAAGGGGCTAATAAAAGTAGACTAGTAAACTATTATAAATAGTAAACTTTGCACGAGAATTGCATTTTGACCTATGGCCTCATTTTACCCTTTTTTTTTTTTTCCCCTAGCTAAGGGGGCGGGAACACATCAAGCCCTCAGGTGTGGGGGAGTAGACCTTGGGTGGGGAAGGTGGAACCCCCAGGGTCGATCCCTAGGCAATCGAGTGAAAACTTACGCATCTTACCACTCGGATAAAATGTCATTCTCAGCCTCATTTCATCTTGAAAATGGATGGAAATGATTTATCGATCGATAACCATATCCTACAACAATACAACATGTTTGGACTAATCCCTTTGGGCCCAAAGAGAAGCCAGGTAAAACCCCTGTGGCCCCCAGGTGGTAGCACTAGTGAGCTCAACCTTCGGTTCCTGAAGAAGCGGAACCCCAGGTGGTAGTATTAGTGGACTCAACCTTCGCTTCCTGAAGAAGGAGGAACCAAAGATCGATACCAGGAGAGATGAACAGTGGTCCTGACCACTCGGCCAACTCCCCGGGATTAATAGAATATATAGATAGCTATAAAGAAAGTACTTATTAGTATCAAGAACAAGTAGATACCTGAATCAGAAGTTATGGTTTTCTTAAAATCTTGGCATTCTAGAAATTGTTCCACCCCTTATTCTACATCAGCCAATCTCCCGGACTAGGTGGCATGAGGGGACAGCAAGATCACAGGTGGTCCAATAAGGCCAGTAGGCCAGGCTGCTTAACACTGTCAAATTTAATTCACAATGTAATTTGACTGACAGATATTGGTCCAAACCTGGCGGGACATTCAGATTTCAAACATTGGATAAGGTAGGTAAGTAAGGTACAGGTTACTGCAGAACTTCATTTCGATTTTCACCTCTGTAGAGTAAAGTATTCCTCGTTGTAGAGTTAAGAGGCAGCATTCCCGGCTGAACACAGCTTATTGTAACCTATCTTACCAACCCCTAACTTCCAACACACAAATTGGTACACCAGACATACGAACATGTATAGATAGCTGCAGCTTAAACTTTCTGAAAAATAAAACAAAAGCCAGTCGGTTGGTATGCCCACCTTTTTCTTTCACTTGTATTCCTTGTCGGATGGGTTCTGTTCTGGATATTCTGCCCAGAGCAAAACCATCTCTCAATTTCTAAGTGTGATTCTGGCCACATTGATCATGACCAATATGGCATCTGATTTATGGATGTAAAGGGGTTAGGATTTATGGGTAGAACCCAACCGGCGATACTCGATCTACGCCTGATGGGTGTCCAATGTACAGAACAGGATTATGTCCTAATGGGACCAATTTAATATAGATCTTGGGCCCAACTAGAGACTCAAGACTCAAAACCTTGCCACTAAATATATCAAATATAACAAGCAAAAAATGCACAGCCAAAACAGAACAAGCATCATACTTTTGTAGTTTTGTTAAATATATACATGGGTGGAACAGAGTGAACCAGGAACTGATAGTTATCTGGGCCTGAATTGTGGACCCAAGCTCAGAACTGATTATGGAATTGTGGTTCAAAGGGTGCAGATTCAGATTGGGGTCCTTTTACATCTTTTGCTTCATTTCACTTTGTTCTTTTTTAATTCAAGAACTAACCCTCCAATTGAAAAAAAATCTATTCAGCTCGACGCAAAAATTGGAAAAGAGTCAACGGCGAGAATGGATTTGATCTACCGGTGCCAAACCGTTGTATCAGGAGAGTGATTTAAGAGTAACCAAACAGTCAAATCTGGCCATGGACCATGGCCCCACCCCTATCCCCTCTCAACCCTTCTTTTGAGAACCTGTTCTGATCAGGTGGGTGGTCTACCAAAATGTTTGGGAGTGGGGACCAATTGAAATTAGGTGTCTGGTAGACTACCCATGTTTCCCTTCAAAAATGGAACCAATTTAACACACTTCTGGCAGCCAAACTTTAACAATCACTGCACGGAAAAAGATATTTGGTTTGCACAACCAATTCAATGCATGCCTCTGCTATGCTCACCCATCTCTTATAGGATCAACTACCTTTCTATCTGCCAAGAACAAACTGAAGCATGTTTGTCCATAAATGTTTATGTATAAATATTAGCACTTGCTTCAACTTGGTCATCAACAACATTGTTTCTCTTTCACTTCTCTTCTCTTCTCTTCTCTTTTCCAATGCCTCAATTCAACACAGAGGTTGAGCCCCTAAGCCCTGGTTAGAGCCCAAGTGATGAAATGTTGAGCTCATGGTTCAGCGCGTCGAGAAGAGAAGGATCGGGGTGGGCTACCCGTGATGGAGAAGCAGGGCACGTGCGACATGTATCCTACGGATGAGAGTTTCGCACGTGCTCTAACTCTCCACCTCGGTTCCTCACCCCACTTTGAATGATCAAGAGAAAATGGAGACATTGAGGGGAGGTAAGCTTATGTTTAGGCAAGTAAACTTCTATCTATTTCATTGTTCTCACTTTATTAATGTAACATTTCTCATATATTGTACTATACAATGATCAAGTAAAATATATAATGTAATCATATCTAGCATAGGAACATGACCTGGAATGATAACTGTATGAATGTGGCCCAGTGGCACATAACTTGCTTGTGTGTGCAGGTCACCTATTTTATCATATTTACTTTTTATCTCATCTGTAACTTGTTTGTGTGCACATTTCACCTATTTTTTCATATTTACTTTCTTTATCACATCTTCTTTTTAAGGGTTCCATCCAATGCATAAACTACTTATTTACCTTTTTTTCCAATACAAGACATGAAAAAGGTGACTTTGCTGTAGTTTCAAAACTACAAAACTTTGGGACTAAACTCAAGGAACCATTTTTTTAAAATTGACTCACCTGAGTGACATGGGAAGGGCATCTAGTCGAGTAACTTGAGTGAGTTTGGCCAAGTTTTTGCAGACTGTACACAAAAAAGATAGCGAGATTTTTCTTTAATGTAATCATCATTTAACTACTTCAATGCATCACTCAATGAATCTACAAGAGATAGCTATCTTTCTAAATGATGCAGTAATCAGCCAACTGCCTTCTTATTCTATCATGGCTGTGTAATTCTATCCCATTACAATGTTCTATCTATGCACTCCCAATACCTCATTTGGCCCAGGTCATCAGTACATCCTGGTACTTTCCAATGCCCAACAACAAGAGGCTTCCCATAGACATTCAACCTTCATGAAATGCTCCCAGCTAGGATAATCACAGAGGCCGCCATCTAATCAGAGTTTTGACATTGTACTATAGGGCCTACTTAATCTTTTTTGCTATCTAAGTTGACCGCCATGGGGAAACAGAGCATAATGAGATTGGATGTAGTTCAAAGTACAATTTGTTTGTATAATTTAGCAAACTGGATGTGCATCCATTTCCTTGGGAGTAAGAGGTGACACAGGAATCACATAAAGCAAATATCATTTACTGGGTTTTTCCACCCAAATCAATATCATTGAATGATGCTGATAGTGATTTACTGTACAGTAGAGGCAAGTGGACAATACCCAATGTTAACATTGCTTTCAAGTTCCCTGCTGCCTCAAACACAGACAGTGGACAGATAACCATCTGAGAAATACATATTTGAACCATTGGTGGGTACATCCATATCATGCCAAATTACTCATCAATTGTGATCTGAACGGCTATCAAGTGCTGATGCAGCTGATTCCACTTTGTCAAGTAAGCAAGCATAGATTTTCTGCTTCAACCGGTCAATGGTCACCCCCAACTCCATGTTCTCAGGGCCCACTATGCCAAGTAAGTGATCCAACCAGTCATTTGCGTGCTTAAGTTGTGACAAAGTAACTGCAATCTCATCATCAGATTCTATTCTCCGCCTTCCAGTGCCATCCTTTCCTTTCTTCAAATGAGTCTGCGGATGAAACCCTGTACTCAAAGCACCTTCCAAGAATAGCAAGAACCAGTTCTGTGATTCCTTCAAGAGAATGTCCTTCAGTTCTTGGATTTCTCTTGCACCATCCCCTCTTACCCATTCCAGCTTTTCATTCACATGAGTTTCTAGTGACACTTTTGGAGAAGTCTGAACGTTTCTACAATGGGATGGAGAAGTCTTCTTGCTAGACTTATCACCTTCAGAAGGCAGAGCATCAAAGACTTTTGAGGAGCCATCCTTCCACATGGCAGAATTTGATTGGTTGATGAGCTGGTCAAGTGCAAAGAACTTGGTGAGAGAGAGGTGGGGATTCTCCATAGCAGCAGATGAACGTAGATCGGCAAACAAACTGGAGAACAGATGCAATCAAATGGTAAATAGAAGTTGATAGAGAACTTGGCCACAATAGGCGCCTTCATTTCTCAATGCAAATACATGGAGCAGATGTATTTGTCTCTATATATGCAGTTTATTTCAGGGAAGATGGCAGCACGGTACTTTCTGCATCTTAGGCTGATGGACTACACTTCAGAGCTAATCTTAATACAGCAGAATCAAATCTTGGTGGAAGATAGCAAGTGGGAGGTATGTGTGTTTGTGGCATGATGATAGAAGTGGAAACATCTTGCTGAACTTTTCAGATCAACAAATCAATTGGATTTTGTAGCATGCACATTTATATGTTGGGAGAGATGTAAGTAGGAAGAAGTACTAGGCATGACTGAAAAACAGAACACAGTATATATCTTATAGCCACTTCAATGTCACTTTCACTGAAGGTGTTAATAAAACTAGAATAAAAGTTTGGTCATAAAAACCAAATGCAAACAATAGAGAGAAATTATTTCATGTGTAGGCTTGCAGCAATTTTTCTTCTTTTATTTCATTGATAACGTGACTAGAACCCACAATCTCAAGGTTGCAATAGTGGGCACCTTCCACTGTGCCACGGCTCGTCTCCAGATCCGCATCATGTAATGATGTGTATATAATGCACACATTTAGATTTACAAAGGGACCATTGCAGTCAAGAAATTTGTTTTCAATAAACGAAGTATGTTTCCTTCCAATTTTTCAAATCCATGCCTCGCATTCAAGCAAATAGTGTTAAAAATGTTTGCGAAGAGACATTTCAGACGTCATTTCTCGCATCGTTTCTCACACCTGTTTCTAAGTCTGGTACGTGACACATGCAGAAATACAATGATACAAGACAGAATGTGAGGGAAAGATTGGCAGAGAGAAGAAAAAGGATGGAGTGAGAAGTAAATGTAGAGGGAGATGCCCCAGAGCTACCTTCAATTTAAGAGAGGATGATTAACCAATAGGAAACTTTAAAAGACAAAAATACATGGATGTGAAGGTAGTTGAACGATGCAGACTATTATAGAAAAGGTGAGGTAAATGTGTTTGAGAAAACAATAACAATTGTATTAACTGCACCACCCAATATTACCATTAAATCAGAAATTGAGATTAGATAAAGATTTTTTTTCTAGGCACATAGGTTCAGATAGATCTAAGATCAGCTTATCATCACTCAGAATCTGAAAGTGTAATTCAATTACCCCATACTGGAAGTACTCTATATTTTGGTAGAATGGATTGGTTATTAGCCTCCCATGCATTTGGCAACTATGGGAACCAGAAACCATATCAGGTCAACTGAAAATTCTCTACCTCATGTGATTTCCAATTTGCATGCCGTCCCAAATGAAGGAAGTGACATTGATAGCCGACTATTGTGCCAATTGCAATTTAGTGTATGAATTTGCTTACATGCATCTTTTATTTAGTTGAGTTCTTTTTCATTTCACCATGGATGTAGGTTTAAACTACAGTATTGTAACAAGAAACGTCAACTCAAAAGTGCAGAAGAGTTTTCCAAGGGTGTCTTAGTCTATGCAGAAGTTCAAGAACAAGGGTGTTAGAGGTGTCACTCATCAGTTACACTCACCAACAACATACTTCAGCTATTGGAGAGTTTTCAAGACACATTAAATGCCTCCCAAGTGAGATTCTAGATTATTAAAAAAAAAACACCTAACAATAATAAATGGAGACAAATTATATAGAGAACCCATGTGATCCATGACCGGTCAAAATGCATAATACCTTTTATCCTTAACTTTCTATGTATGGGTCCTATGATTTGGTGGTCCAGATCATGTACATGATCTGTATGATCACGGATGTATTATACCCTAGAAATAACTTAGAATAGGAAGCACTTTTTACATTAAATGTAAACAGTTTCTTTTGTTTTTACCCATAAATTAGCAGGACAATGGTCAAAGGATTAATACTTCTGATTGGCCAAGTACTTCAATGGCATAGAATATCCACACGGTTGGTCCCATCAGAAAATTGGTGTGGGCCACCAAATAACATATGCGTTGTGCAGATTCAAGGCATGATGATACTACACATATCCTTGATCAAAGATCATATAATTCATCTAAATCAAAAGAGAATTTTGAGATGAATGTGCAAGTATGGATACAAGGATAGCACAAACTGACATAAACAATACTCACCTAAGGCTCTTGACAAGAGCTGTAGCAGAAGATGCTTCCTTTTGAGCTTCAGCTGCTACTAGAGAAGCTATGTTTCTTCTTCTCGCCATCCCCTTGATGGAAAAAGAAAAAAAAAGTTCAATAACAATATCTTGATCGTGCAGAAAGGACAACTTTTAGTCATTTGAGAGAAATGGTCCAAAGTTGGGCACTTATAGGAACAATGCTATAATGAACCATAGCAGCAATCAGTTGAGATTGGATGGAAGCAGGCCTTAGTTCTAACATAGTTGGGTCTTTCTATATTATTGCAAGGAAAAGGTTCGTCAATGGTAAAACTTCTTTAGCAGAGTCCACTGGATCATTGCCTACAGAAGTTTGAGCCTTTAGCTTCCTCAATACTTATTTTCCAAAGAAAAATCTCTATGATCACTTTTTTGTGATACAGATAACCGAATATGGTATACTACAGATAAGTGCCTCAGTTTCACGTTAAGATTTTAAGCCATGTTTCTGATTTGTGTAAACTGAAATTGAGTTCCAATCAGTTGTTGACTTAGTAATCTTTGATCCAGAGAAGTAATGTAAAGTAGACAATGTACCTTTCCTAGTTTCACAATGTTGGTAGGAAGAGATTCCCACGAGATGGTTTCTTGCATTCGTTTCTTGTGGCTGCTTATCAAAGAGGAAATCAGGCTGGGGCTCTGCTTCTTGGATGTGATTTGTTTGGATGCCGAACCTTTTATCTCTCTTTCTTTAATGTTGGTTCCAACAGAGTCTTCCTTTGTTCTTAATGCAGCAACTTGGGTGTCCAAAGGAGTTGAGGGGCTTGCCTGTAATGCTAGGACCAATTATAATCGCTGGATCATTTTAAGATGCACCAAAATCAAATGTAAAACTACTCTAGTAGGCCTACAATTTATTTTGGTTAGAGTTTGTTCAGGCTAATTCCACTTACAGCCCTGTGAAGGTCCAAGTGTGTTATAAACAGGTGATGAATGATGATCATAGGCTGTGTATGCCATTCAGATGAAACAATATCTACACCATGTGGCTAGTACTGGAAAATAGGGATATTGAATAACTACTACCATGGTACTCTGTTCATGTGAAGATGCCGGATGTTACAAAAGGGGAGATCATCTCATGCTCAGTGTAAAATCCAATTCCAATCTATGTTGGCAAGCATCTTGGATATTTTGTTCTTTACTTGAATCTGTCATATAGAGGACTCTTTGTACCATAAGTGAGATGCTTGACATTATCCAAAACAAAGAGAGATTTCAAGGGATTACACTCTCAATAATGTTAAGTGGCGCCAATAATGTTAAGAGATTTCAAGGGCTACCTAGTACTTAAGAAATAGATGAATATCATGTATCATTATCTTTCTATGAACACTTAAGCAGCACGAAACTCATACCTGACCTTTGGGATCTTGCTTGGCTTTAGAGGAACCAACCTTCTTAGTCAATCCAGCATTCTCATTCCCAATAACCTTTCCATCGCTGGTAGAATCTGCACTAGATCCCTTAGGATTTGAACATGAAATTCCTTGCATGTATCTTGAAGCAACTACAACCTTCTCCTCCTTTATAACAACTTTTTTTATTGGGCTTTCCTCTTTTCCCTCGGATAATTCACTTGACTTTGAACTTCCTTCATGAGAAGGGGTTTTTGGAACATCAGAAGGTGTCAACATTTGCATTAGATCTTTTGGATTCCCGATGCATTGGTTCCTTCCAGGCACTGGCCGCACGCCAACTAGTACTGGGACTGGTGTTCCAGCTTCCACCTTGTCAACATATATGAATTGGCCAAGCTGTAGTTTATTTGTTAAGATAAGTTCGTTGTCTTCCTTAGACAGGGAGACATATGTAGAGTGTGAAGAATCTGAGACCTTAATAAAGAAGCCATGATTCGGCCACAACTCGGACCCTGTTAATGCGGGGACAATGCTGATCACTTGTAAAAGAACCGATCGGTATTCTCCACATACCCTTACATCAGAATTTATGCTTTGGAGAAGTTTTAGTAGGACACCAGGAGTCAGGGAAGCCATTTTACTCTTTTTCTACTTCAGAAGTATTATTTTCTTGAATGTGTCTACGAACCTTGGAAATATAGATGCAGCCTTTTAATCAATTATCCGAGTTGAACAAAAATGCCTGCCATCCATTAGTAACACATTAACAGCATTGTTAGTTAGTAGGTAGTAAACAAATAATTGAATCATTTAACCTCAATATTGGTCATGACCTAAATTGATATGGATTTTAACATTTCCTTACTTATCTATTGTCCTTGTTATATCAGTAGGTCCCACCTCTCTTCTTTCAAATAACACCCTATGGGGGCTGTTTAGAAACAGCCATGGATTCCACAGCTTGCGGAGTCCGTGGTTTACCTCTTCCATGGACATTTTCGAGTGTCGAATCCACAAGCCAAGGGAACCTTCAAATTCTGTACAGTTCACAGATGGAGGGGTGGAGAGCACAGGGATCCCTGAAAACTATAACTAGCATTACCGCTCACTCCTCAGACCTCAAAATTGTTGAAAGCTTAGATTTTGGCTAGTTCTTTTGCAACATCCATGA
Source organism: Umbellularia californica (assembly GCA_028538565.1). Lineage (NCBI taxonomy): Eukaryota > Viridiplantae > Streptophyta > Magnoliopsida > Laurales > Lauraceae > Umbellularia > Umbellularia californica. The sequence continues at coordinate 3,786,215 of JAPQWN010000011.1, read as the reverse complement.
AAAATTATGCATCAAACATCGGATTTGGACATACCAGTGCAAAACTTCTCCTACTCTGCTGGAACTTCTGCTGCACAAACATTGTCCATGAATTCTTTAAAAAAAAATATTAGAAATCTCCATCCTTGATTATTAGGGTGTTTTAGGCAGAGAAAACCTTAGAATTCGGTATAACAATGGGATAATGGAGTTATAGGGTCTGTTGGCTTCACATAAAGGTCAATGTGTTAAAAGTAGTAGTACATATCATATGATTTTACTTAATTTTAGTTTTCAGTGGAATTAAAATGATGTCTGGGATGAATGGTGAAAAAGAAGAAATGGAAAGAGAAAAGGACAGAGAAAACAGGGCATGAGGATGTAGAATTAGGAAGGACAAAAGAATGAGACTAGAAACATTAAGCATCCCTAGCCCTAAGCTCAAGGATTCGTCTGGCTTTCAAATTTCTAGTTAGTGGCAAAACTTGTAGCATGAAATGAGTAGAAAATTATTTGAATATTCACCCTCTTTTATTGAAAATATTTGCATGTAGAATGATTTTCGATGAAAAAACGATTGCTAAAACATGATTAAAATGTGTAAAATGATTGACAAATGGTTGATACAGCCAATGGTCAATATGTATAGGGAAAACACCATCCCGTTGCGCAGATTAGACACTGATTGGTGGGAGAATTTTGGCCTATCAATACATTCATAGTACGAGAAACAATCCAAAACATCATGATAACTCATCAATTAGGAGATGTATGGAAATTCACCAACCCATGTCATAGAGAGCACCAAAGAAGTTAAAGAAAGATAAGTCCAATCATATGGAGAAAAAAAAAAAAACCAATGTATTATATGAACTACCTATGAAATCAAAATATTCACACACACACAAAAAAAAAAGAAAAAAAAATCCGCAACATAAAGGAGAGTTAAAAATAAAAAGGAGAACTTGAATAAAATCAAATACAAACTATAAACCAAACTTCAAACATAGAAATAGAAAGCACAAAACAAAGTCATGAAACCCAAAAATCAAAAGAAAAAAACACACACACACAGAAAGTGATGTAAACTGTGACATTCATTCACCAAATGACTGAAAGAAGGGAAAAAAAAAAAAAAAAAGAAAAAGAAACCTTCTTTTTGTTTGGCCTTCTTCAACTTACAATCTATAATCTAAAGACATTTCAAAGGAAAGAAGAAAATGTGACAGATACCTGTGTGACTGAGGAACTTCCAATGCCATGAAGGAGTTTTTGGTGTTTGAAGGTGAGAAATCTCTCCCGCTCTCTATCTCTCTCTCATAGCTTTGCTCAGCAGGCACGTAACCACCGAGTTCCCGTGGCATCTAAGCGAGTCCTTGCAGATTACGAAAATGCCCACTATTTGAAAGGTGGCCCGGCCAGTCTCCACGATCTCATGGCAAAATGGCAAAGCAACAAGGACCGACGTGGGCTCAACTGCAAGGGCATTACGGTCACAACTGCCCGACGTGGGTTCAACTGTCCAGATGTGTCCATATGGTGGGTCCCGCAGTGGATCGAAAGATTACAACATAGGTTGTTTAGCTGTTGATGTCTTGTAACTCGTGTTGAATGGGTAGCAATTCCTCTAACAGTCACCCCAAATAAAGGTTATAATGGTAGTGGTAATTATGAGTACGGATGGATCCCAGAAATGATGGTGAGGAGGGACTGTCCAATTCATAGTGCTGTATCATGATTTGGTGATCCCAACTGATGGTTTAATGCAATGAACCTGTCATTAAAGCTACCACATTTTCCTCAAAACCTTTCCATAATGGGATTTTAGCAATTGATATCAAGTCATAAAGAGATAGAAACATTAGTTTAAATTTTAAAAGCTTGCGGAGTTCGCAAGGAACTTATAAGTTGGGCTGTCCCAACCTTGTTTCTATCTGTCCTCAGGTAGAGTTCCATTCTTCGGAACAATCTCGACCTGAAAAAAAAGAGTTGTTCGGACCGACTCAAATCAAAATAGGGAGATATTGTTTCATCCGATCAAGATTTACCAATGGTATAAAATCTCATCTTCACTTTTTTTCATTCAAATAAGCAATTGAGAGGGATAGGGATACACTTGATTACTTGAATGAGGTTTATTTTGAGGGACACTTGTTGTTTTGGGTCGACATCTAAACTGACAATTATTTTCTGAGATGATCATCATAATAGGATTAGAAGCTGGATTCTTAGATTAAAGTCAGTTTGAATTTATGCAATGACTTAGAAGCTTGCATTTTACTTGTTAATGTTAATACTTAAATTATATGGTTAAGCTTTAAGGTGCTTTGTTAATTTCTCTTTTTAGATAATATAATGTGCCTTTATGTTTTATAACATAGTATCCTTTTTTCTGATTGGTGATTAGGAATGGTTAGAATTTTGAAACTAGGAAAGATTGCTAGGTTGACTTGGCTGAGCCTTCAGCATTTCATCCGAAATGCCCAAAATCTTGCACTCAGGGTTGGGTTGACGCTGAGTGATGTGTATGGGCCCAACTTAACCCAACCTAATCATTAATCAGGTTGGAGAATGTCAATCCAAACCCTAAATTGTAGGGTCCAGATCAAATTGCAATGATGTCCGTATTGACCCAACCTAAACCGAACAGATCCCTATTTTAACCCAAATCTGGGATTCACAATTGGACTCGGGTCGGATGGGCTGGTTGGGTGAGTAGTTGCAACTCCAATCAACTCACCTGCTATGAGGGGAAGCATTGAAGTTTGATTATACAGCAATACATGAAAATAAGAATTATAACTTTCTAAACTTGACGGTAGAGGTTTAGTGGAAGCGCCACACTTTCCATCACTGGCCCAAAATCTGAACCTATAAGCAAAGGCTGAAGGACCAGCATCATCAAACCCAAAAACTCAATTAGAAATGTCAATCCAGTCGTGTTAACGAATTTTGGTTGTGGGTTAATGAATTCAGGTTATAATTATTTCAACCGATACACGACCCTTTAAATAAACGGGTCCAAAAACTAAACACGAACATGACCCGTTAACCCGTTAAATAATTTTATCCATTTTGGATCATGTCAATTAACAAACTCGTTTGCTAATGAAAGAAGAGTGAAGGAGTTAGAAAATGATCTTTTATACGTGGGTTTTAGGGTTTCATTTCAACTTTTTCAAACTTACCAAAATACCCCTCATTCATTTTATAATTTATGTCATTTATCATTTGGCAGGTTATATTGGGTTGTTAATGAGTTACCGGTTTTATTAGTTAATGACCCGTTAATTTAACGGGTTAACGGGTCTAATCCATTAACGACACGAACCAGTTAAGAGGCCACTCGAATCCGTTAATATCATGTAGGTTCGTATTGTGTTAACGGATTGTGTGGCATTTTAACAGCCCCACAAGCCCATGATCATCTGGATACCTTAAAGTCATACGTCAAGAGCCAAAGTCGTGGAAGCTAGTGACCCAACAAACCCAATTTAAGTATCAAAGTTAAAAATCCATATGTACCAAAAAAAAGGAGAGAAAACTCCATCATTAAAGGCCCACGACTTGAAACCTGAATTTTAGACAGTGTAAGCTATGACCTATCATACCTCTAAGCAGGGGTGAAAGTGGGCCAGGCCATCCGCAGGCTGCCCGTGGACGGCTCGGCCCGAGCTCGGCTCAAAAGACAAAAGAGCCGAGCTAGGGCCTAATAGGAGGCCCGTTTGCTTAAAAGGGCCGAGCTCGGGCTTGATGAAGCTCGGGTTGTAAGCCCTAGGGCCTATATAATACATATATGATATACTATAATCCATAAATCCTAAACCTTAGTTTTAATCCAATATAAATAATCCCTAAACCTTAAACACTAAACCCTAAGTACTAAATAATCCATAAACGCTAAACTTAAGCACTAAACCTTAAACCCTAATTTTAATCCAATATAAATAATCCCTAAACCTTAAACACTAAATAATCCATGAACCCTAAACCCTAAATCTAAGCACTAAATAATCCATAAACCCTAAACCCTAAACCTTTATTTTATGATGATAGCCGAATACTTTATTTTATTCTATGATGCTATTGAAGTTTAATTTGATTTGTATTATTATTGGAGTTTGATAATGCTCATCTACATTAACATTGAACCATTATGGAGTGTTGGAGCTAAGCTCCCTTTGCTTTTATGGAGTCTTTCTTATTTTAGTTAATTTTATTGCTGCAATCCAAATTATGAGAATGAGAATATGGGATGAATGCATGCATTTAACCATTTTTTGTTCTGGTTTGCATATGCAGATTTCTTTGAATTCCGACATGATTTTTTTCCTGAAAATATTTTCTTTCAGCTAGTGTTATATCATTATAAAACAGGCCGAGCTCACGAGCCGTGCCTAGGGCCTCAATTAAGCCGGGCTCAAAGGGCCGGCCCTATGGCCTCATAACTTAATAAGAGCCAAGCCCGAGCCAAGGTTTTTGAGCCCTCTCGAGCTCGGGCCGAGCTAGGGCCTATTGAAAAATACTAGGGCCGAGCCTAGGGCCTCTCAAAGCCCGGCTCGGCCCGGCCTACTTTCATCCCTACCTCTAATCCTGGTAATCCAGTGGCACTATTAAGCCCATTGAATCATGACATTTCCAAAATTAAAAAACCATTGACACCTTCTAGGCCTGCTTTTTTAATGGATTTGAGTGCTTAAAAATTCTAGAAACTATACTTACCTAAGTGGCTAACCTAACCATCACACTAGTAAATCTAATCTTAGGAAATCATCATCCAGCTGCATGTCCCATCACCTTCACTTCTTGCATCTTTATTGTTAAGTTAAGATTTGTATATAACGTAGAACTCATATACTATTGTATAACTTATATACAAATCTTTATTGTTATTTTGATGTAACTTAGAACTCATTTTACTATAATCAATTCTTATTTTGATGCAACTTTGAAATCTTTTTACTATAATCAATTCCCTACAACCAAACAGCTGGCCCTTTTTTTTCCCTTCCCCTATATACACACATGACCCACACACTCACTTCTCACACTACGCTAACAAACAGGCCCTTAAAAAGCTTACAGTTCAAAATTCATCAACCCAGAAGAGCCTACTTTCCTTTTATGACCCCCTCCGTCACTTATACAACACAAGAAGATGACACAATGTCGATCGCTTCTAAGATTGAATCCCTCCCCAACAGCTGAGGGAAAAACTTCAAGCGTCGAGCATGCTAACAGAAGAAAGCTTATGCACTCGCTTCATCACAAGGCTTTATATCAATGTTTACAAATTATTTGAGAAAATCTTCATCTGAATATGTGCGCCAGCATGAAATTGTTGAGGCTAACCAGCCTACATAAATTATTAAAACCATCTCAAGAGGGAGGAGATTCTGAATAATATACTCACTGCACATTTAATCATTGTGTGTATCCATTTGAATGTGCCCATGAACCCGACTGCCAAAATGATGTACGGATTCAGATCATTCAGAATTCTCCACTTCTGTTGTTCTGCAACTTGCAACTGCAACTAGGCTTTTTAAAATAGAAAAGCATATTAGAGCATGTGAACCTACTGATATAACATAGAAAAGGACCTTGAGATCTAAGGTGGGGAACATTAACATATCAGGACTAATGATTCTCACAACTTCGACCATCTCCTATACTCCTATGTTGTTATAAAAAAAAAAAAAAAAAACCAACATCTTGCTTGACCTTCTTAAGATTGGATCTGCCAAAATGCATCTATACTAGTTTTTGCATGTATCATGTATGGTCCACTAAACACCCCACAACCTGATGTATAGCTTAGCATCCTAACTTTGCCTTTAAAAGAAAAAAAAAAAAAAAAAATACAAAGATAGTCCTAGGCTGTGGGTTAGTTGGTTACGGATGCTAAACACCAAATAACCCCTTTTTTAGACATGATGAATTTTTAGTGAATGAAACCAACAATACCTGACTATCTTTAAAAGTCAAAACGTTTGCATGGAGACTACATGGTCCACATTCAAACTGTTATCTTTGTTTGATGAAAGCTTAAAAAATCAAATCTTTTGCACAATGGAGCTACATTGTGCACATCCAAATTGTCCATCCATATTGCTCATCCTAGTTTAGTGAATGCCCCCAAACCCCGCTCCTTTATGACAAAAAATGAGGGTTACTTGGATAGGACGATTGGTTTAGATCTTTACAAGTGGCCTTGCATGCATAGATGAAATGAGTCATTTGACCTGTTATCACTTCCTAACATTGGAACATGACTACAAAATCAGTGAGAGCTTTGAAAATCACACTTCACATCCTCAAGATAAAAGGACCCAACCAACATGTTGTCATGTGCCTGTGTCTAATATATGGATGTTAGTTTCATTAATATCCACCAAATGTTACACGGCAGCCGTGCTCAATCAGTTTGAAAATATTCGAGTTGTGGTGAACTCCAAATTCTATCCCAATTTCCACATCACAGCGAATTCTCCTGCTGATACAATTAAGTACCTACAACATAATGTTTCCTTTATCAAAGAAATGTAAATCATAGAGCAGAATTGCTGAGTTTGACATGTGCAGCGGCGCCACTCCCATGAATTTCAGTGGAACCTGTAAATGCTGATCATGATAGACTTGAATGTTGAGATACGTTTTGGGTCCGCATGCTAATGAAAGATCTCGAAATTTACCTCAAAAAATTCCTCCTTTGATTTACGGTGATAATATTAGTGCGATAGCCTTGGCTTCTAATCTAGTCTATCACGTTCGCACCAAGCACATCGAGGTTGATTATCATTTCATTAGAGAAAAAGTTGTCCGTGGGGATATTCAAGTCTGTGTTGAGGTCAACGTCCACCCTCGCTCTTGAGCAGTCATAATTGTGGTCGAGCCTTCGCCTTCACCATAAAACTATTGTTGTGCCGTTTCTTATCACCAATTGGTTTTGAGATAAGTTGTAGCTCAATGGGGTGTAAAATCCTACAAGTGGTATCAGAGCCTGGTAGGTCGGGTGTTCGAGTCACGGGATACGCGTTTTGCGAGTTTGCAGCAGGAGTCGCGGCGGGTGTGCCGTTGAGGGAGGGATTGTTGAGGTCAATGTCCACGCTCGCTCCTGAACGGTCATAATTGTGGTCGAGCCCTCGCCCTCACCATGAAACCATTGTTGTGCCGTTTCCTATTACCAATTGATTTTGGGATAAGTGGTAGCTCAATGGGGTGTAAGATCCTACAGTCTGTTTTATCAGTTCTGTTGATCAAGTAGCAAATACATTTACCAAAGGTCTAAGTTATTAAAAGACAAGCTTCATGTCAAAAATTGTCCGTTGAGCTTGAGGGGGGGCTGTTAGGTTAATTATCTTTTCATTAGAGAAAAAGTTGTCAGTGGGGATATTCAAGTCTGTTTTATCAGTTCTGTTGATCAAGTAGCAGATACATTTACCAAAGGTCTAAGCTCAGCACGATTTCAATTATTAAAAGACAAGCTTCATGTCAAAATTTGTCCGTTGAGCTTGAGGGGGGGCTGTTAGGTTGATTATCTTTTCATTAGAAAAAAAGTTGTCAGTGGGGATATTCAAGTCTTTTTTATCAGTTCTGTTGATCAAGTAGCAGATACATTTACCAAAGGTCTAAGCTCAGCACGATTTCAATTATTAAAAGACAAGCTTCATGTCAAAAATTGTCCGTTGAGCTTGAGGGGGGGCTGTTAGGTTGATTTTCATTAGAGAAAAAGTTGTCAGTGGGGATATTCAAGTCTGTTTTATCAGTTCTGTTGATCAAGCAGCAGATACATTTACCAAAGGTCTAAGCACAGCATGATTTCAATTATTAAAAGACAAGCTTCATGTCAAAAATTGTCCGTTGAGCTTGAGGGGAGCTGTTAGCCAAGCCAATCTTGAACGGTCAAGCATGGCCCACTTATCTTATCATGTTTCCAATCATGATAGATAATGTTGAAGTTCAGATCTCATAGATGTCTATTTCTATTTAACCTCATCGTGATAAACTCTCCTTGTATTCATCCCTAATTTGTAGGCATTCATTCTCATCTGTAAGTGTATTATAAATACTGAACAGATACATTTGATTCTCTTCACTTCATGCATGTATACAACCTTTCAAAAAAAAAAAAAAAAAAATCTTTTTCTAACAACACTGCATTTCCAGTCACATTCAGAAGAAGATAGAATATTTCATGTACTAACCCAAAAGAAATATAGAAATTAAAAACCAACATTTCCACCATACCAACCCCTCATAGAAAACAGAATTTTCATTTTCATAAGTTTCATTCATAACAACAATCCATATCCCAATTACAAAATGGGGAACCAAACACGACACCACAGCATCAAATAAAATTCAAACAAACAGACGATATATACATACAATCTCACAAAAACTAACAAGAGAGTGAACAGACAGACCGAGGGAGGGGCCCATCTATATTACAAACGCAACATTAACCACATTACGTACGTAAAATTACCATGCATTTACACAAAAACCTCTCCATCTCTTCTCTCTCCGGAAACTCCAAAGCAAACCTCTCCTTTTCATTGGAAACTCTCTCCATCATTATTAGATTTATTATTACTTACACTATATCCACAGTTGTCTCTGTACATATATTTATTTATTTATGTTGCCCGCCTGCCATTGCCCATGGCCAGACTTGGTGAAACCTTAGCCCTCGTTCAACGGTCGAGAGCACTGATCACAACCCTGCAGAAACAAAATCCATCCGTTAAAAATAGAGTTTTGTAACTGCCACGTGAGCCTCACTTGAGTTCCATCCAAGTTGGCAAAACAACCCCCTAAGATTACATCTAACCCCATCAACTTTAAGAGGTTTTCTAATCTATCCAGGCCATTTATATGAGTCAACGATAGGGGCAATGTCGTCATTTTATGAAGATTCTCGTTTCGAGGAAAACAAAATCCAGATTTCGAAGAGATGTAAATTTTACTAACCAATCATAGACGGTTGGGCTCCTGGGTTCTGCCTTTTCGAACGGTTCAGATTTCCTCCTGATTCCCTTGAGACACCCTCGTGGTGTCGTCGCTGCAACGGACAAGAAAATACCGTTACAGACCAACAAACGAGGAAAGAGAAAAGCAAAATCCATGGAAAAAGGGGAAATATAGAGTGCACACGTGTGAGAGGAGAGTCTGGGGCGCTAGATCCTGCGGGAGAGGACGGGAGGGACCCAGTATCGCCCGAAACGTTACGGAAATGGGAGGTCTTGAGGATGGTTATGCTCCGAGTCACGTGAATATCGTCCGAAAAGTCAAGGGATCGAGCGGAACAGGTTAGAGTTCGATACTTTCGGAGCTTGCTGAGGCCGTTATCGGGCTGGGGACCAGCAACTGTGTCGTCCCAAAGTAGGTCAAGCAGACCCATGTTAGAGGAGTTTCGGATCCGAAACGCTGTAACGGGAGGGAGGAAAACGGGGAAAATGGAATCTGGGAAAAGTTGCAGATTTTTCTTCTTGGGGTGGATAGGGAACAGGGTTTTATATAGAAAAAGGGAGGAAGTTTTGGAGAGGGGCATTACGGGAATACCGGAGTTTGGGAATCCGGATAAGGTTTCCAAGGCACAAGCCGAGCGGAGCCGAGCCGACTTTTGATTGGCTTTGGTCGTTTCCTAGCATTGGCTCCATGCCAATGTGTATGTGCAATTACTAAAATACCCTTATTTTCCTTTCCATACCCACTCAAACCCCCTGAATCTCATTCTAATCCGTTTTTTATTATCGTCCTAATTGGAAATTACCAATCTAAGTGATTAAATGAGGGCTATGGATATGGTAGTGTTAACGGTTTGGATTAAGTAAGCGCGGCCCACTCGCAAAAAAGACAGTTCTACAAATAAACTCTCATGCTAACTGCACATGGGAGGTTTATTGTGATAACATGGGATTATCTTTGTTGACCAAATTTCAAAGAAAATAGCTTAAAACTTTTCAAATAAATCCAACATTTCCACAATCTGACCAGATACATTTAAAGAAGACATTCAATTTTGATTACAAAGGACGACAAGTCAGCTCATTTCATGTGAATCTTTTCAATGACCTGGCTATTTGTCATGAACAAGCTTTGTGAGAGCCAATACTTATCCGATTCAATGTCCCCTACCTCTCTGTAAAGTATGTCAACGAATCTAATCTTTGGGCTCATGCAAAAAGGTGTGGCCAAGCCATTAGCAGTTTTGGGCTTAGACTAGAGCAAGAGCCTGTGTTAAAGCTAAATCTTGTCCTATGCCATCTAGATGTAAGAGTTGAAAATTTAGTATACAGAAGCTTCACTAATATGATATACAGTGGGATCCTTAAGAAATGAATGAACCCAAATGTGACTTTTGATCATCAAATTCTTATATGACTTTCAATAGCTACGTATTAAAATATTATTGAGATTTGAATGATTAGGATTCCTATAATAAGAAATATCACCTTCATCACATAAACATTCCAGGTCCCAGCTCTTTCTAATTGCATTGAGCCTTTCCCTTTGGATAAAACCATCTTCTAATATAGATCTCAAACTGGAAGATGTCACTGTCCAAGAATCAGACTGTGATGAGAAAACATTTGATCTATAGTGTCTAAAAAAATATTTCAAGCCTATGAAATGACAGTACTCCACATACATGATACAGCATCCAATATTCAATTTGTCTTTGGCCTATTGTTAGGTGGCAGCATCTTCGTTAATTCTTTTTAATGTCTGCAGTCATTTTCATCTCCACCCACATTTGGACTCAAACTGAGCAGGGCTGTTATGGTCATTTTGAAGGGACAATTTTCTTAGCCGGCTATTTGGGCTAGCCGATAAGGACAATCCATCCTGTATTTAAAAAGTCCTAGTTTTAAGGGGCAAGAAAATCGGAGCCGTAGACTTGGTCATGATTGTTGGGGTGGGTCCCACTCGTCATTATCTTATACACGTCAGGATAAGATCGACATCCAGCTTGACCAACCAGATAATGACACGAAGTGGGGTCCATGTGCCCCTTCACGTGACAGAAGAAGATTAGGATGTAGGACCCTTGGACCCTTCCCGGTCATCAAGAAAGACCCTATAACTCGGCAAGGAAATCGGGGTAAAACTGCCAGATGCAGATACTGGAGAGTGGAATTTGGATTTACCAGGTAGGGTCCAGGGATGAAATCAAACTACCGGCCATTTGCTAAAAACATACCAAACATAACCATTTCCTAGAATTAGAGTTGGGTTTTCCCTAGAAAGAAAGGAAGGAGCTGAAATCAAGGCTGTGGAATCCTCGTTTTAATTCCCTGATCCAACAAATCTCTTTCTATATTTTTCTGTTTCACTATCACTTCCTAGAATGGGAAATGGCAAGTTCAAAAAGCTGCTGACCTCTCTCTCTCTCTGCTCATTTTTAGAGTGCTTTTCAAAATAGATTTGGGGGCAGGGGTTCCATGGAAGTAAGAAGGCTATGATATCTTGCAAGGTTTTGAAAATTTAAAAAAAAAAAAAAAAAAAAGCTTCATGGTTGCATCGAAGCTGGTATAGCACTGCAAAATAGAGATGCATCGTATTTTGGTAGGAATGATTAGCTAAAGAAAACTAATATGGTATGGCCAACCCAGTATTTCATATGGCAAAAGGAATGTCTTGGTGTTTAAGGAAAATGTACGTATTGCAAAATGTGCACCGACTAAATTTCACTTAAAAGGGAGCGCATTGAAAAGTGTTTATACTATTTTTACTAGTGCCTCGAGGCTTTGGTACGGAAGGTTAGTTAATTCCAATTTCAAACTGATAGTGAGTACTGGCAACTTGCCCACGGAAGAAGTTTGTAATTTGGACTTTAGATCCTAGTCATTCAAACTGATGGTGAAAACCTGCAACTTAACCAATCTTTGAATAAGTTGCATCTAATTCAATAATACGGGGTTGGTTTGTTGTCATTTTCTCTATAAGCTGATAAGATTGTGTAATATAAAGTAAATTAAACTAGAATGCAATAAATTCTACTTTACTATTATTATACAAAAAAGCCTATTTCATCTTAATTAAAAGCCTTCTCTCAACTATATGTTAGGGTCGACTACATAAATTCTATTCCAATCTAGCTTCAATCAAATCCTCAGGTAAGTTGTTTTTCTTAAGGTCTATATTTACTACATAAATTCTATTCTAATCTAGCTTTAATCAAATCCTCAGGTAAATTGTTTTTCTTAAGGTTTATTTTTACTATCTCCATTTACGTGTTCTTTGGTCTAACTCTTCCCTTTGGTGTCCATTAACCTGTATAGCCAAGCTTGTCCTTACCGGCGATATTACTGGCTTGCGTTGGGCATGTCCAAACCATCTCAAATGAGCTTCTCTAATTTTATTCTTTATTGATGTTACCCTCAGTGCTCTCTAAATCACTAATTTCTAATTTTATCATTCCTAATTTTACTACACATTCACCTCTAACATTCTCATCTCTGCTACATCTATTTTGTATATATATTATTTCTTAATTGGTCAACATTATGTTCCATAGGTCATAACTAGTCTAATCATTATTCTGTAAAAACTTTCTTTCAATCTTGTTGGTACTTGTCGGTCACAAAGCACTCAAGAAGTAAGTCTTCACTTCAACCAGCCCACTTTTATTGTATGTTCAATATCATAATTAAACTTCCCATCTTTACTAATTATCGAGCCAATGTAATAAATAGATTGAATTTCTTTGTGGTATCTCACAGACTTTGATTCTTACAGTAATTTTCAGCTCATTGTATATGCATATTGAAGTTGCAATCCATATATTCTATCTCTATATGACTTATTTTAAAATTTCTGAGCTCTAAAGCCTCCCGCAATCTCTCTAGCTTTGCATTTACATAATCTCTTAATTCATCCACCGACACTATATTGTCTGCAAAAAGGTATCTCATCTTGAATATGAGCACTTAATTCATCCATAATTAATATAAAGAGAAAAAAAATCATATTTCTTACGTATAAAAAGAGTTATTTTCGTAATAAATCCAATTTTTTTCTTTTGCTTCTTCCAATCATTCAGTTTAATAGAGAGAAAATATGGTATACATCACTATCTGAGTACTATTTAACAAGAAAAGAAGTAGTTCATTATCTAAGTCGGTGGGTACTGTAATTATTTTCTAATTGAGCTATGAACTGAAGGATATAAAGACAAAACTTGGTGCCATTTGATTGTGATGGTGTTGTTTCCCACTATATATAAGGAGTGGGTCGGCATCTTTTGATGCGACTTGCCTTCTCATGCCTTGAGCTTTCTCCCGTCCATCAAAAAAGCAATAAAGGAAAAACACTTTTAGGTGAGCTAAATAGAAAACATAATCAATGATTTAAGCCCATCTTTCAGTGGTCTAGGGTTCATACCATTCATCTAGCTGCAGTATCCGAGTTGGGACCCATCATTGGTAGGTAATGGAACAAAGAGATTTTATCTTTCTTATCCGAATGGTGGTGGGATTAATATATATATATATATATGGAAAATATTCAAGTGAGAATTAGTTCTCACATATTATGTGAGAATTTTTTTGTGGGGCCCAACCAGCAACCCATCCAAACCTAACAACCAATAAGAAACCCCTTGATAGTCACTAATCCCAAAGATTGGCACACATCCAAATGGACTGAACCGTTGAATCGAGGGTTGAATATTTTTTTGAATATGAAGCTATTAAACTTGTAGGCCACGGATGAAGGGGTTAGGGGCATGACTTTGGGGTCAAACTTGATACATGAGGTGGTCTCATATAGATCTTTCCATCCCCCTTGGTCCCATCCCCAAATGGGGCCCACAATTGGGCCCCACAAAAAAGTTCTCACATAATATGTGAGAACTAGTTCTTACTTGAATATTTTCCTATATATATATATATATATGTGTGTGTGTGTGTGTGTGTGTGTGTGTGTGTATTTGCATTTGAAAAGGAACCATTGAATACATTTGGAAAATCTTCTCTAGAGATCTATTTTTTCTTTAAACTCAGCTAAGGGGGTTGGGCCAGACTCAAGTGAGAGCCAGGACATACACGGAAAGACAACCCATTTAAGTGGGAAAGGAGCTCACACAAGTAGGAAGAAAGCCCATGCAAGTGGGTAGGAAAGCCTACACACACATCAAGAAGTGGCATACCTAGGGTTCGAACCTAGACAGCCAGGTGAGAACTGCAATTCCTTACCACTCGGGTAAGGAGCCGTTCTCTGTAGAGATCTGGTTTGAGTCCAATATTTGAACTCATTTTTAGTTTCGGTCAAAGTTCAAATTCACAGCTTTTATATTTGGATAGGCACCCTAACCAAACCCAAAAGCCTGATTCGACCACAGTATTTTTACCATTTACAAGAAGATCCTTTCTGTGGTAGAGGGTAAAATTTCAAGTGCTTTTTTTTCAAAAATTATTATTACTGGTCGTTTCCTGCTTGGTTTAAGATAAGAAGTGCATGCTATTGCAATATTGTGGTTATGGATTATGTCATGTAGATATGTAAATGGGTCCCCGATTCTTTGATTACCCAGAGGATCCGACCTGTTAAAAACCAGGTCTAGGTCCTTATTTAGGCACCGACAAGTAAATGGGTCCGGATTCGGTTCCACCTTGGTTCGGACCCATGGACCTGAAACCCGACATATTATCTCCATTTTCAAAAATTTCCTAAAAATCATGTTTTTTTTTTAAATATCAGTCTCTACCTAGACCTGGACCCGGATCCAGACCCATCCCATATATGGTTTTGGTTCCGGTTCTGGAGCCAAGAAACCTGTTCCGAATTCGGTTCCACCTTCTCCTTATCAGTTATAGTTCCGGATCCACCGTGGACCCGAACCGAAACCTATCCATTTAAGACCCTAGTGTCATGACACCATTTAAAGGACCTAGATTATTTTCCTTTTTGGGCCGATGATTGGTACCAGTACCTGTTATAAACATTTCCTTGTTAGGGTTGAGGAAACTTTGTTATCACAGGAGGATGATGGCATAGACTTGTCGGGGATGATCATAAACCATTCTTCGGAAACTTGAGACTTGGAGTGTGACTTTTCACTGTGTGATCTATATTGAGTTGTGTTCAAATTACAATTATTTTTTTTTCATGGCTACTAGGATCCTAGCATCACATTCAAGGCGGCTGGGGCTTTAATGATTTGATCAGGATATTAGGCCTTGAAAATTTGATTTCATAGCCATAGGGACAACTAAGATTGACTTGAAGGCCGCTGGGCCCTAGATGTTACCGGGTCAATAAATCAAACCCCTTGTGGCCTTGGTTTTTTTTTTTTTTTTTTTTAATAAGGATAGCCAAGGCTACAAGATCCTGGAGCTTGATTTGGACGTCTTTCTTCTTTAAATGGCTTGATTTGGACCTGGATGGCCAGAAGTCAAAGTGTCGGCCGGATTTGTATATCTATGCTATTTTGGTTGAAATCTACTACAGTTAATATCTTTAAAAATACTTAAAGCCTCTTTGTTTTCATAGAATGCAAAGGAACTGAACTCAAGCCATATAATATATTAAAGTCGAAAGCTTTGAATTAAATTTTATCAGATTTTAGTTTCAATTTTGACCAGAGTATTTTTAATTTTGACTAACCATAGTAAAAGAGCTAAATATATCTAAGTAAAGAGGTGCTTGATCTCATCACCTTTTTCTCTTTTAAATAACTAAACTAACCACTGCACCACACAATAATTATGTTTAATTACTTGTGAAAAAAATCTCAAAATTTGTTAAATGGAGCGGGGACCCTAGCTACATGGGTCATGGCCGTGTTTAGCACGAGTTATTGTGCTAGTAAGTATTTAAAAATGAAGACATAGGTGAATATACAAAAACAACCCTTAGGTAACCTTCTATTTTCATGAAAATTGAATGAGGGAAGATGACAAAGAAATAACTAATTAGTCATCACCCTAATAATACAAATCCTAGAAAAATCATAGTC
The DNA here is from genome assembly GCA_028538565.1 of Umbellularia californica. NCBI lineage: Eukaryota > Viridiplantae > Streptophyta > Magnoliopsida > Laurales > Lauraceae > Umbellularia > Umbellularia californica. The sequence continues at coordinate 3,770,269 of JAPQWN010000011.1, read as the reverse complement.
TCATCTACACCACTCATATTATTTACGTACCCCTCACCTCATATCATTCACACCTCACGTCCTTAATAACCCTTGAAGAGGAGTCCACTTGAATATGAATTCCTATTTATTTATCAAGTAATCTGATGAAAACAAGTATGTGCTAAAAGGAATTCATGGTCAAAGGAGCCCCCCCACCTTTTTTTTTTTTTTGGGTAATACATGTCCATTAAGAATTATTAAAAAGGTGAGGGATTAAGGTAATCAAAGCAGCCATGTAGATGGGATCTTAAATTTTCTAGGAGTTAAATGCAAGTTCCCATCTACATCGCCAGGACCCAGGAATTTCATTTGAGGAGTGCAGTCCCTAATAGGTAGTTTGGTTTTGGGGGAAAATCGAGGATTTTCATATGAATTTTGAGGGTGCATTCACGATTTTTATTGGATTTTTTAAGGTGGACTCAAAATATTCATATAGGTTTTGGAAGTGCAACATGTTTTGATGGGTTCAGCCGCACCCATGAGCTTGTACGTGGGTCCGCCCCTGTACATCATTGCCTTCCCCGTGGCTAGGACTTCTCTTCCAATGGGAGTAGGCTTCTTTTTCCATAGATAGGGTCTCTCATGGGTCCAGCCCTGTTGGCCGGTCATGCTAGTTGACGAGTCCCCTAATAATAATTAAAATATGGGTTCAGACACAAACCCGAATCTAATCTTTTTTCATCCTCAGTGAGATGACTCATTTGGTGCCATTGTGCTTAACAAGAGTGTCATTCAGAGACCAGTGGTCCAGGCTCATCATCGACATATTTGTTCTCATGGCTTTGACCGGGATAAGGTCTGGGTCTGGCCCACAGCGTTCCAATTTATTTTGTGCCACTTAGCCTAGACCTCAACCTATTCTGTCTCTCAAGCCAAAGTTCCATAACTCAAGTTATGTGTGACGGCTCACATTTTAGTATTAACTTTGACCCATTTTAGCTTTAACTTTGGCCCATTTTGGTTTTCTGCACAAAACGGATATGGACTCAACGAAGTAAAGGCCTTTATTGGGCCTTTAGGTGGTGTTTGGATTTAGATGCATTTAGATGGAAGAGTGCAGACTGATCGTGGCCTAATCGCCTCTCACTACTTACCGACATGTAGACAGCTAAGGCCTTTATTGGGCCAAGACCAAAAATTTGAATGCATGTTGAGGTCCACCATAACATATGGTAGATGGTGCCTTGTGTTAGACCCTAAGTTGTGTTTGCAATTTGATGTCCAACATTTGCATCATGATCATCTCATTTCACTAGTTTTATCTTGAAAATCATTTGTTTAAATTAACCTACACATGTTTTGTTAAAACTACTTTATGGTTAATTTAAATTTATTTTTAATTATATTTTCTTGATGAATTAGTTTGCCAAGACACCTTTCATCACTGAGTTTTCAAAAATGATTTCAAAGTTAGATGTTTTCAAAACTGAAGGAACTCAGAAATTTCAACTGATCTGTTGTCGGTTCACTTGTCGGTTCAGTTCGGTCAACCGACAAAGCGAGCCGAGGTCAACCGATGGATGTCGGTCCGAATTCCAGAGAGCTACAAATTTCAGATCATCTCTGTCGGTCCACTCGTCGGTTCATGTAGGTCAACCGACAGTTTATAAAAATCCAGACCGAGAGCTTGTCGGTTCAAAATCCAGAGAGCATCATTTTATTCATCTTTGTGCTGTCGGTTCGGTTGTCGGTCCGAGGTCGGTCAACCGATAATGGCGGTCAACCGACAATGACAATTTGGTCAGAAAAATTTGAAATATATGACCGTTGCCATTAGACCGTTGAGCCATCGGTCAACCGACCACTAGCTGTCGGTTGACCGACAGGTATCCGTTGGACCAATTTTTTATAAAAAGGCAGTTCATTCCAAAAGCAAAGGAGAGAGATTGGAGAGTCAATTTTTGGTGTTTTGAGAGCTCAAGCAAAGAAAATGAACTAAGGATGCTCTAAGGACCAAATGGAAAGCTAAAGTTTGAAGATTAAGAAGTTTAAAACTCTAGTAAGCTTGAATTTTCTCTTATATGTTTCATGCTTCTATTCAAACATTTGGAAAATGTTTTATAGCATGATAACTATGTTGTGTGGAATTCATAACTCAATTAATCTTTGATTTACTTGTTTGGATTCCATATCTTGACTCAAAGCAAGTTATTTTTCAATCTTTGGTAATCATGCTTTGAAAAATCTTGTTTTATTTAAAAGCATGTGTTATTAACTTGTTTAAATCTTTCCTTGTTGTTTTCAATCATTTAAACTTTAGTTAAGTCTTACTCTTTGAAAACAATATTGGTTTAGCATCACATGTTAGACATGACTTTTGTTACAACTTGAATCCTAGATTTTCATATCTTCTTTAAGTTAATTCTATACATATGATTTGCTAAATCCTTCAATCAAATCATTTTATGTGCATTAAACTTTTAATTGCTTCAAGCATAAATTGATTGAGCTTTCATTTTAAACTAAGATTGAAGTTTACACACACACACATCATGAGCACTCATCTTTGCATTTTATAGTGTGTTGTGTAAGTTGATTTTCACTTTCTCATTCGCCTATTTTAGAGGCAATATAAATTGTGCTTAATGTATTTCTCTCCTACTGTTTAGACACTTTCTTGAGAAAGAAAATCTATTTGCATGAAAGGTTATTGCTAAGCCTAAGAAAAGCAAATTGTAAAGGTTATTACTTATCCTAGAAAAGCACATAGTTAGGTTGTTGTTTAGCCTTAAAAACATCATTGTAAGGGTTATTGCTTAGCCTTTTGTAAAAGCATAAATAGTGGAAATCCGGTGGGGTGTGTGATCACAAGCCGGTAGTGGATGTAGGCATTGAGGCCGAACCACTATAAATCTTTGTGCAATGGTGAATGACTTGTGGTGATTGATTTGTTTATCTTCCGCACCTTTTCTTGTAATCATCACTAGTTGGAGTTTAATTTGAAGAAAATTAAAATTGGCAATCAATTTGTAGCTCACCCTATTCACCCCCCCACCCCCCCCCCCCCCCCCCCCCCCCCCCTCCTTCTAGGGTTCGGATCCAGGACTTTCAATTGGTATCAGAGCCTCGTGCTCTATATTTAGGATCAAGTGGTTTGGAACTCTTGATTAGGTGTAAAAACCTAGAGCTTAGACCCTAGTTGGATTTATCTTGAAAATCATCTTTATGGATTCCACTAAGATAGAGAGTGTAGATTCCCTTGTAGATTCTCCTAGTCACCTTCTTCCATCCATTGGAGATTCAAATCTTGAACATAATGAATATCAACTTGAATCAAGTGATGAAGAAAATGAAAATCAAGATGATCTTCAACAAGCATATGATGATTTGTATACTTTATACTTAAAGCTTGTTAAAAGTCATAACAAGTTAAAAGGAGAATCTAAAAGACTAAACAAAGAATTAGTCACTTCAAAAGATGAACTTAGAGAGAAAGATGAAGCTATAAATTGCCTAAACTCTAAGTTCACGATCACTTTACACAACTTGTCTAATACTCAAAATGAACAAAATGAAATTGAAACAAATAATGATGAGCTAAAGAAAGAAAATTTGAGTTTAATAGATACAATAAAAAGACAAGATGAAAACATCATCTATCTAAAATCAAAATTAAAAATATCTATAGATAACTTGTCAAAGATTCAAGAAGAATTAAATATATCTAAGATAAGTTGTGGGAATCTTCTCAAAGAAAATACAAATATAAGTGTTCATATGAAGAATCAAGTTGAAGACATTTCTAATTTAGAATCCAAGTTAATTATCACCAAGGAAAATTTATCCAAAACTTAAAGTGATTTAAAAACTTTACAACTTGGATCTAATGTGAATGAATTAAAACTTGAATTGAAACTTGCTTATGAAAAGGTAAACAAGTTTAATGGAATTGAAATTCAACTCATGAAAGCAAATAATGAAAATTGAATTCTTAAAAACAAAGTCACTCAACTTGAGACTCATAAGCAAAAGTTTGAGTGCAAATTTACCCAAAGTGAAGAGAAACTTGAAACTTTGTTTAAATTGGGTAAATCACATGGAGATAGGACGGGTCTTGGATTTAATAAACATATTTATCATGATCCTAAGTTCACCAACAAATTTGTAAAAGGTGAGTCCTCTCTCTCTAGCACTCACACCAATTTGCCCAAAACAAAATGTCATTATTGTGGAAAAGAAGGGCATTTCAAATTTGAGTGCAAACTAAGAAGAAGTCATATGTCAAAACCCATCTATGAATCAAAGGATGTAAAATCAAATTCTATGAAGGGTAAGACATTTAAATCAAAGGAAGACTCTTTAAAGTTCAAACAAGTTAAATCTATTCAACAAGAGTCTCCTAAGATAGATTTTAAAAGGACCAATCAAGTCCAAAGCTATCAAGTTAAATCTATCAACAAGAAACATCTCACTTTACCTCCTTTAACCATGGAAATGAAAGAAATTTTGAAAAAGGTTGAACAATTGAATTTAAAATTCAAAATGCAAAAAGAAGGAAGAAAAGTTAAAAGAAATAAGAACATAGTAAAAAAAAAATCATCACCAACCATCAAAGACTAATCATCATTATAAAATTGTCAAACCAAAAATTGATGACAAGTCTACTAAAATTGAAAAATTATCTCCCTTGGTTGGTGGAATCTCAAACATAGGCTTAAAGGCTCAAGACCTTAGATGGATAGCTAAGGTTAGAATCTTAGACAAACTTTAAAACTTTTGGAATTAGAATGGACCAATTACTTCTCAAAATGTACATCTTTTTATTGGTCCTAAGTCTAGATGAATCTAAGTTCCTTGAGCATTCTCTACATGTTTAAATTTTGCTTGTTTGAGTACTAATGCATTTTTGAAATTCTAAAGGTATTTTATGTTAAAATGCATGTGTTTAATCAATCTATTAAAAAAAAAAAGAATTTATTAGATTGTTTCTTATGATCATCTTAATTGTTCTTCATAGTCAAATTATCTTAAATATCCTCAAACTAGTGATCATAAGTCAAAAATATAGATTAGTGAATTATTTCACTTCTCTACAGGTGTCAGCTGACCGACACTTAAGTTGTCGGTTGACCGACGGCTCACAGGGACGATAAAACCCAGTTCACAGAACTGCTATCAGATCTTCTTCTCCCAAAGAACCCTAGCTTTCTATTCTCCTCTCCAATCTGCTGGGACTCCCTTTCTAAGACTAAAATCTTCAACATTTTCGAGAAAAGAGTCCAGTCATCTTCATCAACTGAACATCATCGTCTGTTGACCCATCTCGTGGTCACTATTCATCTCCCTGTCACTGTACATTGCTGGGTTCTTCTTCAAAAAGGGTGAGTACCTCAATTCAGCATGTGCATTGCTTTTAGCTGCTACAAAATCACTTAATCATCATCCATTCGAGGCTTGTGCTGATCTCTCTTCTTATTGTCTCTTGTGCAAAATATGGTATTATCCCATCTAGACATCAAGTTTCTATTTCAGCTGCATTTGATATTTTTCCTCTCCATGAATGATGTTACAGTTATTTGAGGAATGATTGTAGACCATTTGAGTCAGTTTTCATCAATCAGATTTGGTTTTTCCCTAGGTTTTCAACTTCTGCCTACCACCTGTTTGACAAAATTCCTGAACCATTATTATTATTTACTTGTCAACTTTGTGTAGTCTTTCAAAGCTAGGACATTGAGCATTTGTTTTCCTTCATCTTCTTGCACAATTTCTCTCTCATTGACAAATCCTTCTGTTTAAAAAACACTGTGCACTCCAAGCATTTGTGAAAATGCCTCCAAAGAAGATGACCACTTCTCGTCCTTCCAAGAAAGGAAAAGCTACAGCTTCCTCTAACAGACCCATTCGAGAAAGTTCTGAGGATAGTTCATCCCCATCTCCTCCACCTCCCTCTATTGAATTAAGATCGAGCTCAATCATTTTAAACAGTCTTAAGGATCAATCTGTTATTGTGGAAAGGAGAGCTCTTGTCAACACCATAAACCAGAATTTGACTGAGGTTGTGGCAAGATCTGGATGGGAAAGGATTTTACATTGGGGTGAAAATGCATATCCTTCTTTAGTCAAACTCATGTATTCTTCCATCACTAGCACTGACGATACTGTTGGTGCTTGCTCATTCACCATCTCTTTTGAGAATAGAGATGAAGTATTCACACCAACAAGAATAAGAGCCGTCATGAACACCCCTTGTACTCCAAATGGTATTACATTTGTGCCTGACCCTCCCTCTGAAGACGAGAGAATCAAAGCTACCACTGACATATGTGGATTTAATGCTCCTTGGAATACGAGGAAACACCATCTAACCATCAATTCCCTCATTCCCATCTATAAGATCATTCACAATCTCTTCACATATAATGTGTATCCTAGAAGTGGAAACAGGACTGAGCTTACTGCCTTCATGGTATGTATTATGTCAAAAGTGGTCACAGGTACACCTATTTGTCTACCTTCTCTCATTTGCCACAATATCATAGGTCCAGCCCTGTTGGCCGGTCATGCTAGTTGACGAGTCCCCTAACAATAATTAAAATATGGGTTCAGACACAAACCCGAATCTAATCTTTTTTCATCCTCAGTGAGATGACTCATTTGGTGCCATTGTGCTTAACAAGAGTGTCATTCAGAGACCAGTGGTTCAGGCTCATCATCGACATATTTGTTCTCATGGCTTTGACCGGGATAAGGTCTGGGTCTGGCCCACAGCATTCCAATTTATTTTGTGCCACTTAGCCTAGACCTCAACCTTTTCTGTCTCTCGAGCCAAAGTTCCATAAATCAAGTCATGTGTGACGCTCACATTTTAGTTTTAACTTTGACCCATTTTAGCTTTAACTTTGGCCCATTTGGTTTTCTGCACAAAACGGATATGGACTCAACGAAGTAAAGGCCTTTATTGGGCCTTTAGGTGGTGTTTGGATTTAGATGCATTTAGATGGAAGAGTGCAGACTGATCGTGGCCTAATCGCCTCTCACTACTTACCGACATGTAGACAGCTAAGGCCTTTATTGGGCCAAGACCAAAAATTTGAATGCATGTTGAGGCCCACCATAACATATGGTAGATGGTGCCTTGTTGGTCGGGGTGTTTGTGTGACGGGCCGGTGCGAGCTTATGCATGCTCAGGCCCAACCCGAGCTTAGGAGCACAGGTCCAAATCCGCCCAAGCCCAATAAGGGCCGTAAATACCAGGCCTAAGCCCACCCATTTAGTCAATCGTGTGGGCTAAACCGGGCATTTTGTCAGTTGTATAAGCCTTTCTCAATTAATCCAAGCCTGACCAAACTATTAAATGGGCCCAAATTATATGCGGGGCCCGAATTGATCCCTGCCTGGCCCGGCCCATAGCACCCCTACTCGGTGGGTTGCAAGAGAAGGAAAGAGTTTGAGTTGAACCCCATAACATCACCCTATGGGATGATTATGACCATCTAATGAGCACCTTAGATTGTTAGAGCAAATGGCCACAGGCCCCTAAATTTTGCAGGTTTTGATCATCCAATTAGAATAGCTTAACCAAGAACCAAGAACCAAGAACCAAGAACCAAGAACCAAGAACGGCTCCTCATCTAGTGGTAAGGAGTGGCAATTCTCATTGGGAGGTCTTGGGTTTGATCCTGCCTCATCCCTTTTATTCTCAACTTGAAGTATGCATGGAGAAGCTATATCCTCTTCTCCATCAGAAACTTGCAATCTATTTTCATATACATCGAAATTTTGAATATTAGAAAATCAAAAGGATGGGCTGACAGCAACCCAAAAAGGATAGACCAGAAGAGAAGATGAAGGATTTAACTTTAACAGCAAGATCGTTTCTCTTATTATCTACTCTTTCTTTCTCTCCTTGAGATAAGGATGAACTAATGGAAGGCAGAGATTTAGGATTAATGAGTATGATAAATGATACTTTGGAGCAGAGAAACGAGGGGGTTACTTTGACTGGAGAGACTTATCATTGCTAGTGTAGCAACTTGCAAAGAGTTGTAGGGACTCAATAGGCTACATTTTCCCAAGCACCAATAGCTGTGCTTTGTTTTTCAGAGTCATGACTTCTCAATTTCTAGAACATAAGATTACAATACAAAATTTAAATTAATAATTCACAAGTGCACCTCATTCAATTGTTAGGGAAAAAAAAGAGAGAGAGAAATCCAGATATTATGCTTAATTCATTTAAAATGTTGATCAGTACAATCTCAAATTTATAAAGGATTGATCTCAGGTCCTCAAGACGGGCCGGTTGCCGAAGGTTTTAACCCGAGTCCAACTGAATTTGAGTTGGGCCACCATTTCCCAACCTGAGTCTGACTCGAATCCAAATCGGCCCAAAGCAGATTGGTTGGGTTTGGGTTAGGCACGACCCAAGTTGTCACCTTCCAGGCATTTCGGTCAAGTCCTTTGGATTGTTGGCATATAGGCCATTTGGGCCCACAAAGTGTCCACAAAAGAGCCTCGAGGGCTACATGATTTAGTGGGCCAGCCAATACAATTTTCTCAACTTACCCACAAATCTCTCTTCCACATATGCCATGACTAGGAACTGTTTCCCAACAACTCATGAACAACTGACTCTCTTTTCTTATCCAATAGGATTATTCTCCCAGGTGCATGTGTCACGGGCTGAGACTATAGCTCAAGACTCGTGCGGCTCTAAGACCCCGGTATGTATTCTTCGGGTGTCAAAGATCAGCTTTACTCACACTTACGCGTGCTCGAGGCTTAGTGAACACGGCTTAGCAAGCCTTAGTACTGGAACTCAACTAGAACGACACTAAGAGTTACGAGAAGAAAGCTAGGAGATTGGTTAAGACAAGAGTAAATTGTATTACTCAATGGTTGCTTACAAGATGTACACTTAGGCACTTAAGGCCTTACACTCTTGATGTTGCTCTCTAAGCTTCTTTTTTGGTTTTTTTGGTTGGTTACAAATGAGGGGAGGGGGTGACCCCTTTATATAGGGGAAGACCCCTTACAACATGTGGCTCACAATTGTCCAAGTGTGTGGTTAGAATTCACCTTCTAGATCATTCTCCTTCTAGAGATTTCCTAAGTGGGTAACAACTCATCTACACACTTAGTCTCTAGAAAGTTCCAACACATGCTCAAAGGTTCTGAAGTCTTCTGGTGCTCTCTAGGGTCCGAGGTTTTCTAGAATGTTCTAGACCCAAATGTCTTCCAAATGCTTCTGGAACATTTCCAGAACCTTTTATCCAGCCCGCGCGCAATCTAGCCCTCTCGTACTTAGATAGGGACCCTCGGAAACCTCCCACGTCGCATCCCGACTTGGTCTCACTCTCGGACCGTGACACATGCATGACCCTGCCACAAGTGCACCAGGTAAGTCTAGAGTGGGACTCGAACACAAGACATGGGTATTCACCATCTCTCTCTTCAGTATGTGCCATTTCATTGATAATTTGGTAGGGATGTTGATATCCTGTGTCTTCGTTGTCATTTATCTTCTATAGTGCTAAATGAATGAAACTTCACTAAGGAGAGATGGTGCAATAAGGTCAGCATTTTATGCAGCTTCTGGAGTTTATTGGCTATGAAGTTTAGACCTGCGCCAAACGATTTACAAGCGCCATGCCAATGGTTAATTTTGACGTTTTCAATTCTTTTTGCCACACTGGACACAACATAGAATTATACCATTCTCTGTCATAATATTCTACAGTTTCTACATGGGTTTTTGTTGGTGTGTGATCTCAGATTAGCCCCATCATGTGTGACGATGTAGCCACAACAGCTTCAATGACTTGATCATAAGCATCATGTTGGGAGGCCCGGTCTATGCCATACAATTCTATAAATTCAAAAAAATATTATTTTCCTTTTTTTTGCTGAAATTATTTTATTTTAATTTTGTCAGATTTGAACTCACAAACATGTCCCAGATGAGCTAGGGGGCGGAAGGGGGTTTGAAATATTGAGCAGTAGGAACATGTTGAATGGTAGGTAGTTGCAATGGTGGATCCAAGGTTTTCGTTTTGGTGGTACAGACAGTGGACAAGTGAAGAAGTTAAATAATAAAATAGAATATGTTAAGATATTAAATAAGGGGTTTCTCGAAATGGGTGCGACCGACCGCGCCCGTTTGCTATTTCACACCCACATGCTAACGTTTGGGTCTGCCCTGTGTAATTGCACATATGATCACTATTGTATACAAACCCATGGTTTGGTTATTTTGACAATTGTAATGCTAAAAGAAAGAAAGAAAGAAATAAAGAAAAGAGTCTTCTAGTACCTTCTATATTTATAGAAATTTTCATGTGGATCGTAAAATGTTCTCTGTCCTTCGGGCTAAGATTTTTTCTGAAGCAGAGAATTCCTGGCCAGGTATTAGATCGAGTGGGACAAACCTTAACTGATAGTCTGAATATCAAACATGTAGACCCAACCGGACAAATTTGCTGGTGAAGCATTAAAGAAGGCCTCCAATTGAGGTATGGCTGTCTATATCATGCTGGCTTTCACATAAAGGCAAAGGAAATAAGCGTCCCTTCACTTATGAGATCGAGAACATAAGTAGCCCTCTCTATCTTTGTCCGTCTTAAAAAAGAAAAAAAACCACCATGTGAAACAAGTATTGGAATAAATATAAATCCCTTAAATGTAGTTCAGCGGGTTATGGACATGGATGTGTAGGTACAGTACGTGGATTTGAGAGAGAGAGAGAGAGAAAAGGCCGTCAAAAGGTTGGAATATTTGAATAAGATCCTGCATCAGGCTGGCCTGATCGATTGAATTCCTCACCCGAAAGAAATTCAAACCAAGCCTGTTAAAACCAGTAGAAATGATCAAGTGTATGTATCCGTGCATCTTAGTTGCTTTTATGATGAGAGTAGCCCCCTTTTGCAGGGTCAGTAGCAATATTAGATACAAGGAGCTTTGAAAATGAATCATTTACAATGTATCTGGTCCATTGGATGTCACCGTAACCAAACAACTTTATTTGTATTCATGTAGAGGATTTTGACCTAAAAGGTAGGATCCTTATTGCTAATTTGGATTTTGATATAGATACACTACACAAAAGACTCATATTAAACTATGAATTAGCTCATAAAAGTAGTCCCAGTATATGGTGGCAGTCGTTATCGCAAGTAGGTGTGCTACCAATTTGTCATCAGTGGCATCTTCCACAGTTTAGGTAGGGGAGAATGGGAGGTTCATGTAATAATAACACCAGAGAGAGATTTTTACCAAAAAAAAAAAAACACCAGAGAGAGATCGGGTTACTTGCACATCAGCTGGAGTTTAGAGTGGGCCGGGTGCATATCTCTAGGTCCCACTTCTGCTTGGCCTTTCTTGCAATTTGATGGGCCCTGGCCCACCACCCTCATCAGTGCCAAAAAGTGGATGGCTGCATGGTTTCTGTTATGGAAAGGCTAGGATGATCCACGTGTAGGACCCTCCCCACGTGCTGTAGGTCCTCTTCTCCTCCAATTTGTCTGATCTTGATCCAAAAAGATGTCAAGTGCTACATAAACTACAAAAATTCCATGTACTAAATATCTCAAATACATTTTTGATGGGGGTAATGTAGTAAGTGTGTACGAAGTCATACTATTTTTTTAGGTAGTTTGGTGCGGCGGAATCAAGAATTTTGCAGGAGGGTCAATGTGGAAAAATAAACATTAAAACTTCCTCCTAACTTTACAAGGATTTCTCAACATCTGGCCCTTGCACATGGCCACAAACGAGCCTTAGAGGATATTTGGTTTTCCGGAATTCCCTTTTTCGGCAGCCAATGGAAAATCCTTGCAAAAGGAATATGTGCTCTATTCTAACCTAAATACAAAATACATATCCACAAAAAATATACAAAGGGCTGAAATCTTTGGGGGGTTTTGTTGATCCCCAGCCTCATGGAACCGTCCCCACTTTTGCTGTGTGTAGATCTCTAACTGAAATATTGCCACCCCCCAAAGGACATCAAATGTTTTAGGGTAAACAATGAAGGCATAGCCATAAATTTTACGTACTCCACATTAAATACTCTAACCATTAAGGTATAATTTTAATAGGGATGGTCCAAAAAACTCTCAACTTCTTTCACTATTTACGTAGGCGGGAAAAAACACCCACATTATGCAAGGAGGCGCCTGCATACACAGCACATGGGGAAGCCTCTCACACATGCAGAAAAAGAGCATACATAGGGATCACTTTATTGATAACCGTGTAAGAAGGGAAGCTTCCAACCAATGCAATTCCTTGTTATCCAAAAACTCTATTTTAAAAGTCCCATCAAAATTAATACGCGTGTCTGAGTTACCTTGATGGTTGATAATCCATGAAGTTTTCGATTGATTTGGGTTCACATGTTTCTTTCTTGAGTTTACATAAAAAACTAGACTAATGAGCTTGATCAAATTATTAATCAAGTTCCAAATGTAAACTACAAGTTCCAGTCCCTTGGCTAGATTTAAAGAATAAAAATTTTCCAATGTCAACTCAAACCACAGCTAAATATGAAAAGAGTCAACCTAAACCCAATACCAATCTATGAAAAGAGTCAACCTAAACCCAATACCAATCTAGATTTTGGTTGGGGTGGCTGGGGTCAGGCTGGAAATCGCCACCCCTATAAATGTCGATGTCAACATTCAAATCATATCATTTTGACAGATTTAGGTGCAAACAGCTAAGACTAGTTTCAATGTCAAACACGCAAATCATTGTGTCTGCTTGTCCCTCTTCCCGTAGGAAATACACATTTTCAGTACCGCACTCTTTGCATAATTCTAGGAACAGGAAGGAAAATTTTACATGGAAATCCCAGCATTAGCAAGCAACGAGAGATAAATGGCACATAGACCAAGGAGCTCAGAAACAGGGGATATGTGAATGAATGTCACTGCGACTTTAGTTTCTGTGCCACAACAGCAACTCATCTTCTAAAAGACAACCAACATAAATTCCGGATTTAAGCTTTTCGAGTCATCTCATACTACTGTGCTCCTCGCACTCCCTCGTCCAGTTGAAGATTTGTATCGCCCCATTGCGAAAAAAAGACATCTTGGGACGAGGCTTTGTGCCCTTTTAACTAGAAATCAACTCTCTGTTTCCCCACCATCCATTCCTCTGCATGGGACGCACACGTCGTCAGAAACCTCTGCGGGCTGAGTGGCCATCGTCGCCCTTATTTTTGCCAGAATTCATATCAGAATAGCTTTGTCTGTTGTTGTTCTTGTTACAAGCAGAATGCGAGAAATTGGAGGAGGGGTAATGAACGTTGGTGTTCTGAGAGGAAGATGCGAAGCCACCCACGTCGTACTGAATCATTTCTTCGAACAAGTCTTGAAGCTCCTCGAAGCTCTCTTCTGCGTTCCCCTACACAAAACCCCCCACCACCCAAAGAAGAAAGAAAATCAGAGCAATTCCAAGGGTCACAATGTTGAAGAGTGGACGGCTTGGATTGGATTTTTTTCATAAAATCCACTATTCATTCAGCACAAGATTTAAAAAAAAAAAAAAAATTTAGGTGGGCCACCTCAAAACAGGATACATTGTGTACATCAAAGAGGAGATTGTGTGATCTTACACTGGGCTCTGTTTGACTCATCATCATTGCCATTTCTCCCAAGAAATCGCCCATACCCTGGAGGACAGACCATGCAAAACAAAATCAAGATTACAAAATGAAATTGAAATGCAGTGTTCTCATTCCCCAACACTAGTCCACCAGGCCTACTGTTACACCCCAAGCCTAATTAACCTTAATTATTGCTAATTAATTGAGTATTAGCCAAATTAACTATGCTTGACTCCTAATTATGATGAATTAGTATTGATTAATGCATTTGATTGAGTTGGGTGAGTTTTGAACCCTAAATAGATGAGTTGACACCGATTGACTCGGTTTAATGCAATTAAGAGCTTTTTCGTAATTCTTGATTTTCACAAATTGCATCATTTGCACGTCATTTTGCCACTAACACGTGTATTTTGTCGACCCTATCAACCTTCATAATAGACTTGACCTCATTTGACCACTCATTGAGGAAGTGGACTCTCAATTGACTTGATTTGGAAATGTTCTTAACAAATGGGTTGATTTGCAAAAAGTTCATTTCATTTCATATATGAGACATGAACCTCTTTCCTGTTCATTCATTTCATTCCACTTCATTATCTCTACAACCCTTCATACCATTTCTCCTCTACTCACTCTCCTCATTCAATCCTTCAAGAACTATTGCATGTGCTTTAAGAGTGGAGTGGGCATCATCATCTTCATCTTCTCCATTTCTTCTTCACCTTGTGACAAAAGACATCTTCCAACACCCTCTATTCCATCTCAAATTCGAAATCCCTACTAAAGGTGAGTAGCAAAACCCTTTGACCATGATTTTGAGCATCTTAGAGATGAATAGACCCATCCTCATACATGCATTACATCCTCATCCATTTCTATGTGTTTATGATGATTAGGGTTTGAATATTGGGGCTTTTGGGTTTTTCCTCAAGTCAAGTGGGTGTGAAGTTATAAGCTCTTCTTTGAGGCAAGTATAAACATAAATTGGGTTGCATTTTGTACATTTTCAATTGATTCAAGTATTCTCTTTCTCTTTCCATAAAATTGGGTTTTTATGTTTAAAGAAGGTAAATGAGTTGGATTTCTTCTTGTAGTTGTTTTGGGAAGTATGGAAGTATTATGTATGTGTTTGGAGAGCTAGGAGGCTCATTTGGAAGAGATTAAAATAGAAAGAAGAAGAAAAATTGAACTCGAGACGTTCTACCGGAAGTTCTACCGGTAGAAACGGCTCGAAATCACACAGAGAGTTGAAGAAAACTGTGAACCCCTGTTCTACCGGAAGTTCTACCGGTAGAAACAGTCAAAAATCTGGCAGAGAGCCTGGAGAAGGAAATCCAGATGCTTAAACCGGTAGTTCTACCGGTAGAACTGTCTCTACCGGAAGTTCTACCGGTAGAAACGCCTCAACCGGTAGTTCTACCGGTAGAACTTCTTCTACCGGAATTTCTACCGGTAGAACTGCCTAAACCTTTCTGCTGGACCTCTTTATGGCTCATTAAAGGTATATTATTACTCCTAGTCCATAATTAACCCTCCTAATCAATCCCAAATGGATAATTAGGATGTACACCCCCTTACCATAGGAACTTAGGTTTCATTATGTCTTAGTATTGGAACCATGATCCTACTAATTAAGCCCAAAGGAAAATCATTAACCTATTATTAAGCCATGAAGATTAATTTAGAAATCCAACATGAGATCATCATAAGTGACACTAAGAAAACAGTAACATGTGGATTTTATGAATTAATCTTGTATTGGATGACAATAGATTATATGAATAATAATTTATTATCAATTGTTATAGTCGTTAAATAATTGCTTTAAGTATTGAAAACGAGAATTGTAATTACATCAATTTTCGATAAATTGGCATATATACAATGCCCTTCATTTGTTATACATTATGTGATATTGATATGGATAACGCCATTGGGTGTATCCAAATATTTGAATAGTTACTCAATTTGAATTGCAAACGAAATTGATTTGAATAAGTCGGCACTACTTAGCTTCGACCAGACGGTACTCGACGGGGTTAAGTCTTGGTTTATTATTGAACGTCGCTGCGCAGTTGACAGACTGGAGTACCGGAACTCCAGGACCCGGGTAGCTAGGAGGATCTTTGGCCGGACCCCTAGTGACATCCCAACACGATTTGCTCTCAATGAGAGGATGAGCTTTATGTAGTTGCCAATTTTTGTATTATAGTTTCTTTAATGGTTTTAAAAGGAATGACATATAGGATTTATTCATGAAAATGGACTATTTAATTTCTCTTTTACTCGTCTTATTTTTATTCTCAAATTGTTATTGTCCTTAAAAACTTCATTGTATCCCTGTTTACTGTTTATGCTTGCTAAATAGTTGTATTGAGATACTATTCTTGGTGTCACAGGCACAGACGCAGCCCCCGGTCCTACAGAGACCGCGGAGGGAGATAAGGGTGCCCAGGAGGTACCTTCGGGACTAGAGGAGTGGCCTGGGGTAGGGCCCATGTAGAGACTCCTCGGTTCGGAGAGCGCCAAGACATTTTGAGAGCATAGTAGATGTGTGACTAATGTTTTTTTTTTAAGTCACACCAAATTCAATTCATTTTGTTATGTATTTTGATAACGATATATAGAACCTTCTTTGATACAAACATTGTATAATTCTTTTGTTTAAACTCGAATGTTATGTTTATATATGGGATTGTACAGGGTTATGATGATCATTTGATATAAGCTTCCGCTATATGAACTGTTGATGGATAGTTACCAGTGAGTTCGACTCACGAGTGGAATGGTCTTCTCCTTCGTGTGCTTGTATTTGCCTCGCGACAGGTACAATCACACGGGAGTACGTGTGTTTCACCTCGGGGATTACCCTAGGCCAGGGTGATTCGGGACCGGGATGTGACATACGTAAGTATGGTATCAGAGCCCTGTCAGTCTTTCTAAAAGACTTAGAAACCAAATAGAAATCGTTGTGAGGATACGATAGAATTGATTTGTAGTACTGATTGTTGAGATCAGTTTTTTTATCAGTGTTGTATTATTACTAGTAGTTGTGCGTAAGAGAGAGATAGAGTGTAGTTGTAACCTGATTTTGAAACTCTTTTGCAGGTAAATGGCATCCGGCTCAGGAAGCGGTAACAATGAATCCCGCAACAACGACTCGTTCGTGGTGGTCAACGAAGACCCACCCAATGTGGATGCACGTTTAATGATGCTGATAGAACAAGTTGCGAAGACAAATGAGCAAATAGCACTACTGATGGCTAATCAAGGGCCACAAGCAGTAAACCAAATGAGAGGCAATGACTCGAGCTCTTTGTACGAAAGATTTAGGAAGAGAGGAGCCACCGACTTTTACGGGAATGAAGGCGCTATCAAAGCAGATGAATGGCTAGACCGTGTTGGTGACATCTTCGAGACTATCAATTGTGATAACAAACAGAAGGTCGTACTTACAGCTTCGATGTTCGGGGGTACAGCAAACATTTGGTGGAAAGGCATCAAAGAACCTCTCAAGTTGTTACCTGAAGAGACTGTGTGGGACACATTCAAGAAGCAATTCCGGAGGAAGTTTATACCCGATCACATTAGGAGGAAGAAGCAAAATGAGTTCCTAACTCTGCAGCAGAATCAGATGAACATGACGGAGTATGTGCACATCTTTCAACAGTTGTCCAAGTATGCTGAAGAATTGATTGATACCGAAGAGAAGAAGGTGGACCGCTTCATAGAAGGCATGAACCCGGCATATGTGGAGCATGTGACAGCATTTCAGAGACCGGTTACCTTTGATGATGCCGTTGACCGGGGCTATTCTGTAGAAGAAGTAGCTATGAAGAAAAGAGGCAGTGATTTCAGAAGAAGCTCATCATTTTCAGGAAAAGGCCAACAAAACAAGAAACAGAAAGGTGTTGTGATTGGTGCACCCAAGTGTAATACATGTGGTAAAGGACACCCAACGGAGAAGTACTGGAGGACTACAGGAGCTTGTGTCATTTGTGGATCGATGGAGCACAAGGCAGCTACTTGTCCAAGAAACAGGAACCTTCAGGGAGGAATACCACAGCAATCCCCTCAGCAGCAAGTCAGACCTGCAATTACAGCACCTCCCCTACGTATGGCACTACCAGCACCACCGAGACCGCAACAGCAACAACAACGACAACAAGCCAAACAGAGACCCCAGCAAGCAGGAAGAGTTTTTGCTTTGGACCATGAACAAGCAGCAGCAGCAGGGAATGTAGTTGAAGGTACTATTTTGGTTTGTACTAGAAATGCTAGGACCTTGTTTGATTCAGGGTCTACACATTCACTTGTGGCACCCAAATTTGCTTGTGATCTTCAGCAACCACCTGTGTTGCTTCCTTTTGTGTTGACGGTGACCACCCCGGTGGGTAAGAGAGTAGTCTGTGAGAACTACTACCCAGGTTGCAGCATTAAGATTGGAGGACTCGTCATGCCAGCTGATTTGATAATCCTAGCGATGCACGATTTTGATGTTATTCTCGGGATGGATTGGCTCGCTAAGCACCGGGCTTGTGTTGACTGCTTCCACAAGACAATCACTTTCAAAGTGCAAGAACCCAAGACGGACGTGGTGTTCGAGGGTGTACGAAGAGAGAAGCCCAACAATGGACTAGTGTCAGCCTTGGATGCAGTGAAGCTTCTGGAGCATGGATGTGAAGGTTACTTTGCGTTTATCACCGAGAAGGAGCCGATAGCGAAGTTGGAAGAGATTTCAGTAGTGTGCAATTTCCCCGACGTGTTTCCTGACGAAGTTCCAGGACTGCCTCCTCCAAGAGAAGTGGATTTTCCAATAGACTTGATTCCGGGTACAGCCCCTATCTCGAAGGCCCCTTATAGAATGGCTCCAGCAGAACTCAGAGAGTTGAAGGAACAGTTGCAAGATCTTTTAGGCAAAGGGCTCACCCGTCCGAGTATGTCACCTTGGGGAGCTCCGGTATTGTTCGTGAGAAAGAAGGACGGTTCTTTTCGGATGTGCATCGATTACCGACAGATCAATCAAGTGACGATTAAGAACAAGTACCCGTTGCCTCGTATCGATGAACTGTTCGACCAGCTTCAAGAAGCAGCCTACTTTTCGAAGATCGATCTTAGATCGGGTTATCATCAGCTTAGAGTTCGTGAGCAAGATATTGAGAAGACAGCCTTCAGGACAAGATATGGCCACTACGAATTTCTGGTGATGCCGTTCGGCCTAACCAATGCTCCAGCAGTTTTCATGGCGTTGATGAATAGGATTTTCGCTCCTTACCTAGATCAGTTTATCGTGATATTCATTGATGATATTTTGGTTTACTCCAAATCAAGAGAAGAACATGCTGATCATCTTAGGACATCTCTTCAGCTTTTGAGGATTCAGCAGTTGTACGCTAAATTAGAGAAGTGTGCTTTCTGGCTCGAACAAGTGGCATTCCTTGGACATATTGTAACTCGAGAGGGTATTAGAGTAGACCCAGCTAAGATAGAAGCAATTATTAACTGGTCGAGTCCGAGAAATGTGGCAGAGATTCGGAGTTTCTTAGGTCTTGCGGGATACTATCGTCGATTTGTGAAAGATTTTTCGAAGATATCAGCTCCGTTGACAAAATTGACTAGGAAAGATGTACCATACATTTGGACCGAAGAATGTGAAGCGAGTTTTCGGATTCTGAAGGAGAGGCTGACAACCGCCCCAGTTTTATCATTACCAGAGGGTACAGGAGGATTTGTGATTTACACCGATGCGTCTAGAGTTGGTCTGGGGTGTGTTCTTATGCAACATGGAAAGGTGATAGCCTATGGATCACGGCAATTGAAGAATCACGAGAAGAATTATGCCACCCATGATCTTGAATTAGCCGCCATTGTTTTTGCATTGAAAATTTGGAGACATTATTTATATGGGGAACAATTTGAAGTACATTCGGATCATCGCAGTTTGCAATATCTTTTCTCTCAACAAGACCTCAATATGAGGCAGAGGCGGTGGTTAGAGTTCATTAAGGATTATGATTTTCCCATTAAATATATTCCAGGAAAAGGAAATGTGGTGGCAGATGCACTGAGCAGAAAATCTTCTATGACTGCAGCTATGGATACTCAATGGATGGAATTGGATATTTTTGAAGAGTTGGATGTAGAAGTTCAGTGGGTTGATGATTCTGTGATGTTAGCCGCTATGTCAGTGATAGAGCCTACAATTATGAACCGGATCAAGGAAGAACAATTTGAAGATCCTGAATTGGCCAAGATTAGAGACCACATCGCTGATAAGCCAGATTTCCAATTGGTAGATGGAGTCCTATATTTTAGAGATCGACTGTGTGTGCCAAAGACTCAGCAATTGACAATTCCAATCATGACAGAAGCACACTATGCCAAATATGCTATACACCCTGGGAGCACGAAGATGTACAGAGATCTCAAGAGACGATTCTGGTGGAACAATATGAAGAGAGAAATAGCATAATTCGTATCGAAGTGCTACACGTGTCAAAAGGTGAAATTTGAGCATAGGAAGCCTCCGGGTTTGTTACATCCGCTACACATCCCTGAGTGGAAATGGGAGCATATATCGATGGATTTTGTGTCAGGTCTTCCGTTAACTAGCCGTAGACATGATGTGATTTGGGTAATAGTCGACAGGTTGACGAAATCGGCTCATTTCATTCCGTTCAGGAAAAGTATGAAGTTCAATGACATGGCCAGACTCTTTGTGAAGGAGATTGTTCGTCTTCATGGCACTCCGGTTTCGATAGTTTCCGATCGAGATTCTAGATTCGTCTCTTCTTTTTGGCGGTCATTCCAGCAATCTATGGGCACCAAACTCAGTTTCAGCACCGCTTACCACCCCCAGACGGATGGACAGTCCGAACGCACCATACAAACTCTAGAAGATATGCTTCGAGCAAGCGTTCTTGACTTCGGAGGTGAGTGGGATGAGCACTTGGCACTATGCGAGTTCGCGTACAACAACAGTTTTCATTCAGCTATTGGGATGCCACCCTTTGGAGCTTTGTACGGTCGTAGTTGCAGAACCCCAGTATGCTGGGAAGAGGTCGGTACGAGAAGTTTCCATGGACCTACCATTGTTGCTGATACAGCGGAGAAAGTTTTCCAAGTTCGAGAAAAGTTGAAGATTGCCCAATCCCGACAAAAGAGCTACGCGGACAATCGAAGAAGGAAGCTCGAATTCCAAGTTGGAGATTTAGTATTTTTGAAAGCATCTCCGATGAAGGGTACGATACGGTTCGGGCAAAAAGGCAAACTTGCACCAAGATATGTTGGACCGTTCGAGATCAAGAGTCGAATTGGCGATGTAGCTTATAGACTCAACCTTCCTCCAGAATTTGCAGGAGTTCATAATGTTTTTCATGTATCTATGCTCCGAAAATATATCCGTGATCCATCTCACGTGATACAGTACGATGAAGTCCAAATCAAGCCTGACTCAACTTATGTTGAACGTCCAATTCAAATCATCGATGAAAAAGAGCAAGTGCTACGGACGAGGACAATTCGATGGGTGAAGATTCTATGGGAGCACCATGGACAGGATGAAGCTACATGGGAACTCGAGGAGCAAGTGGCACGACACTACCCCGAACTATTTGATAAGGTTTGTTCATTCGGAGGACCGAATGATTCCTAGAGGGGGAGAATGTTACACCCCAAGCCTAATTAACCTTAATTATTGCTAATTAATTGAGTATTAGCCAAATTAACTATGCTTGACTCTTAATTATGATGAATTAGTATTGATTAATGCATTTGATTGAGTTGGGTGAGTTTTGAACCCTAAATAGATGAGTTGACACCGATTGACTCGGTTTAATGCAATTAAGAGCCCTTTCGTAATTCTTGATTTTCACAAATTGCATCATTTGCACGTCATTTTGCCACTAACACGTGTATTTTGTCGACCCTATCAACCTTCATAATAGACTTGACCTCATTTGACCACTCATTGAGGAAGTGGACTCTCAATTGACTTGATTTGGAAATGTTCTTAACAAATGGGTTGATTTGCAAAAAGTTCATTTCATTTCATATATGAGACATGAACCTCTTTCCTTTTCATTCATTTCATTCCACTTCATTATCTCTACAACCCTCCATACCATTTCTCCTCTACTCACTCTCCTCATTCAATCCTTCAAGAACTATTGCATGTGCTTTAAGAGTGGAGTGGGCATCATCATCTTCATCTTCTCCATTTCTTCTTCACCTTGTGACAAGAGACATCTTCCAACACTCTCTATTCCATCTCAAATTCGAAATCCCTACTAAAGGTGAGTAGCAAAACCCTTTGACCATGATTTTGAGCATCTTAGAGATGAATAGACCCATCCTCATACATGCATTACATCCTCATCCATTTCTATGTGTTTATGATGATTAGGGTTTGAATATTGGGGCTTTTGGGTTTTTCCTCAAGTCAAGTGGGTGTGAAGTTATAAGCTCTTCTTTGAGGCAAGTATAAACATAAATTGGGTTGCATTTTGTACATTTTCAATTGATTCAAGTATTCTCTTTCTCTTTCCATAAAATTGGGTTTTTATGTTTAAAGAAGGTAAATGAGTTGGATTTCTTCTTGTAGTTGTTTTGGGAAGTATGGAAGTATTATGTATGTGTTTGGAGAGCTAGGAGGCTCATTTGGAAGAGATTAAAATAGAAAGAAGAAGAAAAATTGAACTCGAGACGTTCTACCGGAAGTTCTACCGGTAGAAACGACTCGAAATCACACAGAGAGTTGAAGAAAACTGTGAACCCCTGTTCTACCGGAAGTTCTACCGGTAGAAACAGTCAAAAATCTGGCAGAGAGCCTGGAGAAGGAAATCCAGATGCTTAAACCGGTAGTTCTACCGGTAGAACTGTCTCTACCGGAAGTTCTACCGGTAGAAACGCCTCAACCGGTAGTTCTACCGGTAGAACTTCTTCTACCGGAATTTCTACCGGTAGAACTGCCTAAACCTTTCTGCTGGACCTCTTTATGGCTCATTAAAGGTATATTATTACTCCTAGTCCATAATTAACCCTCCTAATCAATCCCAAATGGATAATTAGGATGTACACCCCCTTACCATAGGAACTTAGGTTTCATTATGTCTTAGTATTGGAACCATGATCCTACTAATTAAGCCCAAAGGAAAATCATTAACCTATTGTTAAGCCATGAAGATTAATTTAGAAATCCAACATGAGATCATCATAAGTGACACTAAGAAAACAGTAACATGTGGATTTTATGACTTAATCTTGTATTGGATGACAATAGATTATATGAATAATAATTTATTATCAATTGTTATAGTCGTTAAATAATTGCTTTAAGTATTGAAAACGAGAATTGTAATTACATCAATTTTCGATAAATTGGCATATATACAATGCCCTTCATTTGTTATACATTATGTGATATTGATATGGATAACGCCATTGGGTGTATCCAAATATTTGAATAGTTACTCAATTTGAATTGCAAACGAAATTGATTTGAATAAGTCGGCACTACTTAGCTTCGACCGGACGGTACTCGACGGGGTTAAGTCTTGGTTTATTATTGAACGTTGCTGCGCAGTTGACAGACTGGAGTACCGGAACTCCAGGACCCGGGTAGCTAGGAGGATCTTTGGCCGGACCCCTAGTGACATCCCAACACGATTTGCTCTCAATGAGAGGATGAGCTTTATGTAGTTGCCAATTTTTGTATTATAGTTTCTTTAATGGTTTTAAAAGGAATGACATATAGGATTTATTCATGAAAATGGACTATTTAATTTCTCTTTTACTCGTCTTATTTTTATTCTCAAATTGTTATTGTCCTTAAAAACTTCATTGTATCCATGTTTACTGTTTATGCTTGCTAAATAGTTGTATTGAGATACTATTCTTGGTATCACAGGCACAGACGCAGCCCCCGGTCCTACAGAGACCGCGGAGGGAGATAAGGGTACCCAGGAGGTACCTTCGGGACTAGAGGAGTGGCCTGGGGTAGGGCCCATGTAGAGACTCCTCGATTCGGAGAGCGCCAAGACATTTTGAGAGCATAGTAGATGTGTGACTAATGTTTTTTTTTTAAGTCACACCAAATTCAATTCATTTTGTTATGTATTTTGATAACGATATATAGAACCTTCTTTGATACAAACATTTTATAATTCTTTTGTTTAAACTCGAATGTTATGTTTATATATGGGATTGTACAGGGTTATGATGATCATTTGATATAAGCTTCCGCTATATGAACTGTTGATGGATAGTTACCAGTGAGTTCGACTCACGAGTGGAATGGTCTTCTCCTTCGTGTGCTTGTATTTGCCTCGCGACAGGTACAATCACACGGGAGTACGTGTGTTTCACCTCGGGAATTACCCTAGGCCAGGGTGATTCGGGACCGGGATGTGACACCTACTTAAATTGAGGATGGAAAGGGATAGAAGCCCTGTTGGAAATGGTTATGCAGGAAGTGCTTAGTGTAGATACCTTTTTTAAGGCATTGATGATCAACTTACATTTTCGTCATCATCACTGTTGTATGCTCCAACATCGTACATAAATCTTTTATTCGCGTCTGAAAGGACTGTAAAAAGTCACACAACATAAATATCATGATCTACTCTCATAGAAGCATTAAAACGTAAAAGGCCCACAAATTTCTGAGTTGAATAGGAGTGTTGGACAGAGCAGAAGAGAGAATTGAATGGAAATTACCAGAGTAAGCTTCCTGTATTGCCTGAAACTTCTTCTTAGCTTCTTCTACGAATTTTGAATTTCCAGAGGCAGAGCAACGATCAGGGTGCCATCTCTGAGATTGATACAGAAAATGGAATCACATAGAAATCGAAAAAAAAAACCACACTGCCAAGACACTAATCATCAGAAAGCCACCTCCTTTTCAATCTTTTATACAAATTTTCAACAACCACAACAACAACAACAACAACAACAACAAAAAAGTTAGGAAAGAAGAGTAAATTGTTCATAGTTAAGATGCAGAGCATCAATCTCGATTCTCCCTCTGTGACAAACAAAACAACCCACAAATCCAATTGAACATATAAACATCCAAGAACAAACAAAAAAGACACTCTTTTTTTCTTTTTGTTGTTGAGAATTTTGGAATTGACACAAACCCACTCTCCTCAAGATCACAGAAGATGTAAGAAAACATGGGTGAAAGAAGTTGAAGTCTCTTATGACTGTATATCTAACCAGTGCTAATTTCTTATATGCATGTCTGAGTTCCGTTGCCGAGCACTCCTTCTTCAACCCCAAGACAGCATAGAAATCAGTGCTCTTATCATCTCCGGAAGCCATTGCAAAATCAAATGAAGAAAAATGTACAAATCCAATCCTAAAAACACATGAAATGTCGAGGAATTTCGTGGGCTGAATTGAAATCCTCAGATGATGAAGAGAAGAAGCTCACATGGGCACAAGAGGAAAGAAGGGAGAGAAATAAATACTACATCTTTTTCCGATCACCCACCCACGAAACCACACGATTTCGTGCTAGGAGCTCAGAGTGGGGGTGTATAAACAAATGCTCCAAGGCTTGGACACCTCTAGAAACCTGGCTTTTATATATAGAGTTTCTCAGGGGGCCTCCGATGCCGTCCAAATTCGATCAAAGAAATCAACGGCTCGGAATTAGTTGCTGCTAGATATTTTTTTCGGATCCCACGATGGGCTTGTTTGACGGCATCGTGAGATCACAAGGTGGGACCCACTTGGCAAATCTAAATCAGTAAAAATAGCGGATATATAGAGATTTGGGATTTTAGGGTGCCTAGCAGTGGCAATGGGTGCACTTTCTCAGGCCATAATAACCAGGCCCATGATGGTTTTGCCCTAAGTGCCCAGAGCACAGAGCGGGGGTCGGAATGGGAGCAAGAGCGTCGAAATGCTAAGTTTTAAAATAATTATATATCCGAAGCGCCTCTAGATCACTTATACAAATAGTGCTTGTGGCTAATAAACGATTAACTAATAGGCACAAATATATCTTATCCATATATTCATAATAAAAAATAGAGAAAAGAATAACTTTGCAATTTGATCACATAAAATAGATAATAATTAATAAGTCAAAATAATTTTTTTCATTCAAAAAATAACTATCAAACTTACAGAGAAAGAAAATGCACAAAAAACCAAAATTATTATGCATGGTTCGCTCCATATTCGGTCGAACCGTGTTCCGAAGACGGATCCGCTCCAAAAGCGCAGGTCCACGTTTTCAGAGCGGGATCGAAAGAGCTGAGAGGAGGTTTTGGGCACTAAGGTTTTGCCTATAGTCTATAATGCTAAATTTGCTCTGCGAGGGATATAAAAATAATTACTTTAACTTTCATGGAGCATCTAAGCTTGGTTAGGTTGTAGAAGTTTTATAGATAAAGTGGTAAAGACCAAGACATAGATTGGAGGAGGGTTTTTTGCTGATCACCTGAGCATTTGTGCAATATTCATCAGTTCATCACACTGGAGTTGGACCCAAAGAAAATCAGAGGGAATTGAGCTTTTGGTGATGGTCTTAGATGCATGCTCCCGGGAGAGTGAATGTGCAGGAGAATATGCTCCACCCTCCAAATTATAAAACATGCATGTGGAAGGTAAGGAACAATCAAAATCTGAACCCAACTCTGGACTTCACTCCTGCCTCTAATTGGAACATATTGGAATGGAGCCCAACTCATTTTCATACCTAAGGGTGCCCGGGGATCTTAGTGTCGAGTGCTTCAGTCCACCATCATATTGATCACTATAAAAGACTAGAAGTATTTCATTCACATATTTTAAAAGGGCATCACTTTGGTGGCTGTTTCAAGTTTTATTAGAGTGAAATTTGATAAAATGCAATACAAGAAGAGGACATTTATCATGATCGGTTTGAGTTTTTTTTTCATAACCAGACCAATTAGGGCCTTAAGATTAGTAATACCCATAGAGGATCCGGACGCCATAAGCTTTGGATGATATGATCATTGTTGCCCCAGCACTTTTGGATTACCTTTAGTCAACATAAAACAAATAACTAACCTACTGTTGATGGGCATCATCCTTTGGAATAACATGATCAATGTAGCTACAGAATATTTATAGTTTAGATAAGCTATAAACCAGAATAATTACCTCTAATTTCAGCTGTCTCAACAAGAAATCAGTGATTAGAGCGGTAATTTGATGGTGACAAGGTGTGGAATACTGAATTGACATTTCCCTTTAGTATATAACTTTTCCAAGGGGTCTTTTAGCTGAGATCAAGTGTTAAAAATGGTGGTTGAGCTTTGAGAATGCTGAACAGTTTGTGCTTTGGCCAGTTTACAGTTTACTTTACACC
The DNA here is from genome assembly GCA_028538565.1 of Umbellularia californica. Taxonomy (NCBI): domain Eukaryota; kingdom Viridiplantae; phylum Streptophyta; class Magnoliopsida; order Laurales; family Lauraceae; genus Umbellularia; species Umbellularia californica. Next base: position 3,743,351 of record JAPQWN010000011.1, on the reverse strand, counting down.
CCTTGTTTTGTCTGCATGCATGTTTGTGTTCAATTTTTTTTCTTTTCTTCTACCACTATTATTGTTGTTGTTGTTGTTTTCACGTTGATAAAACTATAATTAGAGTAAAGGAATAAAATTTTTTTTTCTCTTATTTCAAGAAATTTAGAATTTATTTTGGAATCCATATCATGACTGTATCATAATACTTAATATAGTCTTATCTGCAGAAAAAAAAAATTGTGATGGAAATCCACACAAGTCTATAGCACCAAATTATCAAAAAAATAATATAACTTCTAAATCGAAAAGACAACCTTTGGATTAATCTTAATCCTCTATAACCAAGTCGTTGCAAAAAGATATTACCACATTTCTAATCCAAATTTGATAATGTGATACATCCATGAGACTTAAGTATTACATTGAAGATATGAAAAACAGTAGAAAGTTCAACTACAATTAAGCGAGTGAGATCTGGTTTTGTAAGACATAGAGGCATTAGATTCACTAGGTTTATTTATTATAGCAAAAATACTTTTTAGAACAGCTCTTTACCCAAGTGGTAAAGAGCGGTAGTTCTCACCACCTGCCTGTCTAGGGATGTAGTCCTGGGTAAGCTGCCTCTTCACACATGTGGTTCTTTTTCCACCTGTGTGAGTTTTCTTTGAATGTACATGGGCTTCTTTTTCACGTGAGTTGGTTGTCTTTTCTTATACGGGCTCTTTGTTGAGTTCTAACCCCATGGCATATCGTACGGGAAAAAAAAAAAAAAACATTTAATTTTAACAACTAATATAATGGCCTTCAACTTCAAAACACATTTTTTAGGAAAAAAATGCAATTAATTTTAACAACTAATATAATGGCCTTCAACTTCAACACACATTTTTTACCAAAAAAAAAAGAAAAAAAAACCTTCAAAACACATGGATTCTCTTTTTGTTCGTTGAATACCTGGATTTTGTTTCAGAATTCCAATGCAAGGAGGGTACCAATTTCCGAATCTAGGGTTGCACGCCCACCGGCAGTGGCAGCGGTTCAATCGGGTCCTGACATGATGGAGTTTCTGAACAATAAAAACCGGATCAGTAATAAGGGCCACACATCTGATGGTGGGCCAGTGCTAGGCGCAGCAGGTTAGGCGAAGTGGTCATGTGCGATATGACGTGGCCTTCTATCACTTGTTGTCTTTGTCTCTTGTCTGAGGAAAAGTCAAAGCCAGTCACGTGGTCTCGACGAGGGGGATCACGTGAATGAGTAGATTCTGTGACCCCACAGCATCTAGTGACATTGGATAAGATACGATGCGGGATATTGTAAAACGTGGCCGAAGTGCCTCCTCACGAATAAAGTTCTCTCTCCTCCTCCCTTCCCAAACACAGTATTAGCCCAAGTGAAGTTACGGCATGTATTTTCTTTTCTCTTTTTTTTACCAAGATTTCTAGAATCTATCTCTAGAGAATTTCTCTACTGAAATTCATGAAATTCCGATTTCAAGAATTTCAAAATTATCAAACGTGATGTAATTTATGAGTCTTCACTTGTACTTGAGTATTAAGAAAGCCGACAAAAAAGCAAAGAGATTATAATTTTTGAAATTTCATGGCTAACTAATTAGGTCAAAAAAACCATAACACGGTAAATCTTTATTAAAAATTCTAATAAAGAAAAAAAAGCTTAGGGGTGCTCATGGATTGGGCAGCTCAACATGGGGCCAACCCGATTTGGGCTGGAACTCACAGAGCACATTACATATACCAAGAGCGAAGATTATCGTCCTACAAAATTCTACAATTGTTCCTTCACAATTCAGACAAATGGAAAAGGGCATTTTTACACATGCACAGTTTCACAAGTACAATATTTTACAACCTTCGCACAATATTTACACATAATCACCCCTTAGCACTTTCAATGTGAAATATCTGAGCCATTGGTGAGCTCATATGCAGCTGATACACCTCCACATGAAACACATGAACTAAGACCGAAATATATATAGGGTGGCATCCACAGTGTAGTTCACGATCAGGCAAACCAAGCTACTCCATTCAGTAGTGAGTTTCAGCTAATTGCACATGGTTTTAGTGCACACATAATCAGAAGTTTGCTTTTTTTTTTTCTTTTAACTGTTGGCATAGGACATCCAACAGTACAGATGCTGAGAGGATTCCAACTTGGGCTGGGCTTTATGGAAACTCAAATCAGAATTCTAACTCAGCTTTGATTGCAAGTTAGGCTGTTGTTGCCCTCCTCATCTTCCAATTGGCCTTTCTGACCATCCACTCCTCAAAGACCTTGGCATCATAAGGAATCCTGAGGACCCCCTGGTTACAGAACCCATATTCCTCTGCAGACTTACAGAGCAGCTCCAAGAAGTATGCATCACCCAGCGATGCTGTATGGACAATGAAACGCTTCATCTGGTCGTCAACAGCACCCACATACACTGGGACGTACCCCTTTGGGACGATGGTCGACCGTTTTCTACGTCGCCCAACTCCTTCAGACCCAACAATTCTACTGATTTTACTGAGATTCACTCCCATCGGTTTTAAAACTTTCAGGCTCTAACTCCACCTGGTGAGGACTGAGAAGGCAATGGATAATGGATATAAGGCCGTGCTTATCTGTGTCCTGATTATCTGGGGTACAGTGAGTCATGAATGAGGACATGGATATCAATGTCTGGATTTTGACTGGCGATTTTTATGCACAGATGATGGTGATTTGGGATTGGAGATGATTGTAATTGTTTATATTTTTGGTCGATAGAGCTGGATTTTGGGGTTTGAATTAAATAGAATACAGGACAAATGGCGGTGATCAAATGGCTGTTTAGGGATTTTTTATTGCAATCATTAGTTTATAGTCCTTGTTTTCATCGAAAATTTACAGGCATCGTTTGTTGGTGTGTTTGGAAGCAAGTGCGTGACCAACGTTTAAAATTTCATGTTGGAATTCTAGGAGGGGAAACAATGAAAACGCATTCACATTTACATACACTGGGACTTTTGTTTTCATTCAAATGTCTATGTAAATGATGCTCATGACCACCATGCATGACGATGTCCGATCCACTTATTCAGGTGTAAAAATGATGTTTAAATGAAGCCATTTTGAGGATGAACAAGTGGTGGTTAATGGTCAGATACGTTAAAAAAAGGTGTTACAAGTTGCGAAACCACCCAAATAAAGCATCTTCTTTATAAGGCTATTATATCTTTATATGAAGCATGTATGAGGTGTGGTCGTTTTAAGGTGAGGAAGTCCGTTCATTGGTCTCCTCCCCCTCTTGATGTTCTTAAGTTCAACGTCGATGGAGCTGCTAGAGGTAAACCGGGGCCAGCAGGAATTGGTGGGGTTCTTCGTAATAGTAAGGGAGAGGTTTTATTCATGTTCTCCAAGCATGCAGGAGTTTGTGACTCAAATGAAGCAGAGGTTTTAGCGATTTTGGAAGCTCTTCGTTGTTTCTCTAGAAACTTTCATGGTTTTCTCATGGTGGAGAGTGACTCCTCTAATGCTATTGCTTGGGTGACAAATCGGAAGAGGAATCCATGGAAATTTCAATTCCTTTTTAATGAAATTCGGGCTTTATCTTCCTCAATCAATGTTTACTTCCACCATGAGCTTAGATCAGCCAACCACTTCGCCGATGCTTTAGCTAAACAAGGGATTGAGAGGATGTTTCCTTGGGAGGGTATTATCTTGTAGTTTGCTTCGGTGGGGTACAACGCTCTTGTACCTAGTTGCTCTTTTCTCCTTGTTGTGTTTCCTCTTTCTTTTATGTTCTTTATATTCTCTTCATGTTTGTTTTCCTTTCTTGTAACCTTCTTTTAATTTATTAAGGAGTTTCAGTTACCGTTCAAAAAAAAAAAAAATCTTCATATGATCATATCCTATGCGTCAATGTTGGGCTTGGGAACTGCAAATGGGTTGGGTTTGGTTGGGCCTGGATCAAGACCATATACAAATACTAAGGTCTAATCCTCACCTAAGAAATAAGAAATATATTACTAATCTTAGATACGTTGGGGTGTTTCCATGGACAATACGCGAATGTCATCAACAGAGTCGACTTGGCTCTAATAGTATCAGGTCGTCGGATGAGCCAATAACTCAGGGAAGCTCGCCCAAGCGCCTCAACCTGATGCGTTTGGATGGATGAGCACAGATTCATGCACATGATTGCACGTGCCAGGTGAAACTCAAAATTAGGGCTTTAATTCATGCTAATGGTCACATGATATCATGAATAAGGTGGATTAATTCATCTGCCCATGACAGAGACAATCTCTGTCCTCTATCATCAGATCCCACCAACCCAAAAAAAAAAAAACAAACAAGCGCATTTCCCCCCATTTAGAAAACATAAGAGGATTAATAATGCATCAACAAATAAAGCAGGCAGAGCACATGCTAGCAGAATCTTAAGAGACAAAAACCATCTTATAGAAACATGTCATGATCCACGATAACTCATAAAACATATGTAAATGAATAATGTGAGTCAGATTCTATGCATCTATCTTCACACAGATCACCAGCATGTGTAAGCTTGTAATTACTTGCCCATTTGGATACACAAGGGGATATCAGTTCCTGATACTGGCCCAAACCCCACAAAACTCCTAACTAACAGGCTCTCTCTCTCTCTCTCTCTCTCTCTCTCTCTCTCTCTCTCATATGGTTTGTGCAAAGTGAGCAACAACCAGATATGGGGACAGGACTTACATATAATCAATCAAACACTCTATACAAAACCTGTATGTGGTGATTAATCCTTTTCTTCATCATCACCATCTTCTTCTAGGCTTGAGGGGTTACCTTCTGCCAAAATCACAAGAGACTAGAATAAATCCTAAAACAAAGCAGCCAATAATTTTCTTTCTTAAGGAAAAAAAGATACAGTAAACACCTCATTATCAAGCAAGATGTGTTGGGCAAAAGAACAAATACGCTAGTCATTAAAATCCACTAGAGCATTAATATATATATATATATGATATAATTTTCACCTCACTGTTTATATAAGAGATAAAAATGTAAGGACCCTATGCCTGTAGGATTCATATCAATCATGGAAGGATAGTATGATTGAAAGGTCACATTGTGGATTATGGATTATAATTTAGGCAAAAAAATCATCCAAACCGGATCATTGTAAATACTGATTTAAGACAGAATTCTAGGTTGATCACCTACTAAAAGTCAGCTCCATCACGTATTAGCCATTAGAACACTTCTTCCAAGTGGCCAATTGGCCAATTATACACAACCGCTGTAAATTTCTAAAACCAATTGGCCCACCAAAATGCTATGGTTCACTAGTTTGAGGCTGCTTACACCAGATTATGGTAATCAGCTCAAAGTTTACATAATTATAAAGGAAACAAGCAAGGCACCTCCCATATTACAAATATGGGCCATAATTTGAATTTATTGCGATGGAGTATTCTCGCCCAAATCTCACAACAATTGCTGCTAGGTCCACCATTTGACTAATCATGTCTAAAGAAATGAATACCGTGTGAGTCATGAATCTTACAAGGGGTCGACCAGAGTATAGTAGTACACCAACCGAAGTAAAACCTTGCCCAATGGTTAAAACAGGGACAAGGTGTATTATCTCAGTGTTGTAGAATTGGATGACTCTGCATAAAGAATTCTCCATGCTCAGGCCTACGGATTTTTGCTCGGGAGGTTAAGGAGGGATGGTTTTCTATTACCACCAGAATCACCATTTGGCAAAAGAAATTCTCACGTTGTTATGAACTATGGGTGTTTTTCAATGTATGCTTTGTACCACTCCTTTTGTCATGTTACACAGTTCGAAATAACCATGGAAAGCAACGAGATGAAAAAGAACAACAACAACAACACACACACACACTCACAAAAAAAAAAAAAAAAGGATATATGTGCTACAGTTCCCAATGAAATCTCAATGTACAATCGACAGAGATAGATGATTAGTAATGTAGTAATGTAATGTTAATGTAGGGGATTATTATTATTACCATTATCATCCAGGCCCTTGTGGCTGTTGTGTTCCATGCACTGGAGAAGGTACTTGAAGGTCTCAATATCACAAGGGAGGGTGAGGCCACCCTTATGGTCGAATCCAAACTCCTCCTCAGCTTTCTCTAACAACACCTTGAAGACTGGGAGGCTCAGGTAGCTGGTGGGGATTATGAATCTCCGAAGCTCTGGTCCCACATAAACGGCCAGATATCCCTTCGGGACATCTAGTGGGGCCTCCGGGCTCGGGCAGATCTCCTCGTCTGAATCGCAAGCCAAGTATGAGCTCCTCAGCCGCTTGTCAATGGCAGGTGAGATACCCGTCGGCTTCTCAGGTGAACTCACCCCTCTACCAGAAGAACTACTAAGGGCAATGGACTGCCATTTGTGGAGAATCTCCCTCAGTCGAACTATGTGCCTGATTCCAGTTACCTTGCCACTTTCTTCATTCATTTTGTTGTTGATGATTGACCTTCCTAACTCTATATAACTGGGACCTGGATCTTTGATGTTTAAAATACCCGGATCTCATCAGATCATCCAGCAGCTACACGTACCATGCAATCACAAAAGAAAAGAACAATAACATAAAAAAAAAAAAAAAAAAACCACAAATTGTTTAACGACCTACGCTAACATTGCCATTCCACTTACCACCGCAACACTTATTAGGCATCACCCTCTCTCTCTCTCTCTCTCTCTCTCTCTCTCCATAAAAACAACCAGGAATTTATGTCATTATTGGATCTTTTTCAATAATTATGTGTATGCAGCAACTAAACTTTAAGGAGCTAAAATCAAGGGCCAGAATCTTTTCACATGAATGATATTGATTCATGAAATCACCCTAATCAACCCTATCCTATTTCTTTTTTGTTTTTTTCCCTATCTTATTCATCCCTATGTTTTCATATGCATATAAGTTAGCCCACAAGTGAGAAAGGCATAGAACATGTTGTTTGGAGAGTTGTACATGTGATGTTCATATTCAATAATTAATGAATATAAGACTAGTATTTTACGAGTTTCGGTGATTGGAATCAAAGCTACATTTGTTTGTTCTTAATAAAGCATCAGTTATTAAGTTAGAAGAGTAAAATGTAAAATAATGATGCACTGTGAAGAGATTAAACTCACGCTATAAACACATATCTATAAAGTAATACTCTGTACTTAGAGAAAGTAAAAAATTGTTACCCCAAAAGAATTGGAAACCATACTGATTTATGCCTGGTTGAAAACAGTATATTTTTAGTAGTTTAGGATTGCACCTTTAGAAAATGAGTCAAATAATCTTTAGTCAAATCCAATTTTACGATTTTTCATTTTTCTTGATTGTTTAGGTTTTTTCTCCAAGTTTGCTACTCGTTTTTAGAATCACACTGGAAGAGACTGATGTTGACATGTTATGACCTACATATGTCTTTTGAAAAATTTAAATTATGCCTCTATCTAAAATGGATGTGGCCCGTACGATTGCCCTTACTTCCCATAGAGCTGTTTGCGCGATATCCATGTAATATCACACCCATTATACTATATGATATCTTAGAACCATGTGATATCACATATACAAAATCTCGACATGAAAAGAGTATAGAGTTCTATATCGTCAAAGGTCACCTGCACGTCTTATTTATAAAAGGAGCATGAAAGAGGAGCCCAATTTATAGTTTAGATGCTAAAAATTAGCAATCTCCAAGCACGCCTTCCCCCCCTATTGAGGGCCGGTCCTTGTGGGCTTCATTTGGAGATGAGAAAAGATCGAAAGATCTCCAACACCATCCTTTCTCTTTTGTACGGTGACAAAGGCTTAGATTATCACTCCAACTATTTATCAATGATAAATTTAAAGGGATAGCTCCGTTGGCCTAAGACAACGATTTGCATCCGAAGACTATAAGTTATAGGTTCCAGGGGTATATAGAAGTTTGTCCGACCTTGGAGGGACTATTCCACGCCAAAAAGTTGGAACCCGTTAGGAAGAGAAAAATCAATAGTAGGTACACATGAGAGATATTTCCCTCAAAAGAAAACAGTGAATGTGCCAAGTGTGACACACAAGAGAACCCACTACCATGACAGGTTGATCAGCGAGACCGTCGGACTGTGCTAGGTGTCAGCCAAACTGAGAACTACTCTCACGTGATTTTCACTTTTAAGCCGCCTGTTTCCATCCATTGATGGCTGAAAATCGTCTGTTGAGATACGTGGCGCGGCTTGCGCTGGTGGGTTGTTCTCCCCTACCAGAATATAAAAATCCAGACGTTGAACATTCCATCATGGATGGGCAACCTAACCTTCAAATCTATTTGTCCAACAATGCATTGTAGTCATGGTGAAGAGATGAACACAGAGAACCATGTCCCATTAGATGAGCAGTCCTTGTTCCTTCCACATTAATCAATTGAAAAGAAACCAAACCAACAGGACGAAAGTGTTTTACCATTAGATGCAGATCTCCGTTTTCATCAGTCTCAAATTACTGATAAAAGACAAGATTTATAATCTAAGGTGGCTCATTAATTTGTCTAAAGATCCTTCCTTTTTTCACGTTAGCAAACGAGCGATAGCAGTCTTTGTTGGATCTAGATCCAGTGCAAGACTTCAAAACTCATTCCTTTGCATATGAACAGTCACGGATGTTCTTTCATCCAACCATCTAATTACAGATCAGTGATTAATGGTTCAGGTTGTTCGAAAAAAAAAAAAACCATCCATGTCCAGATCAGACGATGCTATACAAGATTGAAAGAAACAGGAAATGAGATGAATGGAATGAATGGTAGAGAGAGATTGGTACCTGGTGCTTTGTGGACAAGAGAGCGCCAACATCAACAGCTAAACAGAAGGAGGAGAAACCGCCATCAGAGCTCCCAGAAAGGCGTTGCAGAGAAAGAGAAAGATGCAAGCAGAGATTTCAATTTGGCAAAGATCTCTCTTTGTCTTTAATCTAAAAGATGAAAGGATTCCATTTATTTGCTTCTCCGCGTTTCTCTCCGTTCGCCAACCAAGTCGGTTACAAACTTGCGATTTTAGAAGGAGAGGAGAGGAGACAGCCTCCACACCTCTTTTATATAGGGCTGGCTCGGTCAATAGGGCACGTATCAAGCCAGAGGTCTCGGTGCAAGTATAAGCCACCGCGCAAGATTGCCATCTTTCTTCTTTTTTTTTCCTTTTTAATGATGTGGGTCTTGACATCATACGACTAATCTCCGGGTGGGGCCACTAAATCCAAATAAATGCACACAGGGTAAATTTAGGTCAGATTTTATAGACAAGAGATGTCTTATGTAACTTGACCAATTTTGCTGCGTACATGAGTTGTCATTGTCATTATCAAAGCCTTCAATCCACTATGTTGGGTCAGTTATGCGAATTTTGTTCCTACATTCCTATCTGTTTTGAATCAAATTTTTGGATAAGTTACATTTTTTATATATATTTTTATTGTATTCATCATGTCCTCTTTGACCTAACCCTTCACTTTGGTGGGCTCTATTACTGATCTATATGGATATGTACAGACCATCTCCAAATTTTAGAGGTGGTTACCATCAATTGCGAATGGACAATGGGCACCCCTTCGAGGAAAACAGATCCACCGTCAAAAAGTATTTCACATGTGTCGCAACTTGTTCATGAGCCACGTGGCTGTTCACGAGGCTCTGGATGGTACCAGTGGAGGAGAAGGTCAACCAATTACCTAAGTTTTTGGGGGTGGAAAAAATATCACAGGTGCAGATGTTTTGGGGAAACATGGGATCCATTTCTCTGCCAATAATTTTACTCCTAAATATTATTAAACTTTAGGGCATGTTTCTATACCAGATCTCTTAACTCAAATTTGTGATGTTGGAAAATAAAAAATAATGATTTGATGGCACCCCTTGGGATTTCTGGATGCAGCATTTGTTGTTGTTGTTGGGTTATCATTATTTTTTTTTTTTTTTCTAAAAATTTTGAGTTCCAACCACATGAAAAGTTAGGAAAAGCCTTTGAAATTCTTACAATACTAACCTCCTTGGCCTTTCTAGATCTAACGAAGAGGAGGATTCAAGGACTCCACCTGGGAAAGATCTTTTGGAGAATATACAAATTCTGTGAATTATTAGAATTTGACTAAAGAAACAGGCCCTAACGGGACAAAAAAAAGACTGTTTTACATGTTAGATCACACTAATAGTTTCTTTACTTAAATTCACCTCCAATTCTTATAAGCAAGCATCCATTAAGAGAAATTTCACACCAGGATTTTTCCCTCTGTCCGAAAATCAGACAGGATCTACTAACGTTGGATTATGATGCTGTAACTGAGCTAACACTCAGCAGACTCTATAACAAAATTGACATTTTTAAAGGCAACATAATCCAATCACATGCTACATTACCAACTCATGGCACAGACCAGCATCTTTAGAAAATGGTATGGAGCTCTCACTCTATCTTCTTTTCATACGACATAATAATGTTTTTTTTTTTTTTTAAATTAATCCTTATGATGATGCCAGCTAATCCTTCACAAGAGGATTTGCTTACTTGGTCATGGATCAGGCCCAAGTAACTGAAACTAACCAGCACTCTTCATTCAAATTCAATTACCATTGAGCCCTACAACATGATTTAATTTCTTTCTCGGAAATTGCACTGCTTTGGCCAAGTTGGGTCAGGTTACTTGGTAAGGTGAGTGGATAAGTCTGGTTGAATATCCAACCAGTAGTCTAAGCCAATATTGTTGATTTTGGTGACCCTCTGAGCCTGGTTTGAGTTTGAGTTTAGGACCTGTGCCATGCCATTTAACAGTTTCTTGAGCCAAACACCTAAAAAAGATCAGTGTGCTTAGGAGGTGGGCTACAAATTTATAAATATGGGAAACAACCCACTTCCAATCATGGATGTGTGGCTCATCTGAAGAGCAAACTGCCCTCATATATATTCTGGCCTATGGAATGGCTTGCCTTGCTGCATAGTGCATTCAGAGAGATGCCCTCATATGCTGTGCATAGTTCCTGTCACTTGCTGTACAAAGGCAAGACCAGCCGGGAATCTCTAGGTCAAAAGTCACTTGCCAAAACTTTCTATTAGATTTTGCCTTTTGAACGTCTTGTGGCGTGTACACAGGAAAATGATGGACGGTTTAAAAAGAAATGGCAACCTTTTGAAAGAAACTTGACATCGAATATTTGAAATGAGGGGGGCTTAATGTCGGTTGCTTTTACATAATGGGATCTTTTGGAATAATCAATCGGATTCTAAAATTAAAAAAAAAAAAAAAGCCTTTTAAAATATCACTTTCGGGCTTTAAAATTCTCTAAGTCCAAGCTTCTTGATGAGTTTCTTTCTTTCTAATTCTCGAACTATTTCAAGTGTTCAGTCTTGAATAAAGTGAGCATGAAACCTAAATGGGTTTCTGATTATCCAAATATATGAAGTATTCAGTTTTGAATAGAGTTCGCATCGAACTTATTTATGGGTTCAAAAGAAAATTAGATCTACATCCGGATTCATGCATTAGATTTGGAACATTCAAATCAAGATCTAGTTCCATGCATATGGAAAACTTTAATTAGGATTTGAATAACTTAGATCTCTATATGCTTCGACCCAAGAAGTTGGAACCAATACAATTACATCCTATTAAAAAGTATATATGGGTTTTAAGAGCTCACTGAACTTGAGCTATTCATGTTTGAAAGTATACTTAGCTTTAATCGTATATCATTTAATATCTGCACGTATATATTTTAGAATTTCATTTTGAAGCCTTTATTTCAAGTTGTACTAAAGAACTCCACATCTTATTTTGAATTAGTCTTTTAAGTTGATGTTAGATTCAGATACACCACATGTCGGATCAAGATTTAATTCATAAAGATACATTTGGGTCTGAATTATCCATGGTTCCGCCAGGATTAGATCCTACATTCCTATATAGATGGGGTGTTTTTTTTTTTTTTTGAAACAGTACATTCCCATATAGATGTTAGGAAGTGAAAGGGACGATTTGATATGTTGGGAACAACATTTAGAGAATCAAAATCCTCCCAAATGGTAAGTCTCTATATTGAAGCAAACAAACGACCCCTCAGAGACATGCCCAACGGATTCAAGCATTAGTGATATAACTCATTTACTAAAAATATAGTGCTATTAAGAACTGGGCACTCCAATGAGTGCAATGTGGAATTTTTTTGTAAGATGAGAGTGTGTCCCACTGTAAAAATGAGCATATGATGTATACGTATAAAGCACATGAATTTTATGATGCCTGTGTTTCATAAAAGGGTAATTACAAGATCAAATAAACTCTTATTTGAGTGAAAATTTGCCCATATTTGGCATCTCTATTTCCAACCTCTAGTCTAATTGCCCAAAGTAGGTAGTGATTTTAAAAACAAGAGTGTTTTGTACATGATTTTACCCCGATCCATTTTAGAGAAGTAGAGGCAAATCATCTTAAAATGAAAGACACCATTTCTAGCCTCATGAAACTAAGAGCTTTTACCTCTGTTTTTTATGATATTTTTTTATGGCTCTATTTTAGGTGGCTTTATTGGAATAAGAGTAGAGATACTAAACAAGAATGGACTAAAAATCGTGGTCAGGCCCAGTCCCATTGACGACATGGATGGACTTGGGCCAAGCACTTAAGGCCAGTGTCGGGGTTTGTCAGGATATGGGCCTGTTTTTTTAAAGCAGGCCGGGCCATGTCATTGAATCTTTAAAATAGAAGGTTATGAGATTGCTAACTCAAAGTTGTTAAATTAAAGTTTCAAATAATCTATTGGGTTGATTTTCTGCTGACTCTTACATATGGTTAGACCTTTCCATCTCCCTACCCTACTGATAAAGATGCATCTAGGCAGGCCCCACAAGATTGATAGAATATTAGCAGTATACTATTCGCTTGTAGTTGAAAATTATAGCCCCCTGATCTCCCCCAGCCCCCAAACCCAACAACCAGTCTTATCATTTCTAAAACATGATGCAACCCATAACCTTTCTTTCTTAAGATAATGTCTGAAGTAGTTGCCTGTGGGGCTTAATCCGCAGCAAGTGCTCAACAATCATGTGAAAGGCATTGATGCAACTCATAAACACTCTTTTTCATTTTATTTAGCTTGTTCCTAACATTGTTTGTGCTTGTCTATGTCGTGGAAGGCCTTTGTCTGTTGGTTTTCTTTGATTAATGCATTTGTTGATGATGTCAATGAGTTAAGTGGGCCAAAGCCAACCAAACCAGACCTGCTGGGAATATCAAATGCACTGCTTGTTTAGATGAACTATAATTAGTTTTCTTGAGTTTACTAGTCTCTGACAAAGTAGCATCTCAATGGAAGCTAAGAACATCTTCAACTGTCATGCCAAATGCCAAAAGGCAGTGGCAACGGATAAAAAAGGGAGAGGAAGACTCTCCAACCAAGATGCCATATAGATGAAAAAGCCAAATGCCTTTTATTATTTCGAAATATTTTATGATGTGGGTCCCATATAAATGCAAAATCTCTTGAAAAAGATAAAAAGGTCAAAAGAGATAAAAGACAAAACTATAATAAAATAATAAATTTCCATATCAGGTGGGTAGAGTTTAAATTGTCACATGAGCATTCAAATGGAAATTGACATCTCCAAAATAACATATCCATTGGAGATGCTCTAACATATTAACGCAGCCCAACAATATAGATCATTTATAGAATAGCTGTGACAGAGCAACAGAAACAACATTGTGCACAAATGCCAAGGAGGGGCTCACGATCAGATCTGGCCCAGCCCACTTTTGAAAGCCCAATTCGCCATTTTATTACTGTATGGCCCCTTTTATACTTGAGCTTCAGAGCTGAATGTATATATATATATATATATATATATCTATATAATAAGGGAGAGCAGTATTTGAATCCTGGACATTTTGGACCCTTGGATTTATGTACATAAATCCTAGGGCTGAGAAGGGATTCAAGAGCTTGGTAATTTTGTAATTATTTGAAAACAAAGGAGTGCTGCTATTGGCACACCAATTTTTACTTTTCAAACACAGTCAATTTTTTTTTTTATTACACTATTACCCCTTCATGAAATGACCAAAATATCCAAAATTCTACAAAACCTCAAAACCCATTCTCTTTTCACACACAAGCCCTTCTTCTTCTTCTCTCACCCATTTCATTCTCCATTTCTCACTCTCCACTTCCTCCATCTTCCTTGGGCAACTCATCTTCACTCACATATCAGCATTTTCTTCTCCTAAGCAACTTATCTCACCCTCCACTTCTCACTCTCTACTTCCTTCATCCTCTTGGGCAACTCATCTTCACCCACATTTCTCCATTTTGTAGTGCAATGATGGAAGAAAACAACAATCAAATTGTGCCTTTAAATCAAAGTAATAGTGGAAAGGTCAGTTCCTTTGTTTGTTTGTGTTTTCTTTGTATTTATGCCTCATTTTTTAATTTTTTTCTCGCCCGGAATAAGTTGCAGAATCGCGATGTGTTCAGACTTTCAGGTCCGAACATACCTCATATGTTCGGACTTGAACATCCGAACATATGAGATATGTTCGGAACTGAACATCCGAACATCTGGTGGATGTTCGGAAGTACAGGTCCGAACATATCTCATATGTTCGGACCTTCAAGTCCGAACATATGAGGTATGTTCGGACCTAAAAGTCCGAACATCCACCATATGTTCGGATGTTGAAGACCGGATAGTGATATTCAATTTCTATTTTTGCAGGTCTCTACGCAAGAAAGTCAGGTTGGATCGGACTTTGTCATGGATTACAGCAGTGAGTTTATAACTCAAGAGGTTAGTCCAACTATGAATTTATTATTTAAATTAAATTATTTGTTACTAAATCCGTATTAAATTTGTTTATTGTAGATATTTCACAGTCGCGATTCATTGATCAATTGGGCTCGTGCTGTAGGAAGGAAAAACGGGTTTGTCATTGTGATAAAGGTTTCAAATGCTGCTCGGATAGGTGTCAAAGCTAGAGTACTCCTTGCATGGGAGAGAAGTGGACAATATAAGCATGAAGAGGGCCAAAAGCGAAAAAGGATCAAACAAACCGGTTCAAAAAAATGTGGATGCCCTTTCGCATTAAAGGGCATAAAGCTAGACTCGAATGATGATTGGATGTTGGAGGTCGTATGTGGCGTGCATAATCATTCGGCAGCAGAACATTTAGAGGGGCATTCATTTGCAGGCAGATTATCAACGGAGGAAACTCAGTTGCTGGTTGATATGTCCAAGAGCATGGTTAGACCAAAAGAAATTTTGGTTACGTTGAAACAAAGAAGTGAATTAAACGTAACCACAATGAAGACAATATACAATGCGCGCTACAGATATAAAGTTAATGAGCGAGGTGGAAGAAGTCAGATGCAACAACTGCTTGGGAAGTTAGCAGAGCATAATTACATCGAATGGCATAAGACTTGCGAGGATAGCGAGACTGTAACTGACTTGATTTGGGCGCACCCAAGCAGTTTAGATTTATTACGTATATTTCCAAATGTTTTGATAATGGACTGTACTTACAAGACCAACCGTTATCGCATGCCTCTATTGGAGGTTGTTGGTGTCACATCCACAGACGTGACTTTTTCTGTATGCTTTGCATACCTTCATGCGGAACGTGAAGAAAATTATGCATGGGCATTGGGTGTATTGCGTTCTATTATCGGTGATGGTATTCTTCCCGATGTCATTGTGACAGACAGAGAATTGTCACTCATGAACGCCATTAACAGAGTATTCCCGGATGCTACTCATTTATTATGCAAATGGCACATTAATAGAAATGTATTGGCGAGATGCAAAAAGTTGTTTGAAACGAAAGAAAAATGGGACAGGTTTATTATGAGCTGGAATATGTTGGTGTCTTCATCCACAGAAAAGGAGTTTGGTGAACAATTAAATAAGCTAAATCAAGAATTCAGTACGTATCCTGATGCACTCAATTATGTGAAAGGCAGTTGGTTGGATGCTTACAAGGAGAGATTTGTTTCGGCATGGACAGACAATTGTGTCCATTTTGGGAATATTACATCGAACAGGTACTCTTTTGGAAATACTATTTAATTGATTTATGCTTATTAATTACTATGCCTAACCTCTTAATAATCCTATACAGGGCTGAGAGTTCACATGCACAGCTTAAGAGGCAGCTTGGATCAAGTCAAGGAAATTTTGAAGCGGTATGGACTAAAATCCATAGTTTGCTTGAGTTGCAGCATACCGGTATCAAAGCTTCGTTTGAAAAAAGTAAGACAATTGTGCAACATAATTTCAAAGCGGCCGAATACAAAGAGCTTCGTGGTAATGTCTCTAAAAATGCACTTGAAAAAATCCTAACAGAAACAAAGAGAGCTCACCTAGTTGGAATTGATGCCGGTGTTTGTGGTTGTGTTATTCGACGCACACATGGATTACCTTGTGCACACGAGATTGCAGAATATATAAGTCAAGGGCGGCCTATTCCTCTAAGTTGTATACATCCGCATTGGTGTAAACTTGACATGTTGCCTACTGCCCCATCGAAAAGTTCTTCTATGGGCTTGGATTGTAAGGCAGATTTGGAGTTACTTGAAAAACGGTTCAATGAGTATGATTCCACGAGAAAACTGCAACTTTTAAGGAAGATACGAGAACTTACAGAACCAGACAGTACTCATTTGATAGAACCCGAAGTAATTTCAAGAACAAGAGGTAGACCAAGTATGAAAGTTGACACCTCAACTCGACGAGATCCAAGCGCTTTTGAATTGGTACCGTCTGCACAGGATAGCTACTCTCCCAGATCAGCTGCAATGATAGAAGTTAAAGATAAAAGACGGCTGGAAAATAAACCAAAGAGAAGGGAAAAGATCAGTGCAATTCGCACGAGGTCAAAGAGCATCAATAATTATGTTCTCTCATTTCCTGTGGGGTTGAGACCTTATATTCGACATGTAAAGGACGTCGCAGCTGATGGTAACTGTGGTTTCAGAGCCATAGCTGGATTGGTTGGCCTAATCGAAGATGAATGGAGACAAGTTAGGAGAGATTTATTACAGGAGTTGCTTGCACATGTAGACCACTACAAACAATTATATGCAGAGGAGAACAGAGTTGAGGAATTGGTTGAAACATTATCACACTTTCATGACAACCCATCCGTGGACTATTGGATGACTATGCCTGACATGGGGCATCTCATAGCATCTCGTTATAATTTGGTGTTATACCACTTGAGCACAGAACAGTGTCTGACTTTCCTCCCTTTGCGCTCTGTGCCTGTTCCGACGCCTTCTCGGAACGAGCGAGCAATAGGTTTTGTTAATCAAAATCATTTTGTTCAGTTATTCTTAGTACCTGGTCATCCAATTCCGCCTATTGCAAATAAGTGGAGACAATTTCATCATTCTTGTGCGAAAGGTTGGGAGACTCCATACAAGGATCGAATTGTAGCCTTCAGAGAGCTCGTAACTCCAGATGTCTCAACATGTGAGACAATTGATTTGGATTAAATGAAACTACATGGGAGCCTTCAGAGAGCTCGTAACTCCAGATGGACTTCGAAATGTATTTTACTTTTTTGAATTGCATTTAATGAATGCTTTGTTGAATCTTAAAGAATGCATTTAATGAATGATTTGGATATTCGAAATTTGAATGTAAATTCATTTGAATGTAACAATTATACATTTAACAAGGTTACATGAATGTTTGGAGGGTTTTTTCGGTATGTTCGTACAACTCCATCCACATTTGAAACAAATAGGGTTTGTTCGAACGTTTATGTCCGAACAGACATGGTTTGTTCGGACCTTTATGTCCGAACAAACATGGTTTGTTCGGAACTGTATGTCCGAACAAACCACACTTGTTCGGCCATACAGGTCCGAACAAACAACACTTGTTCCCGTGGGTCTTCAACCCAATAAAAAGTAATAAAATTTTTCAAAAGTAGAAAAACTTGATTCATTCAAAGTAATTCATTCAAAGTAATTCAATCAAAGTAATTCATTCAAAGTACTTAATCCAAAGTAATTCAATCGAAGTAATTCATTCAATAGAAAAGTTTCCTAAGTACAACCATCGAAAGTACAACAACTTGATTGAAATACAAATTTTCAAATTTCTTCAAACTTCTTCAAATTTCTTCAATTGTTCCTTCCCCGTGTTGACCTGCTGCGGCTGTAGCTTTGTGAACTCATATGCGGATGTCGAATGGTTCGTTGAGCATCGGCTATTGACATTCCCCGCAATACATGGGCAACTTGATTCACATGAGTATATAGTCCCCGTGGATCTTCAACCCAATGGTCCTCACCCCTTCCCATCACTTCATCAAGAATGAACAGTGCATCCGAATTACGCTGCTCATAGTCCACCATACTGCTAGACTCTGCTTCTTCGGGACGGGGAACAAAATTAGAGTGAGAGTTTGGGTTTTGTAATATCCTCCACGAGACTCGTTTATACCAATCCATATAACCGGGTACGCAATCTGCAGGACGCCTTACGGGTTGACTACGGTTCAATGCAGACAGTAGGTGATTAGGCCATCTCTCCCAAACTTGATTCATGTATTGATATGCGATATGGTAGTCACGGGCAGTCGGACCTCACGTAGCTCGAATGGGGGCTAATGGCGGTGCAGGAATAGTTTGTACTCTCCCAAACTGTCTAAGCACCCTATCCGGATGATAAGGCTCAACCACGTCCATGCACTTGATGCATCCACAGTAGTATGAAACCTCATTGAAAGGGTGATAGCGCCTAACATCACGATATGGGTCCCAAGTGACCTGAAAATATTGAATCAAAGCATAAGATATGAAGATACATAATACAGAATAATAACTTCGAGTGATAGAAAATGAGTATGAAAGTATGCGTAATTACCAAGTCAGTGCTCATTGAATCAAGTCTCTCTCGTAGTGCTTGTAAAGGAGCAGACTCCCTACGAGGGACCCATCGATGGACTCGGGGATGATCTGCCTGATAGTGAATGTTTGGAGTTGGAGCCAAACATTCGAAGTGCTCGTACACCCAAGATTCCAATAGAGTTAGGTAACCAGCCACTTGTTTAACTTCATGCCGAGTTGCTAGCCCCATCTGCCTGTATAAGTATGCCAGTGCAGCAGTACCCCATGCATATGAATGTACGTTGTCCAAATCCACCAGATGTGTAAGAAATATGATAGGCACCCGTGTGCAACTCTTGTCTGCGAACAACGTACATCCCAATAAGTACAGAAGGTAAGCTCTAACTGCGCAGTCAATCATCTCCTCCCCATCTTCGTCAGACATTCCGCCAAACCTTTCCCGTAACCACTCCAATCTAACAGATTGGCCCCGCACTTGGATCAGCTCATCATGTGCCTCTATGGGCTCTACTCCCAGTGCATCAACAAGGAGTGCTTGAGCTTCCTCATATGCCATTCTATCATTATACGAGACAGTCCGTCCCGTCACTGGGATGCCTAAGATGGATGCAACATCATCTAAAGTGATGGTCATCTCGCCAAATGGCATGTGAAAGGTGTTAGTCTCGGGTTGCCACCTCTCCACAAAACCCGATACAATAATCTTATTCACACTGCGGTATGATGCAGTCACTAAGGGAGCTAATCTGGATCTGGACATCCAATGCCTAAACCTATCAGACCCATTCAATTGCCATTGCCACAATGGCACTTTCTGACCATGGCTTAGACATTTCAGTGCTCCTCGATCCTGCATTCAACAATTGATACAATATTGAAGTTATTCCCCAATAAATCAATCAATCAATCTTAATATGAAATAAACGAAACACACCTGTCCACTCCAAATATACCCAGCTATATGTGTATCAAAGCTGGTCAATAAGGACCTGTCTTGTGGCCCCGGACCTGGTTCCACATCCATATCAGGTTGTTCTTCAAGGCCCTCCTCACTAAGAAGAGGTTCTTCTGCAACCTCGTCCACTCGGTGGCGACGCCTTCTGTTTGAAGCTGTGGGTCGCACCCTAGAAGAGCTCGGTCGGTCCATATCTAAAATAAAAATACAGACATTGTAGGAGAATTCATAGTAAGTTCAGCTACAATCAAATTTATTCCCACATGAGTTTATCACATTAATGCACATTAAAGAAATGGGGAAACGAGTCAAATAAAAATAGTCTTTGAAACAAGCATCATGTTCGGACCTTAATCCACACATTAATCCACACACTTTTACCAAAAAAAAACAAAAACAAAAACTCAGCATCATGTTCGGACCTTGAGGTCCGAACAAACTACTCATGTTCGGACCTTCAGGTCCGAACAAAACACATTTGTTCGGACCTGAAGGTCCGAACAAAACACACGAACAAATCACATTTGTTCGGACCTTTAGGTCCGAACACCTCGTCATTTCTGGGAACACCAAAATGAAGCAGACATTGTATGGGAACCGACCCAATGCATGAAAAAAGTATACCATTCTTTCTAAAATCCTCCATTGAATGAGAATCTATCCCCATAACAAGTTTGCATAAAAAAAACACATCTAAGATGGATACAATGGTAAAGAATAAATGGTGAAGCAAAATGAAATGAAATGGTGGAGATAGAGATTAACCTTTGGAAGAGGAGATAGTGTAGATGACTGGGAACGCCGGAGGAATGCCGGAGGAACGCCGGAGGAACAGAGACGCCGGAGAAGGAGGGAGTGTTCGATCGATTTTGTGTGTGGGGAGAAATAGAATGAAATGTGTGTGGGAAGAAGAAAGAGGACGATGGAGAGGGGGCTAAAATGGGGATATTTGGTGTGTGGGGAAAGAAAAAATATAAATTTTAAAATATTGTGATGTGTGTGGAGAGAAATTGTGTGGGAAAAGGATTTTTCTGTGTTCCAATAGCAAGTCCCAAACAAAGGGGCAGTAACTTTTTACTAAGGACAAGAGGATACGGGAGTGCCATTGATTTTCTGTGAAATTACAAAACCTGCCATTATCTTTTCCCAGAGGATATGGGAGTGTCTTTAGTTTTCTGTGAAATTACGAAATGTGCCATTATCTTTTCAAAACTTCCTTGCAAGTAAAGATATGATTAAATACACGGCTATGATTGCAATTGATTGATTGAACGGTGTGGAATTTGGGCCCACAACTTACCAGTTTGCCGCTTCACATATATATATGTTGTTTTTAACGGATTGTGGAATCTGGGCTAACTTGGATTGTTTTGGTAGCAGATGCAAACGTGGCTTGCATGCAATTAAACTAGACTGCTTATAGTAGTGGGCCACTTCTGGTATTCAATGGTGGTTAAACAAAGGTCCAATTGGCTGGGCTGTTTTACCTAAAAAAATAAAATCCGGCTGGGTTTGATTTGAAGCTGATTGATCCAATAGGCCACATAGAAAAATTGAGTTAAATTATTGGCGGTGTTAGTTGTTAGGTGGTCAAAAGAAGAGTAATTAGATTTAGTTGTGCTCAGAGCGTGGTGCGCTGTGCCTTCAGGCACGGGCAATGACTAGTATATATATAAGGGTCAGCTCTCTTAAGCTGAAGCGTAGGATAAGGTAAGTTGAAGTAAGCTCAATTACATGATGAAGCCCACTTGGGGACCCAAATGGGGATAGGGGTTGGGGGCATTTCAAGGACTCCCTAGGACCCTCATTCCTATAAAAAATTAGCCACAATCGTGGTTTCTATCATCTCTATCTAGGCTCCAAAAATTAATGGTCAATGGTCCATTCAGATCGGTGCATAGTCGATCCGACGGTCTAATAAATTTGGATCTGACCAAAAATTGGTGGGCATGTGCAATTTAGGGGGGTTGTGTGTTTGGTCCATTTGGATGGATCAAGGATGGGCCCCAGAAGCGTTAGCTTACGGAATCTTATCATAAACTTAAGCTTAGGAGAGCTAGTTCTCACTTGAATATTTCCCATGTAGGGTATGTATATATGGGTTATCTCTAGACAAGTTGGAAGTCCTAGCTTTCCATCAGTCCTCTCTTTGCTTTATGAAGGTTCCGATTGCAGGACTGTAACGTGGTTTCGGATCGAGAAATAGTCACCGTTGCTGAATTTACCACTCGAGATGTGTTTAGCATCAATTTTGGAAATAATCATGGTTGTTATTAATTCAAATTTTGATCTCATATTTGCATATCATCAATTGAATAGTGGGTCTTGCATCAATCCAAATATAAAAAAGACAGAAACGCCAAAGTTCACAATAAAAGAATGGAAGTTGAGATTAATGCTGGTTTTAGGCATTAAAGTAATTCGTAGACATGAATTCAGTTTTAAATAGATAAAGGAAGATTATACTAAAAGAAACATTACAAGTCCTGCAAAATGTAATTAAATGCAACAAGAAGTGTATGCATCAGGGAGGTGGGAGAAGCCATGAGGTAGCATGGGCTGGGCCTGTTTATCTTTTAGTTGCATTTCATACTTCAATCGACCTCAGTGTTGTTGCACCAGGCCCTTTACATTTGTACTCGGCGTAGTAAACTGTCCTACACAAGCAAAAAGAGAATGTCTATTTGTCCCGGATGAAATGCCGGGACAAATCCCGATTTCCACATGGGGGGGGTGGTTCATCCGGGACAAGTAGCATGGCTCAAGCAGAAAACACATTACAAATTTCAAACTTGGTCAGCCAAGACAGAAGTCTGTCTATAAGGCCACATAATGGCCTTGAGACTTTTAGTGGGGTGGGAGATGGCCTTGGCCTTCCAAGGGCCAGCTCAAGCAAAGTCTGCTTTGGGTTTAATTTTGGCTGTTTAAAGTATCTATGGTGGGTTTAGGCCTACATTTTTATCTTAAAATGTAAAAGTGGGTGCAAATGGGTCCCAACAAGCATACACCCAGCCAGAGATCGTCTTAGGACCTATACCAAGTCCCCACCCCTACTCTTAAAAACAATGTCACAAACATCTTTATCGGCAATGGAAATTCTGAAAAATCTTATGAAATCTTAAGGAATTGGAGGAGTTATAAGGCATGTTTGGACAAAAAGATTAACATATTAATATAAACTTTCATTTTGTAAGTGAAAAAAAAATATGTTTGAGAACTCAAGAATAGTTAAAATAAAAAAAATTTCTTTCAAAAAGTTCAATATTTTTTCCACAGCTACCCCTTAACAAGGGTAGATTAAGCAACCCCTTGCAATAAGGGGAGATTAAGCAGCCTGTGGGGCAACCTCCATGCTAGAATTACAAGTCCTTGAGGCCCAAAAACATAAACAGGTCAAACCCAAGCCGAAGTTTATCAACATTTTAAAATATGGCAGTAGCTTGAGGTAATGTTCAGAGCAAAGTTCCAGAAGAGCCAAATCCAACGTGAACCTTAATTAGCATCTAGGTTCAGAAACCATATATTAAACTAAGATGCCTTATCCAGTATGCGTGGGCATGGAGGCTTCCATGTGCACCTCGTTGTGGGGGCCTTGGGATGGGACCATGGGAGGATCTCTTCCTCTGATCAGGCCGGGCCTACCCGTGTACAAGACATGGGCCCCACTTGTTCATCCAAACCCGTTTCATCCATGGCCAACGAATATCACCATTTAAAAAATTGACTCATCAATCCTACAGTGCAGTCCATTCGTTTATTCAGATGGTTGTAGAGGGAAAAAAAAGGGATTGGTGACTAATAGGGGCGGGGTGTGGTCCATTTGAATGGGTGACAGGTGGGCCTCGCTCTGAGATGTGGAAAGTATTAGGTGTTCATAGCTTAAATTTTTCAATAAACTAATTACATACGCATATATGTGGAATCTGAAACAGTTTTGAGAAAAAAATGAAAAAAGAAAAAGAAAGAATTACCGCAATTAAATCATCCCAATTCCTAACCCTCAATTTAAAAGACCTCAATTTAAGAGCCTAGTTCAGTTTTCTAGGCCGTGACCAAGTAGCATCTCAATGGAAGTTTTGTTTTGTTTTTTTCCTGCGCAACCCAGTAAGCTAGGTTATACGCAGAGTAGCTGTGACCCTTTTAATACAATCCAAACCAAAGAGTGAGAAACGCGGAATACTTAAATAAGAAAATGGAAGTGGTACTTCGGGGTTTGAATCCAAAAGATAGTCCGCATACATGGGATGACAGTCCACTCACGTGAGCAAGGAGACTACACACGTGGAAAGAAAATATATACACATGAAAAAAGGCTGCCTATCCAAAATTCGAACCATCGGTAGTCAAGTGAGAATCGCCACTACTCACACTTGGTATAAAGGAAAGAATGGAAGTTGAGATAAATGCTGGCTTTGAGCATTAAAGTGTCTCGTAGACATTAAATCAGTTTAAAATATTTGATGCAAAATCCAATTAAATGAACCATCGCAGTTTCCATTTCAAGTGCTGCAAAACGTAAATAAATGCAACAAGAAGTGAGGGAGGTTGGAGAAGCCATGTGGCAGCATGGATGAAGCCATGAAGGTCTTGCTCAAGTAGGGTTGGGCCTGATTATCGTGTAGTTGCCTTCCAAGCTTCTCTCGATCCCTTGTGCTTGCACCAGGTCCTTTACTTTTGTACTCAGCGTAGTAAACGGTCCTACAGAAGCAAAAATTACATCATAAATCTCAACCAAGAAAGAAGTCTATCTATAAATGATAAATCCAATTAATCAACTTGGGTCTTTCAGTAGACTGGGGACTGGGCTAGGCGTAGGCCGTCCAAGGGCTACTAGCTCAAGTAAGGTTAGAATTGGGTTGGGCCAGGCATACATTTTTTTTTTTTTTTAATATGTAAAAATGGGTGCAAGTGGGACTCAACAAGCCAAGAGTCAGACAAAGATCATCTTCTCCCCAACCCTACTCTTCAGCACAATGTAGCAAATATCTTAGGGCCTGTTTGGATTAACAAAAAGAGTAAGAAATTAATATATTAGAGAATATAATATTTTATTTTCCAATGTGAAATCTTTTTTATGTTTGGCAACTAAAAAACTCAATAGTTTTTCTTACAGTTCCTTCCTGACTTCCATGATAGAGAAGAAGCTGGTCAAACCCAAAACCAAGTTTAAATACATTTCAAAATATGGCACCTGGTTGCAATGATATTTTAACCAAATTTAAGGATGAGCCAATTCCAACATGAATCTTAAGGTCTCGGTTCATAAGCCGTATATTAAATTAAATACAACATATAAATCTGTATATTTTTATAAATAGAAAAAAATTCACCTCGAGGTACACAATTACTGTTATAGTATATGGGAGATGTAGCAATTTCACTTACTTGTGTGAACAATTTGAATATATTCCAAATTAGGAGCATAGAGTGATGCTGAAATCCTATTGTGATTTAGATTTGAGGGGAATCAAGAATAATAATCTGCGATTTAAGCATCCCAACCCTCGATTTAAAAGCCTCGAAATTTGAAGGCTTATAAAAATCCACTTCTTTGAAGTTGAAACTAATAGTATGAGAAGTCCCATGAGCTTTAAATTACAATAAGCATCAATTCAAGAGGCTGAAATAGTTAACTTTGATACAAGTATGAAACAGCTAGCCACCTCTCATTGTGGGGATTTTTTTTTTCGTGCGCACGAAATATAATAAAGGATTGGAAAATTTTTAAATAAGGCCTTAAGTTTTTGCCTTATTTCATAAAAAGACACAAGTTTCAAAACTTTTCAAATTAGTCATTAAGTTTTCCAGTAAATTTTCAATTAAGGACATTCGCCCATTTAATGGTATTTCTTGATGACATTTTCCTTAATTTTTTATAAAATACCAAAAGTACCCTTCATTTAAAGCCATGACTTGGTTCCAGCAACCACTACATTTAACATATCACCATAGAAATGCAAGTTGTCTTCAATCATTGTGAGGATGCCGATGAAGAAAATGAAGAGAATGTATAGGAAGTGAAGGGGTATTTTATTTTAATGAATGCTAATTTGGATAATTTAAGATTTTTCAGAGAGAAAGTAACCAAAAAATAGCTTTAAAAGGATGAATGTCCTAAATTGAAAACTTTTTGGAAAACTAATGGACTAGTTTGAAAAGTTTTAAAATTTATGTTCTGTTTTTCAAATAAGACAGACTCAAGGCCTTATTTGAAATTTTTCCTTAAAAACGGATTTGATAAGGTTGCAGTGGCAGACACATGCCTGTGGCGGTTATGAAAGCCAATGCCATCCCATCCTGTTGGGTTGACCAAAGCGCCCATGTGAGTCCTTGAGAAGACGACCCAGCTAGAGCTCTCCCTCCATTCACGGCTCAGGTTGGCATTCCCAGTACCCGAGATAACGCAATCCACGAAAGTGAAGCCACCAAAGTCTCTTTTGCTCCATGTTCTGCCAGCGCCGTAAGACCTTTTGCCACTGAATGTAACTCACGTTTCTGCAACAATATCAACATTCTCTTCAACTAGTCAATATATCCAATGCCATAGTTGAATTGCATTATCAATACTTTGGGGGAGAGAGAGAGAGAGAGAGGGGTATAATAATAGTACCATGTAGAGGGACCTTCCATTTCCAAAACTGAATTTACAGTTCCTCTAATGAAGAAGTCCTGGAAAAAATGCCTCCCAATATCGTCTAAGAGAGTGTCTTGATAGCCTAGGCTAGGAATTCGCAGCTGTAAAAAGCTGCCTTGTCCTCTGTGATTCTCATTGCAACTACTTGACCACCTTCTTGTCCATCAGCCGGCATCGGTGCTGAGTTCTGATTACAAATGAAAAACAACCATTTGTATGCCATCTTTCCAATTACAACATAAGTAACGACTACCCAAGAACCAACCCATTGAAATCCACTTGCACGTAAAATTGCCTATGCCACTAAGTAAAAAATTAAGTGAAAAAAAATAATAATTTAAGGACTACTTCTTTATAAATCAAACTATTGATCTTTGGCCAACGAGGGTATCCTCTTCGTATTTATTGACTTGCTATTACTAATCTAACAAGCACACATAAAACCCTACTACACACGTGCAGCACATCCCTCAACTCAAATGCCTATTCAAAATCAAAATCGTGACCCATACATTTAGATAGTGTTATGTACCTTAAAGACAGAGTTTGAATTTGATGAGGTAAAACTCCATGATGATCGTGAGTAAACCAATCATGATCCGCCATGTCACCGCAGGACAACCCACCATACACACGGGTAGCTGCCCATGTCCAAGGCAGGGCTACGCCATGGTGACATGGCGAACTATGATTAGTCCACCTACGATTACCGTCCATATACACACTGAGAGGATCCCGATTCCTCAAAGACAATATTCCACTGCAATCGTAGCACTGTTCCATGTCTCGAATTTCACTGCCGTCCCATCACAAGTGGAGGATTTCCCCCACGATAACTGTGAGTGGACCAATCAAGGTCTACGACGTTATTGCGGGCAACCTGCCATACATTTGCGCAGGGGCTGTCCATGGTGATGTGACAGACCCTAATTGATCCACTCACGATCACTGTGGGGGAAATCCTAAGATGATCTCGATTCTCTAATGTGATGACCGGCATTACATCCAAAAACGTTATGAACGGCCTTGATCGATCCACGAGCACCTTCTCCCTGTAAACCCCAGGCTCGATTTTTATGATCACTCGACGTGAATTTCCAGGTGGAATGCTATTGATGGCATCCGTTATCCTCCCGAATTCGCCTGTACCATCCTGTCCAACGGTGATGATCCTCTTCCCTGCCTCTGCCCTAACCAACTCTCTTCCAGCCCGGAATCGAACCTATTGCAATCTCGACCATCCGATTTTCAAATTCTAGCATGCTCTGATTGATCCAATGGTCCAGATCGGTGGAGATGGTGGGGCCTGGGACAATGATAAGTAGGATAGTGAAGGTGAGAGCTCCACGTCCACGTGCTGTTCGAACTTTTTTCTGGCCATTTGGAATCAGAAGGAGAAAGTTGGTATTGGCAAGGACTGATTAAGATAACCTTGTTGATTGGCAACACTGGCTTTCCTGATTAGGATAATTTCGTTTGAGTGATCATACGGCTTTCCTAAAGTGGGGTAAACGGCTTGCGTCACGGATTACTTCCAAATCTGGATACTCAACTTCCATGAGTTCTGTAATTAGGGATAGGAATGGGTCGAGTTTAAATGGTACCTAGGAGCGGGTTTGGTAGCGTGTTGGTAGGGTTTGGATCGAATATAGCTTTTCATACTCTAATTCAAATCTGGTTCGGGGTGGATTTGGGGTTTTTTCTTAAATGTTATGGGTGCAAATCTTTCTTAATATATTTAGTTTTTTAAAAAGTATTAAATCAATTGTTGACCCGACCCGTGACTGTTATGAGGCGGGTTTGGTATGACAACCGTAAAGCCCCGACGCAGGTCTAGGTGGGTATGTACATGCATCTGTGATCGGTCCTCAAAACTTTCTTTCTCCTTTTTCGGAGATTTCACTTTCATCCTACGTTCACAAATAGGTGAAAAGAGAAGCGCCTGTTGTTAGAACTCTTGAACAAGTAAGCTAGCAAGAGTCAAGAGTCCCAGAGATCACACTCCCTTATAAATCCAAGCAATGTCATTGTGGACTCTTAACTAAAGAATCTGGATCGAGAGTGTTTAGGATTGAATGCATGTAGGCATTAGTCCTGGTGAACCCCTTAATGCAAATTTTTGAGACAGCTTCATTTGGCCGAGTCAACTAAGCTCATTCATTTATGAACTGTGGAGTCTTGGTCAATGCGACCCCTCCTTCAGATTCATCACTTGATCAATACTTAGGTGAGTTACTGGGTTAACTCAAACGTTGCTTTGAAACGTAAGCAAAATCCACGCGTGATATGACATCTGCGACGAATACATAGTACATGCCAAAGCACATGCGATGTGAGGATACGCATAATATGACATGACCCAATCTGGGCCCCAACTCAGTCCCCATGTCCCTATCGAATCCGCCGCATTTTTTTGACTATGGTCGAAGGGATACTCTTCCAATAAACTCAGCCATCCTCACCTTATCTCTTCCCTTGAGGCATGTATGTGTTATATATGCTCTATAGTTCAGGTTCAATGCATGGCTTCTCTTCAACCAACAACACCAACCCCACTAGATATTGTGACATCCCCGAAAAAAGTTGGTCCGGTCGCTCTCCCTCTCTCATCATCTTGACACTTGAGAATGAATGAATGAATGAAAATGACCAGAAGCAGACTAGACCAGGTGATTCGGTGCGCCCCACAAAGGGGTCCGTCATCAAAGACAAAATCATCGCTACAGCCAAAGAGACAGGTCATGTGCGTTTCAAACCATGGGCTATCTATTTGAGTAGAACAGTGTTATGTTTTCAGAGCTCTCGGCTCCACTGGTTTGAGTTTCACGCTTTCAGCTCATGAGAGTCACTCGAATAATTCGATGCCATTTTAGGATGTCTCCTTCTATTTGGCCTCTCTTGCGTTTCTGCTACTGCATTTCACATTTATTTTACATATGAGTAAAGAATGTTTTGGGATCCAAGCCTTTAAATCAGTTGGCAGGTCCACCTTCGATGCACCATGAACAATGTGACATCTCTGTCTGATTCCTAGGGGTGGACCCAGGAATTCTTCCTTCAGTTGGGACACTCTCGGACATTTTTAAGTTTTTTGTCATTAACTCTAGGAGATTTGAGTTAAAGATGTACTAATTCCTAAACATCGATCCCTAGTTATTAACTTGGGAATTCAAAACGACACATACAGAAGGTCATCCAGTTGAGCAAGTTTGATCGAGCTCCACTTGCCCAGCATGCCGAGCTATCAAGTCTGAGTCTACTCACCCCCAATCGGTCAGGACAAAATGGGTTTCAAACGATTGGTTGAATTGGCCGGCTATAATCTGATGTACAAAGCTGACTTGCCAGATTAGAGCTGAGCCATGCTTGGGCACTCTTTCGTCCGCAGGCTGTGGTGGACCCAGGAATTCAATCATCCGTCACTTTCTCTGTCCCTATACTTTCATACATTTATCAAACAACCATTTAATAATATTCTCTCATTCTGATTATTTCCAGACAAAAATCTCATTAGAGATGTTGAATTGTTGATACTGTGGGCGAATGGACCCATCTGTAGACCGCAGGCCGGTTTATGAGCCCAACCTCTCACATGGGCAGGCTGGAAAGGAACTGTCTTTATCAAGTGCACTTTGATCCTCTTGAAGGGCTGTAAAAGTGCCAAGTCGAGCTCGACTGGCTGACCCACAACTGCAGCTGGAGTCCAGCTTGAGGAGCCAAGTGGAGCTCTGCTTCTCCTCACTTTACAGTGCTCGAGTTTGCACTCATGATTTACTTGTCCCACTCAGATCCTAGATCCTTGGCTTAAGCTTACCAGGTAAGAGACCCAAGCCACCTGAAAGCCCAGTTTGAGTCAAAAAGCTGTTTTATCAATCATTCAAATAATTGAATGTTTGTAAATAGATAGGATGAGTTTTCTTATTCAAAGACTCTTTGAAATTCAAGGGAATCCCACCCAAGTAATTGAGAGGATGCATTAACTGGTATAAGATTTTACACACTTGGAGATAGTGAATTGGATGAAACAACTCCAGTAAGAACACACCTGCGGCAGAGTCCAATCGGAATGGAGTCCAAGGGCGAAGTCCTTCAAATAAGGAACTCAGACCAAAGTCTAAGTCGAGACCAAGCCCATTGGACAGTCCAAATTCTCAATTATCAATGGGTTCAAGCGAATTCGAGCTGGACCTCTGCCATTGACAGCCCCAGTTGCAATTTGGATCCGCTATAAAATCAAAACTATACTGTAAGACTGTTTACAAAAAAAGCGGAGGTATCCATTCCATATTGTATAGAATACAAGATAGTGAGCCAATTAGATGCACAGTCCAATTCATCGATATGCGTAGAGATTCCAATTTCCACTCAGAATTCTAAAAGAAGATCACTGATAAAATAACATTGAAGAGAGCGTCCTTTTCTGAAATAATTAGTAACAACTCATCTCTAACAACTAATCATTGGCCCCATAATAAACAAATGAAGGAAGGTGTAGACATGCCAATTAACTAGCACAACCTTTTCTGCAATTTATTGGTATGTAAACAGGTGACACAGAGCTATCTTCCCTCTTGGTGTACCATAATGTGCAGACACAAGTTCAGAGGTGATTAATGTGAGGATCAAATGTCAACATTGGAACACTTTCAATTCAATGGGGGGCAGTGATTGATCCCAGGTAGGCCATTGCCATTCTAATTATATGAGATCTAAAATTTCACAAGCTTGTAAAAGTAGTTGAACTTGGCACATTGCTAAATACAACATTCTTCTCTTATTCTACATAATCTGCAGTTACAATACATTAAGACAACCATATATCAATCAGCTCAATAACAAGGAAAGATCAGATCAAATGAAAATAAAAGAGAAATAAGAATCCCAATCAGGTCATTTAAGATCAGCCTATCAAATAAGTTAATCCTAACCGTCCATAGGGACTCTTAGGGTCATCAAAGGCACTCTTCTCCTTTCTCATCTCCTCTAACATTTTTGCCTACTCCTACTTACAGACATTATTCTTTTTTTTTTTTTTGTCCTTCCAAAATTTACACTTCCTTGGCTACAACACAACACAAACTACCCCACAAAGAGATGATGAATCTCATCCGTCCAATCTCTAGTCTCTCAGCAGGCATAGAATTCAACTAGATCATCCAAATTCTCAAGCTGGGGGTCTGCATTCTCAAGCATCCAAAGCAAGTGCTCGAACAGCACCACCTCACATCCCACCACGATCCCCTCATCCGAGGGCTGCGACGATGACTTATCGGCAAGTACCTGAAAGAGTGGGTGGTCAAGGAGCTGGGAGCTGATTAGATACTTCCGGCGGGATTTCCCGACGTAAACCGCCTGGAGGCCGTCCTCTCCACCACCTTCACCGGGCGCCCGCCAAGCGGGATTTGCCGCGATGGCGCTTGATGTACGTCCCAACTTGCTCCCTGACTGCAATCTCTTGATCATGCTCTTCAGCTTAGTCAGTTTGCTTCCTTTTACCATTGTTGAGAGAGGAGAAGAAGAAATGGTGGCTGTGTATAAGCGTTTGTAGAGGCAATGTTGCTGGTTTTTGGATGGAAAACCAGGAATTCAGGAGGTCAAAAGCAGTTTTGGGGGAGTGGGTGTTGGTTTTGTTGAGGTTTTGGAGGGAGGTGTGAAGGAAATGGAGAGGGAAGCTTCGTGTATATATAGAGGGAGTGGAGAGGATGGTTGGCAAGGAGAGGAGTTGTCATTTTCTGCGGCAGAGAGGGGCCACAGATAAAAACACAGAGGGATATCATGGGGTAAAAGAAACACAGGGGGCGTTACTTTTCAGGACCATGGTCATAGGCTCATGGGAGGGATATGGAAAGGGATAGGTTGTAACCTGCAACTTGTAACTTTTGTAAGAGTAGAGTAAGAGGTTTTGTTTTGTATTGAATTTACTGGAGTGTTGTGATCACTCCTCTGACCTGTCCTTTTACTTTACCCTACACTTGGGATTTTACATTTGGGAATTTGGGGTGCCCTCCGACATGCCAACGTGCAGCCCATTTACTCCCCCATGTGGCAACCGTACATCTGGAACTGTTAGATGATGTTAGAACCGTTCTTTTGATGGGCCCCCCACCCCACGGGCTAAGGATAAGAAAACACCATTTCTAATTATAATGACTTTCATTCGATGCAGCGCCTAAAATCATGGGTGGAGGCCGCATTTGAAAAATCCAAACTGCTTCACGGTCTAAAAGCTCATTGTGTACTCTACATCTAAATATTCAAAATCTATTTTAGTGGGCCTACTGATGGATTGGCTCATCAGATTTCATACAAAGGGGCTCCTTTCATTTTTACTCTTTAACAAGAGAAAAGTAAAGAAAGTTAATCACAGATTTCAAGTTTAGCTGATCCAATGGTGGCCATCTCACTATTTGAATAAGAATCTAACATTTGATCACCATAATGGTACTAGGATTAACGAGATGTTTGGATTTTCCAAATGTGGCCTCCACTCATGATTTTAACATGGGTGCTGCATCATATTGTCGCTGCATGGTAGTTCTGCCCTTTGTAACAGGGTCTGTCTGTTTTTTAACTGGCAAAGATTCTCTCCTGCTACAATATTCACCATCAGGTCCAAGTACTATGTTAAACAAAGGAAAAGGGTCATGTGAGAATGTCTCTCGTGATGGATAATTCCATGTAAATCTCTCTTTTCTAGAACCCCACTGCACCCTTGCTTGCCCCCATCATTTGACCTCACCAATGAATTTAAATTATGAGAAGAAGATTCATTCTAAAGCCCTTAAACTTGGGCCATGGATCAAGAAAATGGAATGATATGTTAACATTGATATTTTGTAAACTACTAATTAAGTTTTATTAAGATCTTTCCATCTCCCACCTTTTCACGATTGGTAAGACCTCAAGTAGAACCCAAAAAGTTTTTTTTTTTTTTTCCTTCTCATCGTTTTATCTTAGGACAGCCCAATTCAACTTTAAATATTAAAATGAATTCCTTGATCTTAGTTAATTTACAATGCATCCTTTTCATCTCTCCACTTTGCCATGCATTTTATGTGTGCCCTGCACAAAGTGTGACTTTGGCTTCTAAAAGGGAACTCATGATTTTTGCTACATTCATTATTAAAAAAAAAGGAAATTTTTTAAAAAGTATAAAATTTTTAGCTCATTTTTTTAAAAAAAAGTACATGAAGATTTGATTAATTCCAAAAAGTATAAATTTTTTCACAATTCTTTCAATTAAGTTCTCTCAATAAAAAAAAAACTGAAAAAGGACGAAAACACCCTTCCTTTATGATAATTTTTTTTGTCTTTTCTTAACCTCTATCCTCCACAAAACTATTCATTTTTATTTTGATTAGCATAGTTATTCCATGAAGTTAGTTTTTTAGTCATTTGGAATCCCCCTTTTTGACCATTCATGCACAAAGGTAGTTGAAGTGGGCCCCATAATGTCATTTGGCTCGGACTTGATCATTTCTCTTATATGATTTATTAAAAAAAAAATTTAAAATGACCTCAGGTTATATATCTTTTGTCATTTCTCAAAAAAATTTTATTGAGAGGACTTAATTGAAATAATTTTGAAAAAAAATTTATACCTTTTTGAAATATTTAATTCTTCAAAAAATCTTATACTTTTTTTTAGATTTACCCTTTAAAAATAAAATAAAAATGCTTGGATGATTGTAAATAATTAACACTGTTGGACTCATGGGCAGTGTAAGTTAAAATAATTTCAATGATGAGGAAAGACTAAATATTAGGTGCAGAATCAGAAGTGGGGCTCATGCAATTCATGGTCTATCACTCACATGCAAATGTCTCATCCATTTAGGCAGTAGCATCAGCAAATCTAATGATTGCCAACAAAAATGTGGCACATAAACAACAATTCTTCATGTGAAATTCACATGATGGTTGGTCCTCTTTGGAAGAGATAGACGGATGGTTTGCTCACGTGGCAGGTTGTAATTGAATGCAAATAAAGGCCTATAGTTTAAATGCAAATTTAGTGCCAGGCGCCGCTAGATTCATTCATGTACAATCATTGTTCATTGTTAAAAACACAGTTTCCCATGGCATGAAAAATATTGGAAGATTTTCAAATTTCTTTAGTTTATCTCAAGAAGTGATTCAATCATCGTTTATAGTTATGAACACAATTTCCAATAGCATAAAAAATGTTGTTAGATTTTCAACATCATATTGCTATCCCCAGATGTGATTCAGTTTTTTTTTTTTTTTTTCTCTCACAGTTGCTTTCGAGAACCGACCATTTCCCCAGACACTCAAAGTCTCTACCGCCCAGGGTTTAAAATAACGGCAGTTACCGTTACATAACGGCCGTTATATAACGGTAACGACCGTTAACGTGCCGATATTATGTATATAACGGTACCGTTACAATATAACAGTAAATATTGCCTGGTATCAGCCGTTATATTCAATATAACGGCCGTTATATCGCTGACGGAAAAATTTTTTTTTTAAAAAGTTGTCCTCTGCTGCTAGTTTTTCACTTATTTGCTCAGTGTGTTGCTTCTTCTTCTTTCTCCCTTTCCATTCTTCTTCTTCATGAGAGCTTCCTAAGCATACAATAGGGCTTTTTCAACTTCTAATGCATGGAAAAGCTTAAATCTAAGCTACTTTTGGGTGGATTTGTATGTGGGGAAAGATAATCAAACTCAAAAGACCTCTTTGGTAAGCTTTTTTATTTTATTTTTGGAGTTCTTTTCAAGATTCAACATGAATATAACTTAGAGATGGTTGAAATGTGTTAGATCTATATTTTTGGAGCAAAAAAATTCAAGTTTTAACACTTTTTGTAATATTTTTTATTTTTTTATTATTTTAATCCGAATTATTTTAGGTTTTTTCTTTAAGAAAAAAGATTGTGTAATACACTAATACATGAACCAAAGGCTTTATATTGAGTTAGATATGATGTTACTCACTAATTTTTCCCTAGATCTAGTGTTTTAAGGTGTAGATCTAGATTTTTTTATTTTAAAAATTTGGGGCTTTTCTTGATATTATTTACATTTTTTCAAATTAGTGTTCAAATGCATTAATAATGTGTTAGTTTATAATAGATCTACACTTTTGGAACAAAAAAGTGTGAGTATTAGCATTTTTTGTAGTATTTTTTATTTTTTCATTATTTAAATCCGAATTATTATAGTTTTTTTTTTTTTTTAAAGATTGTGTAATACACTAATACATGAACCAAAGGCTTTATATTGAGTTAGATTACTTAGATGTGATGTTACTCATAATTTTTCCCTAGATCTAGTGTTTTAATGTGTAGATCTAGATTTCTTTTATTTTAAAAATTTGGGGTTTTTCTTGATATCATTTACATTTTTTCAAATTAGTGTTCAAATGCATTAATAATGTTTTAGTTTAAAATAGATCTACTTTTGGAACAAAAAAATGAGACTATTAGCGCTTTTTGCAGTATTTTTTATTTTTTCATTATTTAAATCCGAATTATTTTAGCTTTTTTGCTTTAAAGTGATTGTGTAATATTCAATACATGGACCAAAGGCCATATATTGAGTTAGATTTGACTAGATGAATGTCCAAAAACTTACATTTATTATATATTTATTTTCGGATTTTTTAATAAATCAATATTAAAATATATTTGTTTGATGATTTGTCTAACATTTTGTTGTTTTATTATTCTAAGTTTAATGTATAACTCATGTGTATGTTTCTAATGCTAAATGTACTTGAAAAATGGATATAAAACATTTTGTTTTAAGCTTCTATGTTTCAAATTCTAAACTACTTTGCTTTATGGATTATGTGTTTAGTGTTATTATTTCATAGAAAACAATGGTACGTGAAGTTGACCCGGCATGGCAACATGGAGTTGATGTGGATGGAAAAAAGAGTAAAATTAAATGCAATTATTGTGGTAAGGTTGTAACTGGGGGAATAACTGGATTGAAGGAACACTTGGCACATAAATTGGAAAATGTGGCAAAGTGTACCAAGGTATCCCCAGAGTTAAAGAAGGAAATGCAAGCATTATTAAATGCAGGGAAGCAAAAAAAAGTAGTAACTGAGAAAAGGAGAGAAGCAGAGTATGAAGCATGTAGAGAAGAGGTGTATGGGCCTAGGGACAGATGATGATGATGAGAAATCAGATGTAGATAGAGCAAGGAGAGAGAGAATGAGATCATATAATGAGGAAGAAGAGAGGAGAAGAATGATCTATGAGTCTGCTTCTAGAGGGGGCCAATATGAAGATGGGGGTGGCTCAGCTAGTGGTGGTGGTGGGATGCTGCGTCGGTTGTTTAGTCAAAAACAGACTCGCCGACCACCGGATTGGTTAGAGTCTAGCGAATCTCCCACACAACAGGCTCGTGACCAGAGGGTGTGGGTCCAATTGACTCAGCTGCTTATAGGTCTCCATCTGCAAAGGAACCTTCTATAGCCAAAGCCTTAAACGGGAAGATGGGTTATGCAAGAAACAGGTTGGTTAGGGCAATTGGGAAATTCTTCTTCGATGGAGTCATTGCACCAAATAAGGCAACTTCACCCTATTTGAAGACCATGTTGGACGCTGCTGCAGAACATGGTCCGGGTATAAAGCCACCCACACCGTATGAGATTGGCCACTACTGTGTTGAAGAGGAATATAAAGAGACGATGGATTGGGTGAATACCTTTAAGAGGATCTGGAGAGAAAGGGGTTGCACACTCATGTGTGATGGGTGGACTACCATCACTAGACGGTCCCTATTGAATTTTTTAGTATATTCATCTTTAGGAACTGTTTTTATTAGATCGGTTGACGCAACCGAGTACGTCAAAGATGCGATGTACTTGAATAAGCTTTTCAATGAGGTAATTGAGGATATTGGGGCAGAATGTGTTGTTCAGATCATCACAGACAATGATGCAAGCATGAAGAAGGCAGGAATGATACTCATGCAGCAAAGGCCCAATATTTTTTGGTCTCCATGTGCTGCACATTGCTTGGATTCAATGATTGAAGACATCGCTAAGAGGAAAATGATAAAAGGTGTGATATTAAAAGAAAAAAAGATCACTAATTTTATCTATCAGTCAAACAGGCTCATAGCAATGATGAAGAAATATACAGACAACCATGAGCTACTACGGCCCGGCAAGATTTGCCACCCACTTTATAGCTCTAGAAAGCCTTTATAAATACAGAGGAGGGTTACACCAACTATTTACGTCATAAGAATGGTTGGAATCAAAGTGGGGGAAGAAGCCGACACCCCAAGTAAAGCAAGTTGTAAAAATTGTACAATCTAAGAGATATTGGCCATTTGTTGGTGAGACCTTAAAGGTTTTAGAGCCTTTGATAAAGGTCCTTTGGTTGGCCGATGGAGATGACAAGCCTACAATGGGCTTCTTGTATGAGGCCGTAGCTCGAGCTAAGTTA
Organism: Umbellularia californica; assembly: GCA_028538565.1. Taxonomy (NCBI): domain Eukaryota; kingdom Viridiplantae; phylum Streptophyta; class Magnoliopsida; order Laurales; family Lauraceae; genus Umbellularia; species Umbellularia californica. The sequence continues at coordinate 3,705,450 of JAPQWN010000011.1, read as the reverse complement.
GCCATACAAGCAAATTGCAAATACTACAAGGCTTATTGGAAGATCATCGACAGACGTTGGGAAAACCAACTCCATCATGACTTGCATGCTGCAGGTAAAGAATCACAGACTGAGATTGCATTTCTAACTATTGTTAAATTGTGATTTTATCTCTCTAAATTAATATACTATGCAGGTTATTTCTTCAACCCACAGTATCGATACAATGAAATTCAAGACAGAAGCTTAACAGATGAGATACGTGTAGGTCTAAAAAATGTTATTGAAAAACTTGCTGAGAATGAGGATGATGCATGTGAGGCTATTAACCAAGTAAGTGTAATGGACTGAGTAATGGGTACCTTTTTTTTAGCATAAAGAGTTAGTTCATCCTTATTTTATTTATGGTATATCCCAGATTGATATATACAATAAAGCCTACGGTAGTTTTGGGACACCGACCGCCAAACGAGCTATCATAAAGTCATTTCCAAGTAAAGATCATGGTAATTTCATTCATTCTACGTCAGTTTAAAAGTTGAGTCATGTATGATTTAATTAATAAATATACTTCCATTTTATTTTCAGCTGAGTGGTGGTTAAACTACGGAGAAAGTGCTCCAATATGAAGGAAAATAGCAATGAAAGTCCTTAGTAAAACAACTACATAATCAAATTGTGAGAGGAATTGGAGCACATTTTTATTCATTCACACTAAAGTGAGAAATCGGCTGACGATGCAAAACTTGAACAAATTGGTGTATATGCATTACAACATTAAGCTCCGCAACAGACAAAGAAGAAGGAGAGAGTTTGAGGACCAAACAGATTACTTCTGCCCAATCAATCTGAACTATATTTTTTCAGAGAATGATGATGTGTTGGCACAATGGATAGAAGAGGTAGAAGAGCCAGTGCTAGATCATGATGAACAGATTGGTGATATGGTCCAGGATTTGACTGGGGGAAGGCCAGAGCCAATGAGAGCTGCAGAGCGCCTACGTAAGATAAATCTTACCCATCAACGAAGGCCTGGGGTTGACCCTCAGGAGATCCGAGATGAGGTTGATGAGGATGATGACACTAGCGTCAGCAGTACTAGCTCATCTTCAGATGTGCCGCATGATTCTGATGGGGATGACGATGGTAATGGTGGTAGAGATGGTGGTGATGTACTACCACCCCACATGATGGAGACAGTAGAACATTTTCCTTCTTCTGGTAACATAGACCCGACTCGTGGGTACCGGAGAATTGTCCCACCAACCGAATCATCACATTCAGGTGCTAGTGGTAGTGGATATGGTGGGGGACAGGGTACTAGTGGTGGTGATGTTGGCCACCAACAAGTCATGTATGGTGACTACTCTGTATTACATCCATATCAGCACCTTGAACTTCCCCATGAATTTTATCGGCAGTACTAAGACTACCCTTAGTCATCTCAGTCTACTAATGACCCAGCCTCACTTTATGAAGCAATCTCCATTCCTCAACCATATCCACAGGCACAACAACCTTATGGGCACTATGGGAGTGGAGGCTGTGTAACACAACAATTTGGTGCCTTCTACCATTCAAGAAATGATGATGATGATGATAATATCGAGCCAGGCCGCCACTCGTTCTGGCATTAAGCACATGCACTAACTCTATTAGTATTTATTGCTTGCTTGTAGACTTTAAATGTTTAACATTATTAGTTTGCCAAAAATTATGGTTGCATTATGTCAATTTTATGATATTTCAGTTTATTTTGGTATATAAATCGATACAGCAATGATACAGGATATTATAACTTGAGGGGACTGTTATTTTGCTTTAAAGTGTGCACTAATGGAAATAAACATTATTTTCTATCATTTTATAATATTCTGGATTTTTTGGATATTTTTTCGGATTTTTTTGGGGTCAAATAAAAATTCGCTCCGCAATGGGCTGCGATGACCGCGAACCGCGACGCAATGACCGCGAACCGCGATAACCACGAGTCGCGACGCGATGACCGCGAACTGCGATTTTAAACCCTGCTACCGCCTCATGCACAAGTTAAGTCAGACTTTTGCCTAAGCAGAAGATTTTAGAAAGAGAGCGCGAGTTCCAAACCACAACCTTTAGTTTTTGAGTCTAGCGTACTACACTATCTACACTATGTCGGTAAATTCTTAACATGAAGAAACTACAAAACTACAATAAAGCTAAGTCCATTGGATGTATCAAATCGAAAGATCGTAATATAATTAGTACCCAAGAGAGAGTCCCCACACATACGAGAAGAAAGCCCCCATAAGTGAGAAATGGGCCCGTACAAGCATGAAGAAAGACCCTACACGTGAGAAGAGCTAACGTACCCAACGTTCAAACCCTTTGTAGCCATGTGATAACTGCGGCGCCGCTCTCAAGTCAAGGGACAACTGATAGTAATCTTAGCCGTAGTTTTTTGTGTGTGCTTTATATTTTGTCCTATTAATAATTTACACTATTCTAACAGGGTTCGTACAGGTCAGCATTTTTAACCTACGTGACCTATTGAGCACCAACATGATGGCCCATGCATGAAAATTGACTAAGGTGCCTTAAATGATGGGAAAAAGGAAAATATGCTAAATAGTGAAAAGATATGGACTGAATGGTTCATATAATCAATTTAAAGACATCTATCTTTGGTGCCTGTGGATCGAGGGTAGGTAGGACCTGTTTGGCAATGATTTGGATCGTGGGAACGTTCTCTACAACTATTCCTATACAGAAGTATTATTTGAAGGAAGGAAGAAAGAGAAGAAGAAGAGAGAAGGAAATCAAAGAATTGTATCCTTGGGTGTAGAATTGTTATTCTGATTGTCCAGATCTGGGTCTTTTAGAAAGGAAAGACTACAGTGGTCATCAGGTTGGCATGGCTTGATGATTGTAGAGAGACCAATAAGAGGAGGAGCACCAGAACGAATCAACTTTCAATTTCACACACTTTTTGACCATTCGCAACCAAATTCGTTATCATGTCATTCCACTGTTATATGCAGGCTTAGGGTCTGTGAATATGGTTTGGCCATCTTAAGTTGATCTCATCCAAACCCATCTCAATTTCATAAAGTCCATTGTTCCATTATTTTGTGCTACACACTTTACTTGTATGGGTTGAATTTTTTGATAGAGAGTATTTTGATTTCCTATGAATGGAGTATGAATGTAGGATTCCACTCTACTAAGAGAGAAATCTATCGAGCATATTTTGGCGTTCATGCACGAACAAGTTCTTTGCTCCTAATAATAATTGGTTACACAAAGTTATATGCCCTGCGCATTAAACAGCCAAAGATTAGTCATACACATGTTCAAGATTGGTGTTAGCTGAGTTGTAAGGCTGCAAATGTCCACACACAAAAAAAATCCAATTTATGTGGATCAATTCAGATTTTAGGCCTTGAGCCTGTTGGAAACTAGAGGGTCCTTTAAATGTATAATAGTTGACTGTTCAACTATTACGGTGGATTCAGAATTTTTATTTGAATGCGGCAAACAATAAATTTATTGACCTCATTAGTTGGTTGTTTGAGGGGTGAGTGCTTAGTTTTTGACGGGGCATGAGCTGTCTATTCCATAGGCTGTTTGTTCCCCCAATAGCAAATACTGTTTATAGTTAGGGCTACCTATGATCAACCCAACGTCTCGCATCACTATGTGGATTGAATCTAAAAAAAAAAACCTCTTTGTCGGATTTAAAAATCCTTGATGAAACTGATTTTTTTAGAGATTTTAAGAAAAAAAAATTCCAAAAGTGGTTAAATCTGAATGAACAAAGGTGAAGATCCATGATTCGGTGTGGGGCGGGGGGGGGGGGGTGGGAGGGGTGGGGGATTTGTCGTTTATCATTAAATATTATCTTCTTTTATGAATTGAACTTAAGGAGAGATGGAGAATAAATACCTACGCATCACCCCCAAAGATTTAAATCCAAGGAGAGTCATCTCCACCTAAGTCTCCGCGTTATATCTTTACCTGTAACCTATTCCTTCATTGGAACCCATTTTACCTTGGATTCCTAGGAATGTAATTCTGTGCAAATAAACGGGCCCTTGATAAAGGATTAAGATGATTTTGGGGAGACCACCTTAGGCCCACCTGTAGTTCGTTCACCCTATTTCATGCGACAACTTCTCCTTCCACTCCATTGGTCCACTAATGGACATGCATCTAAGCATGAAACATGTGCTGTAATTCTTTTAGCCCAAAACTGAATTTTGCACTCAAGATAACCTTCACGGCGGTTTATACATTGATGAAACAATTTTAATAATTTCTAAAAAGAGAGGGACTATTTGATGACCATTCGTGAATCTTGCATTTTTCATTTCTTCAATTCTACCACTTTTTAAAATCTCTAGAATTCAATACACACCTAGAGCATAGATGTCCGTTTTAAATTATAAATAAATGGTAAAAATGGGGAAAATGTGATTTTTTACAAGTGTACTTAACATAGAGACGTATTTTATTTTTAAAACGAGTCTTCCTTTATATTACGGAATAAATAGATAATCTGTTACTTGAGTAGAATAAAGATTCCACGAATTACAAAGATTGTGGGGCTCCTCGATTCTATACATTTAGGGGGTGTTTGTGCAGCACCGGTTTCAACGAAAAAGGGCAGACAAATGCAGCGTCTTGCTCGAGTGTTCGGCGGCGTTGACTTAGGGCACATTTGGCATTGGAATCATCAGGGAAAAGGGTTTTTTGCTTTGGAAATCCAAGCTTGGATATAATAAATTTATGAGATTATAGCGATGGCAAATCTATTGCCTAATCAGTTACCAAACGTGACCTAAGAAATTCTCAATCAGAAAAGTCGTACTCCGAGGGTAGTGATGAATCTTCAAATCTGCATATTCCTTACTTGTTACATAATGGGACCCACCAATTCAAACCCTGAGGGTAGAACTCCACCGTGGTGCCCACCAATTAAAAGCTTATGTCTGTCACCATCATGTCTTCTAGATCAGAGTCCAATGTTTGAACAGCCAAACGGTAGAAAGATGTAGAGACTTCGAGGGTGAAGACTCATGAAACAAAAGGTACCCTGAAAATTGAAATCGAACCTCAAGACAAGGATGGCCTTGGTAACGTCCTACAATCTAGAAGGCTACAAGGTTTCTAATGAAGCATGCATTACCCCCACTCTTTTTTTTTTTTTTGGGTAGAGTTGCCAGCTAACAACTACCGTCCAGAAAGCTGGTGGGTGGCTACAGGGCCTAATCAGCGGCTGATACCTTTCAGACTTCATTAATTATTGCTAAGCAAATGTCAATGAAAGAGACACAGACATGTTCTAAGGGTTTCAAAAAGGTCCCCACTCTATGGTTTTTCTGCGCTGCACAATCTTAGGTTTGTCACAGTGGCCACCATAGCCATCCATGGTGGGTCCAACATTCATGACCATTCATCTAGTGGGCCCCATTTTGGATGGTCAGCAATAAACAGCCACATGGGCCTTGCAGAGCACTGCTTGTTCCAGATTCTGCCCTTTTGAATCATGATGACAACATATGGTCTCCTATATACTTCACTTTCATCTTCTTGTATCAATGACATGTCCTTGCATATCTGAGCACCATAGACCAATTTTTCTTTCTACCCTTTTTGAAGGAACTGTTGAGAAATGTGTTGGGCCCACATGCCAACTTAACACAGCCCAATAGATGGGCCAGTAGGATTTGAATCCAGCAAGCTGCAATGAACAGAGCTGGTGAGAAGAGGTCATGTTGTTTTAATAGAAAAATAAAGTCATCCAAGACATTCAAAGAACTAATGATTAAGATTAGAGGCTATATGTTCCGGCCTATGGACCGACTTGAACTACCACCAATTTGAGTAGTTATTTTTAAATTAGTCTTCTCCTACCCTGTGATTAGATGAAGACAAACACTTGTTAAATTTCTTAGTACTTCTGTTCTAATATAACTTCTCTTCAATGTTGTTACTTTTAATAAAATGTGTACATCCCATCACCTAGAATTCTTATCAATTTAAAATTATAACAGAACATATGCTTAAGGTGCTTCTTTAAGTTTCTTTTAGTACAAAAAGGAGTCTTCAAGATTCTCACACGTCTTACATCCAAACATTTCCACCCATATTCACTTATATTTTATTGAAAAGGAAGTAGAAGCTTGGTTTGTCAAAATCATGAACAGATGTTATTTTTGGCAGCTAATGCTATTTGATTCCCTTGAAAAGCAATCCCAACTGCTAGACCAATTATAGCATATGAAGTGTTTTCACCAACTCATTGGAAAACAATACTGTGCTTAAATGTCACGATCCGAGTCCGAGATCTGATTACTTCGGATAGACTCCGAGTCGCGATATCATACTTACTCCCGTAAATCCTGAATTAACCGAAGTTAAAACAAGACTCACAAGGAATATCACATCACAAAACCTGCCAATGTACAAATTGCGGAATATATATACATTGATGACAATTAATTTTACATCAAAAGTAAAGTTCATATACACAAAATCACAGTCCACTAAAACCAACACTGCACATTTAAAATACAATGCAGTTGGTATCTAATTACATCTCAAAACTACATATTACAAAAGTATTCATTTACACTCGCTCTCCGAACTACGCCCACTCCGCTAAACCTCCTGGAGGTATCGGATGGGCCTCCTCCGCAAGCGGCGCGGCCTCTGCAAGACCGGCACGGGCATCTGGGCCCGTGACATCATCAATAACACGTGAATACGACGGTTCAACAAGACATATGCATTTTCATGAATTCTCATGTTATCTATCAATTCTATACAAGAATTTAACAATGCAAGAATTCAACAGTTCTATATATAACCTAATTCAGGTCAATAACAAATATCTATGCAATTCATTTCTTTTCATTTCGTGTCTTCCAACGGAAGTAGTTTAAGCGCAAGGCGGAAGGGTAAACCATTCATGGCCGAGGCTTCAATATTGTTTCAGTTTCCTTTAATCAATTTAATTAAGCACAAGGCGGAAGGGCAAACCATTCATGGCCTAGGCTTCAAGATTGTTTCAGTTTTCATTACATGGCTTATCACATATGGCGGAAATTTACCAGTGTCTTGATCAGAGAGCACTAGCATTCCACGAGGCTCCGGAACGCCACAACATCTACTGCAGTAGGAATTATTCATTTATTCACTTTACTGTCACCTTTAGTGACTATTCATTTCATTTCATTACATTAATTCAATTCGTGCATTATGTCAGTGAAGTTCATCTCTGTGTCACTTCAAGGATTCTATTCATTTCTAATCAATTCTATTCATACTTCTAAGCCAAACAAATGAGTGAAGCGTTAGTTATCCAATGTACGTGTTATTTTCGATGAATATCACTTTATGCATTTGATATGTACATTAAGACGACCTTCGCTAACACCTATGTAGGCTTAGACATTAACCAGAACAACCTGTAGAAATTAGGCTTTGACCTAACAATTCTCTCTATTCTCAGCTCAACTGTCGGTTGGCCTGTCGGCTGACCGACAGCACAACGTCGGTTGGTCGACATTAACACGTCGGTTAACCGACACTTTGTCGGTTCGAATTCCAGAAGTTGGGTTTCTCAATCCATTTCCTGACACATTTGTCGATCCGGCCTCGGTCAGGTGTCGACAGACCGACAATACCACTCCGGTTGACCGACATTTCGTCGGTCAGAATTCCAGAGAGCTGGAATTCTCTGAAACAGAATCCAATGCTGTCGGTTAGGTCGTCGGTCGACCGACACTGAAATGTCGGCTGACCGACACCACGTCGGTCAGAATTCCAGAGAGCTGAAACTCTCTGAGACAATTCCCAGGGCTGTCGGTTCACTCGTTGGTCGACCGACAGACACCCAGAAGTTCAGTTTTGAACTTCGGATTTTCTGAAGCAAAATCCAAGAACTGGTTCAAATGAACCATAACCTTTCTAAAAACATTATAATTCATAAAAATGTATATGTACTTGCCTCCAGTGAAGGTTGATTGACAATTCCTTGATTAGCTTGGGCATGTGATGAGAAACTCCCAATTCCAAGCCTTGTAGTTCCAAGAAAGAATTCTTGAGCCCTTTCTTTCAAGCTCTAACACTCTAAGGAAGGAAGACAAGTTGAGGAAGAAGATGAAGCCTCTTCAAAAATCCCCTTGAAGTTCCCACAAATTCACTCTTGATGAAGAAAAAGGAAGAAGAAATGAAGAAGAAAGGTGCCTAGGGTTTGAAAATGAGGTGAATGATCTCATTGGGGCTCACTTAGCTTATATAAGCTAATTAATTGCATTTGAGCCCAATAATCTCATTAAATTACGATTTGAGTCAAATGAAGGGTCATTTGACCGAATTCTCGTCAAATGACTTCGAGCCTATTACGAAAATTGACGTACTCGTCGAGATACGCGTGTTGGTATCAAGAGTTTCCATATTCGACGAAATACGCGAAAATTCGTATTTACATAAAAGTCCTTTGCTTCAATGTTTGACTCTAAAACCTCATTTAAACCATGAAATTCCATTCCATTAAGTCCAATTCACTCGTTTGAGGTTAATTCTACACCATTTGGTCATAAACCACCATTAATTCAATTAACCACAGTTAATTAACCTTAAACCCAATCAATTCATTTAATCTTCTCATTATCAGTTCATTACATTCATTTGGGACTAACTTCACTGAGTTTAGGCATTAACCATCATGAGTCTAGTTAAACATGATTAACTAGCATTAATTCCAATTAACTAGAGTTAATCTTGATTAACTCGGGACAGGGCCTTACATTAAATCACATAAAATTTTCGTGTATTAGGTTATGTTTGGAGGAGGACAAACGGGGGTGAAAATGGAGGTGAAAGAAAACTGCCCTTATCAAATGTGTAATGTGAAAAGTTTGAACTGAAGGGTTTTTTTTTTATCAATGTAGTTCATATCAGTGTAATAGATCCTGACCCTTGGTCCAGCTTCCAACGCAGATGGGCCATTGCCACAAAAAGAACATTGAGCCAATAACCATAGTATTCAACAAAAAATTGATTGACTTTTAGTTAACCATCTAATTTTAGATCTCCCAATCCAAATAATCAAATGAATTGTCTAGCCGGGTGTTCTTGGGCACTGACATATGGCCCATATCAAGGTGGATGCCTGTCACGACCCGGGCCCGAGATCGGACTAATCGGGGCCTAACCCGGATCGCGATGTCATCATACTTACTCCCGTAAATCTCGAATTAACCAAAGTTAAGACAAGACTCACAAGAGATCTAACCTGCATACTTGTCAAATGTACATTTTGCGGAAATATATACATACATTGACAATGATTGACTTTACCTCATAAGTAAAGTTCACATATACAAAATACATTTCACTGAAGTCCACCACTGCATATTCAAATTACAATGCAGGGGACATCTAATTACATCTCAAAATGATATACAAAAGTATCTATCAAATAATTCCCAAAATTTAACGGACGGGCCTCCTCCGCAAGCGGCGCGGCCTCTGCAAGACCGGGATGGGCAATTGGGCCTGTAATGCCATCAATAACACTATGAACACGACGGTTCAATAAGGTATAAATACATTTATGATAACTCATGCTAATCTTGTCCATTGTCAATATAAGGACTCTAGACAATTAAATCTAAGTTAATGCAATATTTTGAACAGTGTAGTCATTGATAATCAATGACTAGATTACAAGTACAATAATATTATCGTCATTCAGTTCAGTGTCTTCCAAAGGAAGCATTAGCCAATTCATTTCATTCATTTCATGTCATTCGGATTACATTGAGCATTTATTAGATAGCTTTTGGGACCCTTTAGTCCAATATCATTTTTCATTCAATACGTATTTCATTACATGGCTTGTACATGGCTTTTCATTGACTTTTCAGTCTATATGTGGGATCTACCAGTGTCTTGATCAGAGATCACTGGCATCACCACGGAGCTCCGAAACACCCCAATCATCTGCTGCAGCAGGATTATTCATTATTCATTGCATTTATTCATTATTCAATGGTTCATTACATTTATTCATTATTCAATGGTTCCTTGCATTTATTCATTGTTCAGTGGTTCATTGTATGCAGTCATTATAAACTCAAGGGGATTAGATGAATCATTAATCATTCACGGTCTTAGTTGTCTCTATCCCAAATTTAGACAATTTCTAGGTGTAATTATTAGTTACTAAATGCACGTGTTATTTTCGATGGACATCACATTTACATTTAATATGTGCATTTAGTCCCCAAAAATTTCCACCCTCAATATCAAAATCCACCGGACCGATTGACCAAATTTTTGCTTATAATTCATGTTTGGCCAATATCAGGTTCGCTCGAGCGGATCCAAGTTCGCTAGAGTGGACCCAAACAGAACTTAGTTCGCTCGAGCGGACTTCCAGTTCGCTCGAGCGGACATTTACAAATGACGCTCGTATCAGACAGAACCTTCATCGCTCGAGCGCACCTAAAGTTCGCTCGAGCGAACACTTTTCGCATCAGGTAGTAACTAGTTCGCTCGAGCAAACTGTCCAGAACTCCATTTCTGGAACTCCGAACATTCACTCTTCTTCTTCCATTTCCAACCACCAACTGCACACACATTTAAATACATCATGTCCTCTCCTCATTTATCATTTAAATACAAAAACTACACTTCTACTTCATCATTTAAAGCATCAAAATTCATAGAACTAGACCAAATCCAACACAATCTCCATTTCTAACAATAGGGTTGAGAACCCATCTTTATAACTCAAAGAAACTTATAGACTAGCATTTTGAATCATAAATGAGCATTTATACTTGCCTTTGAAGTCTATTAGCAAGAAACCCCTTTGTTTAGATTGACTTGAGATGAGAACCCACAATATCAAACCCTAACTCCACAAAAACATGAAAAACACAATCCTATGAGCTATTTGTGCTAGAAACCATATCTAATCACTCATTATAACTTGAAAATCCTTTAAAAGCTCTAAGTACTTATCCTTTAAAAGCTCTAAGTACTTACTTGTAGTGTGAGTAGGGAATTCTTGAGCTTCTCTTTCAAGTTCCAAGCACTCCAAATGGGGAAACAAGATGAGGAAGATGATGTTTCTCCAACCCACTTGTAAACACTCCCAAATCTCTCCCTTTTTATGGAGAAGAATGAAAGATAGAAGGAGAAATGGGTGCCTAGGGTTTCTCTTGAATGAAATGAAGTGGAATGAACTCAAAGGTTTTGCTCTTTATATATAAACCTTCTTTTTCATTTAAGTCCAACCCCACTAATGTTATTTATATCTTGAGTCAAATGGAAGGTCATTTTACCAGATTCTCGTCAAACGACTTTGAGTCTATTATGAAAGTTAATGTACTCGTCGAGATACACGCGTTGGTATCAAGAGTTTCCGTATTCGACAAGGTACGTATAAACCCGTATTTACGAAAAAGGCCTCGTTACCTTAGTTTGAGTCTAAAATCTCATTCAATCCATTCAATTCACTTAATCTCATCATTATCATTTCATTAAGTTCATTTGAGACTAATCTCATTGAGTTGGGTCATTAACCATCATTAGTCTAATTAGACTTGATTAATTAGCATTAATTGTAATTAATTAGAGTTAATCTTGATTAACTTGGGGCGGGGTCTTACAATGCCACCCCCGCCCATGGTTTAAAATCTCGGCCGATACGGAGTCATATCGGCCGATATGACTCGGTATCGGCCGATACCGAACCGATATCTCACTGAGATATCGGATTCGGGTAAATATCCCCAAAAAATCCCGATATATCGGCCGAGATGAGATGATCTCGCTGTGAACCGATATCTCGGCCGATAAAATGATTGAAAACCCTATTTTTTGCTACTTTTTCCCCATCTTCCTCTTCTTCTCTTCTCTTCTCCAACCATAGCAGTAGCCCAGCCAGCCCTACTCCCTCTTCAACATTTTCAAATCCCACATTAATTTTTTGAAGAAAATATTATCTAAGGCATGAGAAAATCAACCCAAAGCATTTTATCATGTGGTTTTTTTTTTCTTTTAATTTTTTAGATGAAGTATGGAAATCATTAGGTTTGTTATTTGTGTTGTGTTCTTCATTTAGAAGTTAGATCTACATATTTTCATGCTAGATCTACACGTACACGTGATTTTGAACTTTTTTTTCCAATTTTTTCTATTTTCAGATTTTTTGATATTTGAATTATTATATATCATTTTTTGGGGATTTCATCATAACTATGTTCTTTTAATCATTCATGATCATTGTATGGTGTATAAATGATTGATTTACAAACTTTTATGCTAGATCTATGTATTTAGGATTTTGAAAATGATTTTATTAAAAAAAAATTTCTTAAAAATAATTGTTGTTACTTGTAACTTGTTAGAATATTTGTGATACCAAAGGCTTATTAATAGTGTGTAGATGATAGATTTACATCTACTCATAGTCATAGACTCATAAACATGATTTAGATTTTTATTTTAATTATTTTATTTTCGGATTTTTTAATATTTGAATTATAATATATCATTTTTTGGGGATTTCATTATAAATATGTTCCTTTAATGATTCATGATCATTGTATGGTCATGGTTATCAAGAACAATATGAATATGATCATGGTTATGGTAGTGCTGCGCAACAGTATGGAGCATATCTTTTTAGCCAATACCGAAGAAATGATGATGATGATGATATCGAGCCAGGGCGACATTCCACTTGGAATTAGGCTGTCAATCTGTCATACACTCATACTCATCAATCTCTCCCTAGTACTAGTCCCCTCTAATTTCAGGTGAATCATGAACCTTTTGATGCCCAAGTACTGTATGATTTATCTATCTCACTATTATGTTTCTGATTTTAATGTGTCATCTTTAGGGTCTTGAATTTCACAACTTATTTGATGATTGAGTTAGCATTAAATGATGATTGATATATTATCTTTATTTTCTTATATTTCACACTAATAAATTGATCATGAGCATCAATAATGGTTGCATTATATGAAATACTAAAAAAGATAACGAATTGCGACACAGACAGGACTCATAACTTAAGGTGACCGAGATTTTGATTTATTATTGTTACTAATGGAAAAAAATATTGTATTCCAGTATTTTCTAATATTCTGGATTTTTTGGATATTTTTGCAAATTTTTTTGGATTAAAAAAAAATTCACACCGTGACGACCGCGACGGACCGATATTCTCGACCGATACCGATATCATATCGGTTTTTCGGCCCGGCCGATACCGCGACCGAGACCACCATCCGCCCCCCCCCCCAAAAAAAAAACTCCCAATGGGAGTAAGTTTTAGGTCTCTTCTCTCTGTCTCTCACTCGCACTCGCACACACACACACAGTCTCTTAGCTATGGTCCTATTGAAGACCTCAGGGTAGGGAGCATGTGCTGAGGAATATATCATTTAAAGGCTTGTAACAGGGGCATGTGCTTCAGGACAAGGCTGCAACGTTAGATTTTAGTAGAGGGAGGCATGTGCATATGGATATGAGCCATAGGTCCATGTCTGGTGATTGAACTGATGATTGACCAATCATCAGTACAATATTCAATCACCTGACATGCAACTGCTGCTAATATTCTTAAGCACATGCTCCTCAGTCTTAAAACCTTATATTCAGATGTTTGCTTAAAATCTGTACCCACCAGTTGAGTTTTCTGTACTACTATTTGTTGTTGGTTCGTCAAATCCAAAATGAGATGCCAATGGCTCTCTAAATTCAAAAAGTCTAAATGGACAAATTTTTTGTCCAAAATTTGGGATAAACTATCATGTGGTACAATCTTAAAGGTGAAAATGCATTCAACTTTTGAGAGAAAGGGAAAAAGCCACTTCTAGGATTGTGCCACATGGTAGTTTGTCCCGAATTCTGGACAAAAAGTTTGTCCATGTAGCATGATTGCTCTAAATTATACCAAGTGTCTGGGGTTACTGTAGGATTTCCTACTATATGTACGAAGGTCTGCTAAAATCAGAGAAGCCCCCGAGGCTATTAGTTGGGTACGCACGACAACATTGTGAACATACATGTATCAAATCTTCACTGTATAATAGGGTTTCATTCTCCCAACATGTGAGTGCCCATATTCCAGAGTAACATCCTTCTTGGACTAATATAAAGTCCAATCCATTGGTTACCTTGGGACTATTGTCTGTTGCTATTCGTACTTGGCACTTCATCAGGTATCCAAAACCAATGCTGGTTGTTCAAAAATAATAATAACAGTGTTTGATCTTTCTACAAAGTTGACTTTTTCACGTGTAATCATGTTGAATGAAAATTTGAAACCACGGTCATCAGCTCTCATATGGTGGTTTGTTTTTGTTGATAAAGTCAGGTATTTTTGGTCCAATTGACATTCCCAGGTGGAACCTAGATGTATAAATATGAGATCCATGGGGCATTAGATCTGAGCTCAGATCTAACAAAACTTACACAAGTCCAATTTTCAGTCCCCAATAAAACCCAACTCATTGACATCCTTCCGATGAAAAACAGGCACCTAAATACTTAAAAGGGCCCTGGAGAAAAAGGGGAACGGTCCAAAGGACCTTTTTCAAGTTAGGGCCCATGTTCTGCTTTGGGACAGGTCCATGATTTTCATACCCAAGAGCCAGGCCCAGAATATTGTGTACTGTGTACATATGAGGCACAGTAAATGAACATATTTTACGAGTATGTAGGGGCCTATATATAGGCTTGGGTCGTCCAGCACAGTATTAAGATTCGGCCCTTTTCAATCAATACTGCGAGTGGATCATGTCATCATAAAATGATGATAAGGTTGGTAAGTTGTAGAGCATTGTAGAGACGGGTGAATCAAGAATATACACCTCTAAGTGTCTACATCAACAAATCACATCAAGCAACTTGAGGTTTGCGTTTAAACTCAGGATACTTTTTTGTTAAATGGATGAGATCCAATAGTAAAAGCCAGATTCCATAGAAACTAAACCAACCAATACATAAATCTAATGCAATTTCTCATTGTAGGTACTCGTTTTTATAAAGTTATTCTAAGTATGTTGACGCAAAGAAATCGGTGGACCAACTTATCCAACATGTACTGTTGTTAGCTTGCAACTCAGGTGGGCTGGTTGCAAGCTCGAGCTTTGTTTAAGCTTGAGCTCCAGCTCGAGCTTTGTTTAAGCTTGAGCTCCAGCTCGAGTCAGGCTGAAACCCACATTTCTAAGCATGAGACTAAGCTCTGACCTGAGTTTATTGCAGCCTTTGGTACATATCCAAGAACTGAAGTCTTGGAACAAGAAACCAAATTCTAGGACTTTCTTATTTTTAACATAAGTACTCCTAAATTATTACAAAAAAAAAAAAAAAAAAAAAAAAAACAACCCTCAACAAGCCCCTGTAGGTTTTACCTTTAGATCATTGCTTTTTCCATTTTTCTATTTTTTTTTTCAGACTGAAGAACACCTAGATCATATTTGTAATATTTTCATACCTTAGCCACTCATCCCATGAAACAGAGTCCTAGATTGGGACTATAAAACCACAAATCTCATAAGATACCCAAATAAAACCATTTATTTTCACTTTTCTAGCCATTAATCTGGCCACATCATAACATCTCAGGGATAAAAAATACGCTATATAATTATAAGAAAATCAAGGGCAGAATCAGAAAATTTACCTTGGGGGAGCCTCTATGTTAGAAAAAGTTCTTGGATGGGCCATTGTTTAAAAAAAAAAAAAAAACACTAAAATTCTCTGTAATATAAGGGTGTTCTTTCAATTTTTCTGGAACCCCAATGTAAAAAAGTAAGATTTTTCAGTACACAATATTGTTGGAATAAACATGGATGGGTGTGATGGAGAAAATCTATCAAATAGTCTTTAACAATATTTTATGACATCAATGACTTGGTTTAAGTAAAGAGCACAAGCACACATGTTGAGAAGTCTTCCGATTCTTCTGGATGATTCCTTTCATCTTTTTACTCTTTTCAACTCACACTAGTCCTCTCTCGAACTTTCCTCCTCTCTTCTTAAAAATCCCTTTCGCCCCGATTCTTCTGTTGCAGAAGAAGAAGAAAAGGGGATTCTGTTTTCCAGCTGCAAATTGGTGGTTCTGCTCTCTCTCTCTCTGTGAAAAAATCCATACCTGTAAGTAGCCATCTTCTTTAACTGCACATTTGTCATGATTTTGTAGTTAGATTTTAAGATAGATTTGAAAAATTGAACTTTTGCTATCTGGGTTCTGGAGATTGATTTGTAATTTTGTGTTTTTGCCTTCTGGGTTTTGATTGATTACATTCTTGATTCGTTATATGAAATTGATTTCAATGCAGAGTTATGAGTCCGGTTGCAGATTCTTCCATCTTCAACGGCAATTTGGCGTCTGCATTAAATCATCTACTTCATGTTCCTGAGACCATAGAGAAAACAACGTTTTCTTCGCGCTCCCATGACAAGAGTGATAACCAAAGAGTGGAGAGGATTCCAGTCGACATACTTGACACCCACAAGGAGTATTTGTTTTATATGGATGTGCCTGGATTGTCCAAGTCAGATATTCAGGTAAAAGAAAGAAAGCAGTGGAGATCTGCATCTGTCTTGTTGAAAAAGCATTACCAAATTTGAAGGAATATAATGTGTGGTTTGGGTGCAGGTGACCCTCGAGGACGATAATACGTTGGTGATCAAGAGTAGTGGGAAGAGGAAGAGAGAGGATGGTGAAGATGAAGGGTGCAAGTACATTCGGCTGGAGAGGAATTCCGCATCCAAGTTCATGAGAAAGTTCAAGCTTCCAGAAGATTCTGACATCAACAAGGTATCAGCAAAATGTGAGAACGGAGTGCTCTCAGTGAGAGCTGAGAAGCTCCCACCACCACCCAAGTCCAAAACGGTTGAGGTCACCATATCCTGAGGAAAATGTAAAATGTTGTGTTGGTTGGTGGGTGGGGTTAGTTTGTAGTTAGAGGTTGTAGTAGACAAAGCATTTTTAATTCGAGGTTTCAGAACAGGAGTTGTTGTCTTTAATACGGTATCTGTAATTTGTTGGATGATATGCTATTAATGCCAAATTTACTCCTTTTTGTAACCATGTTTCTACATTAAGCTTGTTTTAATTAGCCCCCCCCTGAATTTCAACTACATTAACTGTGTTCCAATTTTTTCCAAGAAACTGAGAATGAAGTAGGACAACTCCATGTTGCTGTAGAGGGGAAAAATGTAAACTTAAAAAGCATTCATCCAACTCTTGGATGCTTGAGAATTGTCAAGTACAATTTTTTGGCCAATATCATGCCTTAATAAAGACATTTTACTCACATATATACAAACATTGGTAGTATTGGCTACTCAATTGAGTATTAGTTTATACATCTTTCTTGTTTGATCGACTGTTGCGGCGAGTCTCCCAACCAACTTTTCCTAGTTTACCTGGTTTAGACATTTTCATGCTTGATTGTGGCATCCCTCTTATTTTCCAGAATTATCATATGGAGGTAGTACAGAGTATAAATGCATGTCCATGCAACTTGGGTCATGATTCTTCTTGAACACCAGCAGGACATTTGATATCAATGCAAACTACTTAGTCTTCTCCTCCTTGGAATCCAGCCTTCTTTCAACAGTGCTATGGATATAGTCCAACTGCGAAAATTCATTTCTGGATGAGTTCTTTGAGCCAAGAAGTGATGGTTCTGGAAAGCACCTTGATATCATTTAGTGAAATAGACTTGAGGCCCTGGGCAATGGCATCAGCTGGCGTATACACATCACCAACTTTCCACGGCAGGTCCTAAATCAAAATGAACAAAATGACCCATTTGTTAGTTCATCTTTCTCTTCTTTCAACAAGAAAGAAAATTGGAGGTACATACATATTTTTGCCTTATGACCAGCATGCAAGAACGTATCAGTGTGGTGAAATTATCAATTAAATACCATCTCAAATTAGATACCTGTGCACATGGTGTGAGATGGCTTCCTGCCAATGTTACTTTTTCTAATGTGCCACCAAGAAAATCCACACGCGGCTTCAATATATCTTCAAGCAGGTCAGTTTCATCAATGTTGTCCAAGCTGAATTTCACCTGAAACATGGAAGTGAAACATTGAGAATGCATGAGGGACGATCATAAAGCTTTTTCAGTATGAAATGCAAGACAGACAATGTAGCAAGTACCAGCAAAGTGTATGGAACATTGTATGATTTCTTACAGAAATCACGGTTTTGGGATGGTGTTGGCTTGAACTCTGATATCCCCTGTGTGACCTGAATATGAAACTGGCGATAATAGACCTTTCCTGGAAATTGTGTTTGAGATTCTTGTAATGTAATGAAAAGTGCAGGTGGTAACCTGATTCATTACTGAGGGCAACTGATCAACAAATTTGGTAAGAGAAATGATGGTTTCCTGATCTTGAATGATTCCTCCAGCAGTGTCTATCAGTGCTTTCCATGCATCTCCTATAGAAGGAAATTCAAAAGATCAGATAAAATATGATGTACAAGAGGAGCAGCAGAAGAGGGGGAAACGGGACAGGACAGAAAACTCAGGGCCTGAGCTCATAATCAAAACTTGAAAAATCAATGAGCAGTCACCCTCACCAATGGCATTCTAGCCTTGAAGGAAAAAACATGAGGAGCACGTCTTAGGAATTGCTAAGCTAGATAGGTGATAACAAGAAACAGATTTTTTTTTTTTACCTTTTCGGAACTGGCAATGATAGTTTAAGCATTATAATAAGATACACAACTTAGATGAAGTTTCGAAGTTTTGTGATTGATTAAGCAACATCCATGATTTAACGCTTTTGTGAACATTTCAGTGCCTAGTTTGTTGACATGCCCTTAAGCTAGACATTTTCATGGATTTTTGTTCTAAACTAATGCCATGATCTTTGGTTGCAAAACAAAGAAATTTTTTTCCGGAAACTAAGAAATCGCCACATCAATTTAATCAAAATACATTTCAATTAAACCTTTCATAGC
Source organism: Umbellularia californica (assembly GCA_028538565.1). Classification (NCBI taxonomy): domain Eukaryota; kingdom Viridiplantae; phylum Streptophyta; class Magnoliopsida; order Laurales; family Lauraceae; genus Umbellularia; species Umbellularia californica. The sequence continues at coordinate 3,686,459 of JAPQWN010000011.1, read as the reverse complement.
TATATTGTCAACTTTTCTGCCAAGAACAGTGTCTCAATTCATATCATTCCAACCTTACCCTATCTGTCCAGGGTTAGCTTGGTACTCATCATCCCTAATTAGGTTAAGTTCTCCATCACTTTAAAATCTAACATATAGCCTCTAATTATTCCTCTAATTATTCTGTTCTAAACTAATGCTATGATCTTTAGTTGCCAAACAAAGAAAAAAAAAAGTCCAGCAACGAATAAGAAAATACCACATCAACATAATCAAAATACTTGTTGATTAAGCCTTTTCATAGCTACATTGTCAACTTCTCCGCCAACAACAGTGTCTCAACTCATCAATGTCACCGAAAGCTTGTCCTATCTGTCCAGGGTTAGCATTGTACAACTTCCATCATCCCTAGTTGGGCTAAGTTTTCCATCACTTTGAGGTCTCTAATTACTTCATTCCCAAGTCTCAGACCGCCCTCTCTAGTATCTGATATTTGCAACAACTCAGTTCTTCATACAGGGTCATTTTCCCAATTCACTAAGCACGTACACACCCCTCTTTGACAACACATTTCTGAATTTTCTCTTCCACTGAGGCCACCAAGAGATTTTTCTTATCTCAAAATCTCCTAATCTTCCTTTTTTTTTTTTTTGGTGACTTCACAATGACACATATCCATCTTACCATATACATCCCAGCCACATGAACTTGATCTTCTTGCAGTTCCTTTGTTGTGAAACAACCATATGTCAAGACTTTGTCAAATAAATATTTCATGCATGTGCCACAAGCTGAGAACCATACTTAGTGTAAATCATGTAAATTGGTTACATATGAGAAGGATCTATAATGGTCCACAACGTTTGACTAACATAATACTTTTGAACTTAAGTAGACTTTACTGAATAGCTGAATACATACAGAGAATGTAAAAAAGAATCAGCATCAGGACCATAGCCTTGTCCCAACTATGTTGGGGCCGGCTACATAAATTTTGTTTCTTCATTCTAATCTATCCACAGCCAAATCCCTGGATTTGTTTCGCTTCTTCAGATGTATCTTTACTACTTCCATCCATCTTCTCTTTGACCCACCTTTTTTTCTTAGTGGGCTATCAAGTTACATAGAAAAACTTTTCCTCAACGATACTTTTGTTGGCCTGCATTGGACATGTTAAAATCATCTCAAACGAGTCTCTCTTGACTTATCACCTACTAGTGCTACCCCTAAATGCTCCCAAATATACGCATTTCTAAATCTATTTCTCCTAGTTTTACCACATATCCATTTCAATATTCTCATCTTTGCTACACTCAATTTGTGAATGTGTTGCTTCTTGATTAGCCAACATTTTGCTCCATAGATTATAGCTGGTCTAGTTACAGACTTGTAAGAATTTCTCTTCAATCTTATTGGTATGCACTATGCATCAATCACAAAGCACTCCAAAAACAAGTCTTCACTTCAATCATCCCGCACTTATCCTATGTTTGTCATTTTCCTCATATCTCTTCATCCTTACTAATTATCAAGCCAAGGTATCGAAACAAATCTCTATGGTATCTCTTAGGTTTAAATTCAAATAGGAGTTTCAGCTCTTTGTACATCTCCACTAGAGTTATAATTCATATAACATGTATTTATATTACTAATTCTAAAGCCCTTGGATTCTAAATCCTCCCATCATCTCTCATGTTTCGCATTCACACCATTTGTGGATTCATCCACCAACACTGCATCATCTTCAAACAACATAATAACATAGGCAATGGTACCTTTTCTTGAATATTTATATGATGAGTTAACTCATCCATAATTAGTGCGGAGAGATAAAGCTTGAAAACTACCCCTCATGCAAACTTAGGGTCATTGGAAACTCACCTATGTCTCCAAAGGTAGCTCTTACACTTGTTCCCGCTCCCACATACATTTCTTTAATCAGTGATTTTGGGGAAAAAACAGAGATCAATGATTTGGGGGAAGAGAGAGAGAGAGAGAGAGAGAGAGAGAGAGAGAGAGAGAGAGCTTAGAAAAACAAAGTTAATATGCCAAGTATGAAGAGAATTTAGCAAGTCCGCAAACCCCCAAAAAAAGCAAACAGAACTGGAAGGAAGGCAATAGTGGATAGATGAGCAACTAGCAATCAAATCTTCACTATTTGCTTCTTTTGTGTGTGTGTATGTGTGTGTGTGTGTGTGTGTGTGTGTGTGAGAGAGAGAGAGAGAGAGAGAGAGAGAGAGAGAGGACTCAATTGTTTTTTCCGGTGCATGGTGCCCATGTCAAGGTCAAGTTAAAACAATTAGTACTTGTTTCGAAAATTTTTGTAGATAAAAGAATTCAAGGGCTGCAAAGAAGTTCTTTTTACAACAAAATACCTGAAGCAGTTCTAGCTATTGTATACATGGGATTTGCTTCCACAACGGGCATCAATTGACTAACCATGGGACCAAACTGCACAACAGAATTTGGGACTCCTTAGAATAACAAGGTGTGAAGATAATTGAATAATTTATGTGGCTAAAAACAAGAATAAAGCTAGCAATAACATTCAAGATTTTACTCAGATCCAAAAGAGAAGTCACCGACATGGGAAAGTAGATATATTCAAGGTGAACTTAAATTATCAATAGAATCCATGGTGTAATTTGAGATTATTTTGTATTGGGTCTGTTCTTTGGGAGCAAAGGATTGATCTTAGGATCACAACTGGTGGGTGGAAAAAAGTTTTGGATGATTGAGTTTCAGATATGCGTAGAGAAGGTTTAGATGCAATTGGTTGTGGAGAGGCCTTTGGATGGGGCATTTGTTGGGGTCCTTGGGGATAAGATGGGTTGGGACGTTGGGTTGTTTGTGTCAATCTTGATTCTTGACATCACACTTATACTGAGATTAATACCAATTGCTTCGCTGAACCAAGTCTACAGTCTCAATGTTAATCTGAAGTCTGAACTCTCTAGTAGGCTCTCAATTTCTGGAAATTTTGTGGCAGCATGGCCATGTGCCGAGGCACTGGGCTTCTAATACAATGACATTACTCTATGAGTCAACAAGCTGATGTGCTCAATCATCTCGCGAGTTTTGTATTGTTTGAGATCCTAGCGAAAAGACCATTTTCATCTTTCTTGTTGATTGTTGCAAATATCCACTGAAATATTTGAAGAACATGCACCTCTGCTTGCTTGGAATTCTTAAGTTGCACTGTGTTTGAAAACAGAGACAGGTAGATACACAAGTGTTAACATGCGCTCTACCACTTGTACAGAGATGATATGATAGCAAATGCTTCACTTGAAGAGATAAGCATGACATGGGTGTCAACGTTATGGGGATGATGGGAACATTATATAATGTCTTGTTCCTTCTGTGATTGATCACTCGACCACTCATCCCATCAAAGAAACAGGGAAAAAAAAAGGTATCTTCATGCAGCTTTCTTACTGCTTTACATAGCTACCTAGTTCTTGGACAAGAGTCACTTTTTAAAAGTATCAACATGCCAATAAAGCCCCAGCTCTCATTGAACTTGGGAATCTCCAAGGTGGGTATTGTTTGGATGCTAAGTGCTAACCTCAACACTTTCTGAGAATACAGACTTCACATACAATAGCTGTCGGCTTTAATTGGATCTGCAACTTTGGGCTGTTGAGAAGTCCCCTCCAAATCTGACCACTTGTGGGTAGGCCACTAATATTGTGATAGCCTATGTCGGATTGAATAATCCTTCCTTATGAATCAGAATCAACCCTAATTAAACTGAGTTAATTCATACCGATGTGATTGATCAACCTGAACTTATTATTTGGTACGGCCTTAGTTTGTTTACATACATACATATAAAATTATAAATTGCATGTGTTTACTTTTTCCTGTAACATGTAGCAATGAACTGATGCTCACAAAACTAGGAACTTTTATAAGGAAATGCAGAATTTTCCTGGATCTTATGTATTGCTGGAATGGAAACACATGTAGAAAAATACTAAAAATGTAGAATGAATGTCCTTACCTGCTCGAAGTAAGGCACAGCTTCAGTAGCTGGTCTGTTGTTGTACGACATTATGACATTAGCCTTACACAAAAGAAGATGAATACTTTGTTAAACTCAAATTGTTTTAGTTATTCTAAGATGCATTCTCACAACTCAATTTCGATGATAGGCTCATTTCTAGAAATTGATGTTTAATATGCCCACCCACACATAAATAATCAGAAGCAGTGAGGAAAACCAAACCTTTGGAATCTTCTCAGAAAAATAACTTCCCGTAAGCAACTGGAGCAGTGCACCATTGCTGTGATCACCATTTATGGAAAGAAAATGTTCGCAATGGATCAGATGTGATTTTTCATGCAACCCAATTAGCTTACTTCTAATGAAGTAAATGGAAAATGATAAGAATATCGATTGAACTATTGAAGAGCCCAGATAATTATTGTCCAAATTCCAAAATCCCAAGAAGTTATAAATTTGATGAGGAAGACTAGCAGATCTTGAAATGAGCCAAAATTCATTGCCAAAAAGAGTGTGTGACACCGAACTCAGTCATTAAAGAAAAAAGAGAAGAAATAATAATAAAAGCACTTTTGTCACTAGACTATGTTCTATTCAACAGAGGTGATGCAACAGAAGTACTAGAGCTCCAAACTAGAAAGGAAGGGGTGTAAAGAAAGGCAATACCAAAGAAATCTTGCATAAATAGCACCAAACAGCAAAAGCCAGGTCTCTTCTCCAGCATGGAGCAAACGTGCAAAACCCATTTTAAAAATTCATGAATCAATAACATAAAAAAGATCTCCATTACAACAACTTGATAACTTTCTATAAGAGAGACTTTTCATAACAGAACCTAGACTCTTCAATATTCTCAACCCTCAGATCCTACTAAACCTAATAACTTTTAGTCCCACTTGAAATTTTTTTTAGAAAATACAAAAAAAAAAAAAAGAAGGGATGGGATCTCGAAAAATCTCTAGAAATAGTTGCAGTAGATAAAGAGGAGATGTTTAAGCTAAGAAGCTATAGATCGTAAGAAACAGAGTATCACATTCAAAGATGTGCATCCAAGAAGCCATCAAATCATTGTTCTAAAATAAGGGTCCCATGAAATTTTGCACCATGTATCCTTTTTGTAGTGACTGACACATCTGATGATGTGAATATAATGGTACAAAACCTGAAATACGTATATAGTTTACAACAAGATTAATATATTTCAAGTCTTCCATTGCATCTAATAGAAGAAAAAATTTCTAAGGAGATTTTTATATTTTTTGTTGTTCTAAGGTAATTATTAAAAATTCAAATAAAAAGAGAACGAAACAGATTGATATAATGAGGGAACTGCAATATTGGCTGTTAGTAACAGTTTTAGTTCTGACTGCTAATGGGTCTGAAAAAACAATGTGTTGATTATATACAACATCAACACTTTGCTCCAAGCAAAGTCTTTTTGTGCATATGTGCTTTGGAGTTTGGACTCTCCATGACTTTGATCTGCTTTGATTAATCTTTTATTAAGTTTAACAAACAGCTAACCAGGATCATTTTTTAGCATGACAAGTGTACCACAAAGTAGGCCTTTTTTAATTGGTAACATACTAATAGGACTTGAACCCACACTTTAACGTTACAATAGTGAGCAGTGAGCACCTTCCACAAATTAGGCCTAATTAATGACTCAGTACACTAGAATCATAAAATCAGTACAAAGCAGCAGCACAAACATATACAAGGGAAACATGGACATGACTATTGAACACAGTGATGTTTACTAGGCAGTGTCCTTGTTTGAATCATACTGTCTCTAGTAGTTTCTAGAAGTCTCCGTGAAAGTTCAAAATGTAGAAGTTTGTAACTCGTGGGGGAACTGTTGAAGACCTGTTACCATGGACTTCTAGCATACTATGGTAAACACGGTTGTCATGCCCAACTACAATTGTGGTTCAGAAGATTAAAAATAGGTAATAGTAAATGACCAAAAACAACAAACAAAGAAACATCATATAAGCAGGAAGCTAATTAACTTCACAAACCAAATACAGTAACATATGTGCTAACCTGTGGCCAACAGAAAAAACTGGCAGTTGAACAAGATCGCCCACATTTAGATCAGCATTGGGTAAACCAGAGGTCAGAATCATATCCAGGCAAGCATTAAACCTCTCATACACTTCCTTTGCAGCTTGGGCATGATCGAATGTCACATTGTATGGAACAGATATTACAAGAAACCCTTCCTTTGCCAAAAGATTCATAAGATAACTGCAAAGGCAAACTTTCATGAAAGTCAACTGTGTGTAGGAAAATTTTCAAATAAGAACTACTTAGATGCCCAGGATAAATAAGAATGAAGAAACAGAATTCATGTAGCTGACCCCAACATAGTTGGGACAAAGCTTTCGTGATGATAAACTATTTAGATGAGAAACAGCCAGGAATATTTGTTAGGACCCATATATGACCAATCCAACCTACTCACAACCCCCTTTCTGAATTGGTATCTGCTCACCCTAATTTGACAATAGTTGGGCAAAATATGCACATGCACATACAAGGCAAGATGATGAGATGTTGGGACCCAAGTGGGAGCATGACAATACACAAGGATGTAGAAAGCAAAGTACCATGCCAAAATTACTATTGTGACAGGATTTTCAGGGTTACTTCGTAATTATACTGTATCTAAATGGGCCGACTGTAGTTATTCTAAGATGCTTAATAGATGCTCTGATGCAGTAATTAAGGACACGTTTTATGAATATGCATTCCTCTCTCTCGTGCGTGCACACACACACGCACAAGTGTCAGCAACAACCATGAATTTGAACATGTTAATGTGGTCACAAAGTGGTTGCAAAAATTTCTTCATTTCCAACAAAATGAAGTGCTGCAGTGAGAGTTGTTCTCATACGATCTCCCAGGAAGGATTTGCATGTGTCCCAAGAGTTCTTTGGCAATTGATGGTATAATGGACGTTTATCAGTTTAGCACTACATTAGGGGAAGTGGATGAAATGAGGGATTATGTCAAAGAATTTTTTTCTCTAATATCTCTGTCCCAAATAAATTTTTGGATTGTTTCATGTCAAGATTGGAAAATTGGATTATGGTAAAACACTGTCCATTCCCACATGCCAAATATTTTTGAGACGCCATACTTTTAATTAATTAAAAATGTGAACTATGAAAGTGGTCAACTAATCTTGATAAAAAGAGTTTCAGATTTAAAGGAAACATATCCTTACCCATATGTAACTTCAGGAACTGCCCCAACAAAAGCACCCCCTAAGAACTTGATAATTGCACAAGGCTTCTTACCCTTTGGGGGGGTTATAACTAGACAAGAATCCAACCTTGTATAAATCTTGTTTCTAGAGTTGTCCTCTCCAACATATCCATTCAATACCACCTTAGTTGAGGGGCTTCTCGCAAAGGTCATGTATTTCTCAAAAGGGAGAAAGCGACCCCGAGAGTGCCATAAGATGGCTGAATTCTGTTCCAGACCAACCTTGTTAGAAGTTACTTTAGATGCTCTGTTCATCAGCAGGGCATCAAATCTGGAGCGGACATGGGTACATCTGCGTACTTTGAGGTTCCTCTGATAAGACCCTCTACTGTCTATGTTTGGCGGGGTTGATATGACCAAAGCCATATTTCAACCAGATTATGGATGTGCTCAAATTTCTGCATCAAAACACCATCACAGTAAAGAGATTTGTTATTACCAATGATGTTGCTGAGGAATGACTGACTCAGTTCTGATACAATTCTCACTGACACCATAATATGATGTCATAATCCATTCAACTATACAAGACTACGAGTAGGACCATGTGTGATCAGTTCACTTATAATCAGTCTGAATCTTTGCATCAACCACATCTACTCCCACCCACACATGCCAACCAATAAAAAAAAAAAGGGGTATAGAACCAAGTTCAGACCCAGTGAGAAAGGTCTGGCCAAATAATGCAATGATGGGATAGATTAAAGTAGTAAATTGCCAACTGCAGATGCATGGGATAAAGCAATGATGATGTTATTTATTCCAAACCCAATAAAGTAAAGTCCTTTTATGTCCTGCTTCAACCCAAAAAAAAAAAAAAAAAACAAAACAAAACAGGGAATGATGGAAATAAATGGCAACTATTGAAATAAATAAATAAGTTTTCAGCACCCAAAGAAGTTGTGCAGAAAGACCATTCTGTTTTCATTTCCATCCAGCTGTGGAAGGTGAGCCACAGATGTTAGAAATAAATTGCAGCCCTTGAACTAAATAAAATCTTCTGCACCCAAAAAAGTTGCAGTTTAATTGGGTCCAGTCCAAAAATCCCACAACATGTACTGGCAAAGTGCTTTTCAAGTATGATTACACCAAGTCCCATCCCATGTTAACAATAAAAGCATTTCAAAATCACAAGTGAGTAGAAAGGGGGATGGATTTACCTTTGATTCTAGGATCTCTTCTTTCCCTTTTCTGGTAGTGGAAAAGAATATGGGCTTCAACTTGGCTAAAATCTGTGGAATTTGGGTTGGGAAGGAGGCCAAGAAGAAACTCTGGTCTCGTTTTTGCCACGCTTACGCATTTTCAAAGGAGTCCCATCGACTCCAGGATTAGGATTTCGGAACCAGCTCTCGTGCACCTCACGTGCCTAATTTTGATGCTACTTGCTATTTGCTAATGTTAGTAGTGGGACTGGGCCCTGTGGGCTATCATTCAAAGGACTTGTCCTGACTGGGCCAATGGGCTTCAAGTTTAAAAAGCAGAAAAGCAGAGAAATCCTGAGATAAGAATGAGATGGAGGAATTCCAATCCAACGCCTATCCATTGAAAATCCGAACAGCTCCCACCATAATTTTGATCATTTGATTAAAAATCTTTAAGAGTCTTAAAAAAAGCCTCATTAACAACGTTTGTAATAAAATGTTGAATCTTGTAGTGGGATCAACTCTTGTGAGAGTAGGATTTGGAAATATGACATTACTAATGTTTGGATTTTTATTAGGTAGGCCCAACTTTGAAGTTCTACTCGTTCGAGTCTAGGACTCTTCTTAGATAGAGTCTTAAGAGGATTTGGACTCTTTTCGAATAAAAGACAAAAATTTGAAATCTAGAAAGATATAAACTTGTCAAACCACTGATAGCCCAGTAGGTGAGGCGTACTTTACATCTATGGTTGTAAACAGGTTAGTTCCGGTCCTGATCCATAGTGGATCCGGAACCGGAATTGTTAACAAGAAGGTGGAATCGGATCCAGACCCGGAACCGTTTCGAAACCGATTTCTTGGCTCTGAAACCAGAACCATATATGGGACGGGTCTGGATCCGGATCCGGATCTAGGTAGATGAAAATATTAAAAAAATATATGCTTTTTAGGAGAGATTTTAGAAAATTGAGGTAATATGTCGGGTCTCAGATCCACGGGTCAGAACCTCCGGGTAGAGAATCGGGGACCCATTTACATCCCTATTCACATCCTCTAAAGAAATAAGATGGTTGTGGACTTGTCATGATGAGAGACTTGGGTAGGTGAGGGTACGTGTGTTACTACTTATCTTTTTATAAAAAAAAAAATGGAAAGGAAGAAGAAAAAACAAGAGATAGAACCTAGTGAGGTAGAAGGAAATTAAAAAGAGTCCTAATCCAGTCAAATCTCATAAATTAAATTTCAAACTGAAATAAGACTCATCATAACTTTGTAACAAATACTCCCGCTATAAAATCTCTCCCTTTAAACCTAGCACTCTGAGAAAGGTTATTACTTAAGGCCACATTAATTAACTTATATTTTGACCGCTCGCCTTGATTGGATCAAATTTGGAAGGTGTGACCCACATTGGGTGCATATGATTACACCATTCAAGTACTGTATTTGGTTGAGAGCATTCCTAATGGACAGAAATGCATGCAATGTTGTCCATAGGAAATTCTAAATTGTTGAGAATTAACTTAGCTGGCCATGTGAATGTCACATTTGGTCAGCATAATTCCTCACAATTTTAGATTTTTTTCATGCTATTATCGATTAGTTGGACGGACTGGATATCTCCAAATGCTTGGAACCAAACGGACCCATGTGTCCGTGTCGGAGCCTACATTGATTCCGTCATTTAGAGGCCGCTTTGACCGATTAATGAGGAAAAATTGGACTCCACCACAATATAAGGCGGGCCCAAATAGCTGGATAATCCTTCCATCCAGTGCATTGATCAGGATGCAGCAGTAATTAACCACAACAATTAAGTGTCATTTCTCTACTAATCAGGGTCACCAAAATCATCGAGTTGTGAATTTATGCTTGAACCTGCCCCAATGAGTTGAACAATTAATTTTGACATTATAGGTGTTGTTATGTTTTAGATCAAAATTTTCAAGTCATTATTACGATGGCCAAGATTTCAGTCTCTTGATCTTAAATATAATTTTAATTATTAGACTAAGAAAGATTGGTTTATATTAATTTAGACAAAGCTTAATTAAGATTTCAATCCATTTGAGCAAGATGTTAAATATAATTATGAATGCATGACCAAGCAAATTTAATTTGATTTAAGTTTCTAACTTTAGATTAGAAAGCTTTCCTTTTAAATTTAAAGTATATGTAGCTAGATAAGATCACTTTCTTTTTGGAATGCATGATGTATTTTAGATTGTCCAGGATTCTAATTCCTATCTTCCCTTTCTTAGACGGCAATCAAATCGATGTAGGTCCAGGCATGCAGGGGCCATGATTGATGGGTACTTTAAATAGCATGGAATTCTAGCATCTGCACCATTGATTGGTGCCATGATACATGACATTTCTGCTGGATTCTATATATTTTGTGCCATGATAGAGAATGAATATTCTTCTTTCTAATCAAGATTGATATAATATTCTAGACAGAAGATCTACTTTAAATTCTCTTCTAGTACATAGTCCGAAAAGATAGGAGAGATTCTTTGGGATTCTTTATTTGTTCTGTAGTGTTTAAGTATGATAAGGACAAGGATACCAATTTCGGATTCCTCGTCATGTTTCCAAAACAAGTATAAGCCGGAATTGAATACTAAGTTCTTGTTTTGTGTCTTTCATTACTCCTTGAATCCCTGCGCTTTTTTCGACAATCCTTGCTTTTATTCTTGTTCATATTCCTGCTCAAGCGAGCTGTGCTTGAGCAAGCCTCCTCCTCCTCTTTCTCCTCCTTGTTCTCAACAATGGCGGCAACAGAGAGCGAGTCACAGGAAGGGGTGGGAGAGGAGCTCGATTCAAGAAACTGCTATTTGCAGGAATTTAGTCTCCATGAGACCAAATCTGTAAGAAGTCCTTCTCTCTCTCTCTCTCTCTCTCTCTCTCTCTCTCTTTCTTTCTGTTGTTGCTGCTTCTTTTTACACCAAAAGAGCATATGTTTTGGATCGCAAACTTGGTTTTTTTTGAGGAGTAATCTCTACCTTCTGTGGGCAGTTTGTGTTGGTTCTTAATCTCTTGGTTTTTTATCTCTCTGATTGTTGATGATGGCTTAACCCCAAGGGATAGTTCAGTTGGCCTAGGACTATAGTTTGCACCCGAATGTTGTATGTTCGAAATTGCAATATCACACTGGAGCTACAGGGGAGTTTACTCGGCTTCCCTCTGGGCCCGGAGGGATTAGTCCAGCCTAAAGAGTTGGGAACTCTCCGCTAGCAAAAAAAATAAAGAAACCGTTGATGATGGTGGTAGTTTTTGTTTTCTATGAATTTCATTGGTCATCTGTACTTGAGACACAAATTTAAAGTTTATGAAGTCCTTATGTACTTTTATGATCCACTATGAAGTTCAAATTTAAAGAAACCAGGTTTAAAGTTTTATGGTCTTTGAAGTTTTTTATTTTAAAGTTTATGGGTCTCCTGATTGTACTCTTTTTATGTGCATTTTAGTTATAATTTGTGAAGATATACATTTTCTTTATTGATGAAAACAGTTTTTAAGCCATTAGTATTCTTACTCAGTTGGGTGACAAAATAAAGGTTTTCATGTTAGAATGGATATTGAATAAATATCACATCCTTTTGAAGAATGCATAATGTGTACTCTCATGGTCCTTCATTGTAACGGATATATAATAAGATATGTTAAAAAAATAAGAGAAATTGAATGAAATAAAAATTAGAAGATTTAAAGCTAGAATAAGGTATAATCTTTGAGATGGTTTTATTTTCTAATGAATAAAATTGATAAAGTCACACTTAACCTATATTTAGATCGAGGTAGGAGGCAATTTGAATTTTACTCTCTTTTTTGTCAATTTTGTATATATATAATCTGAGGCTGAACACATGTTCTTTCCATGGTGGACGTATAGTCTGTCAAAGAATTAGCACCCTAAAGTCTAGGCCTGGATCCTCTAAGACTTTAACCTAAATAAGTCCAAAGTTAAAGAGTAGAACTCTACAATGGAACCAATTATTGAAATCCAAACAATCCAGCATAAGCACCCGCCTTATCAAATTTTCCACCACTTAGATTGACTTTTTGAAGAAAAATGCAGTAATGAATAATGAAAAGTATTTTTTTTTTATCACAGAGTGAATCTAATGGTAAAACAAACTGGAATTGATGTAAAATTTGATTGTAGCACATATTCCTAGAGAGATTTCTTTTCAACGGATCGGATTTCTATAGTTGGGCCTCACTGTGGAGTGCCACTCTACTAACTAGGATTTCTCTATGTTCAAGCCTTGATTTTATTGCCATCATCCTTCATTGTAAAGGATGATATACGTAGAAAATAATAAATCCAATGAGACGGAATTTAGAAGATCTAAAGCCAGGACGACGCATAACCATTAAGATAATTTTATTTTTTTAATAAAGACCTAACAAAGACACACTAATTAATCTAGATCAAATTTAGGTATGAAGCAATTTGAGTTTGTTTTAAAAAAAAAACATATTTATAATTTGTGGGCTTCTATCATGTTATTTTGCTGGTGGACATATTTTCCCCAAAAATCACTGGCCTAGAGTACCTTATTTGATTTATTTATTTATTTGCCTAATCCATCTTTGATTCCGTTGTTTTCATGCTGCTGCCATTTAAATTAACCTGTCTATTATATCATGCTGTGCCTTTTTGTGATAAATAATCTTATTTGATTCATATTGATCATGTGGAACAGATGTTTTATATCATAGGAAGATACCAGAATGGAAAAGGATTGAGAGTGTTGAAGATTGATAGATTGGATCTTGATAATTTAAACATCAGTGAAGATAATATGAGATACTCTCAACATGAATGTGATGATTTGTTGATCCGAATAAATGAAGGAAATAAGGCCACTGGGGGCTTGAATTTTATTTCAACTTTCTATGGAATTGTTGGTACGTATAGTTTGACTATATGTTCTTCAATTAAATATCTTTACATACTCAAAATATTATTCTTTTTTTTTTCAGGGTTCATTAAATTTTTAGGTCCCTATTACATGCTTGTTATCACAAAAAGAAGGGAGATTGGAGCTATTTGTGGCCATAAAGTATATGCAATTGACAAGATAGAGCTGATTCCAATTCAATCCAACGTGGTTAATTCTAAAGATGAGACTAGGTATTTAGTGTTGTATTAAAATCTAGATGATACATGTTATTGTAAAGTTAAGTGAAAATGCTTTTATAATATTCTATTCAATCGTAATCAATGCACATATTCATCTATTTTTATGACAATAGGTACGAAAAGCTTCTACTCGCAATAGATCTCACGAAGGACTTCTTTTTTAGCTACTCATACAATATTATGCGTAGTCTTCAAAAGAATTTATGTGACAATGTCACAGACCAAGTATCCTATGAAACCATGTTTGTCTGGAATGAGTTTCTAACCCGAGAGATTCGAAATCACCTCAAGAATACTCTTTGGACAATTGCGTTGGTCTATGGCTACTTTGAACAGGTAGGATGATTCCAACTTGAGTATTACGTAGAACCCGTGTATGTCTCTTTAATTGTGCTTAGTTGTGTTTCATTTGGTGATCTTAGTTTTATATTTTGTGAATCCAGTGCAAACTTTCCATATCAGGAAAGGATTTTCAGTTTACACTCATTGCTAGGCGGTCACGTCATTATGCTGGCACCAGGTTTGATTAAATTAGGCCCAATGTGTGTGATTATTCATACTCGAATTATTTCTTTCCTTGTGCTAACCAACTCCTTTCGTGTTTTAGATTTCTAAAACGCGGTATAAATGAGAAGGGAAGAGTCGCCAACGAAGTTGAGACGGAGCAAATTGTATTTGAAGATGTTTCTGATGGAGCTTATCCTGCAAAAATAACCTCTATAGTGCAAACCCGAGGTTCCATACCCCTTTTCTGGTCCCAAGACTTAACTTCACTTCTGAATAAGCCTGATATCGTCTGTAAGTTCTTGTATATATATGATGGAACACTTGTTATTAGCATTCTGATGTTTCTTCCCATTCTCTCTAACATTATATTAGCTCCTTCCAGTGCTTAAGAAGGACACGGATTATCAAGCTACACGTCTTCACTTTGCGAATCTTGTCAAGAGATATGGAAATCCAATAATTATTTGGAATCTCATTAAGGTCGGCTGCTTTCACTGAATTTGTATGGTTTTGATTTTTGCTTTTTAATCCAGCATCCTTGATATTAAATTACTGCTCTTTCATTAATGCACTCTGGGTTTTGTCCAGTAACTTATAGCAAGAGATGATCCTATAATCATTTTGATATTAAACAAGTTTGGCTGCTTACAATTGAATTTGAGAATTCATTGATGCACTCTGATCTAGTAACTTGTAGTTTATGATAACCAGATTGTTAGCATAATGGCTCAATAGGAGCCGATATTGTTGACTATTCTCAGGGCACATCTTCACATGGGCTAGCTGACAGCACACATGGTGCAAAGCATGGGCAACGGTATGGGCTCTTCAATCTGATGGAGGATATAAATAGAGGCCTCTATCGCTGTGAATGAGTGTAGGTGTTCCCTACACCACAGAGAGATGAGAGTGTTGAGGAGGTGCTGGGTGTACTTTAGGATTAGGGACTGAGATATAATTCCATATGCAGTGTTACCTCCACTGTTGTAGTAATATGCTTCCTATCTTACCCCGTGGACGTAGCCCTATTTGGGTGAACAACGTAGATCCTCTCTCTCTTTGTGTGTGTGGATTGATTGAATGTGTTTATGCATGTTGCATTTAGACCTAAACCATTGATCGTATATAGCTTCTGCTGTGCCACTTTCGCACATCATAGACAATCAAAATCTATAAGCTATTCATCTCATATCATATATAGTACTTCATTTTTAATGAGTAAAATATATCTCCAAGCCTTATCCATGGCATGTCCTTGCAGAATATATGTCATGTCTTTGTACCATAGCTTGTAGTTAGAGAGTTCTTACATAGAAAATAACAAATGCTATTATCTTCATCTAAGTTATTCATTGCATGGTTTCTATCTAGAATGTCTTAGATCTCATGACAATTCCTTCTTCTTCTTTATAACTTCATGACCATGGGTTCTTTGAAACAGGCATGTGAGGAGAAACCTCGAGAATCCATCCTCCTTGCAGAATATGATAATGCAATTGAGGTTATTAACAAAGATCAACCCCCAGAGAATCAGCTAAAATTCCTACACTGGGATTTGTCCACACACCATAAAATCAGGTACTTGGCTTACTTGTTTCGAATATATGCATGGAAACATACATTTCCATCTTTGTCATTTCGGATCATTTGTTGAATTGACCAATGTGCCTTGATGCTAACATGAGAAATAATCTGAATTTGCTAACGCGAGAAATAATTTGCAGCAATGCCGCAGAAGTGTTTCCTCTGATGGACAAAGTGGCTATGTATGCAGTAAACTTAACAGGCTTCCTTTATTGTAAAGTGACACCGGCATTGAAACTTAACGAAGCTCTTAGGTCTGGATCCCAAAAGTAAGTAATTTGCTTAAATGAGTCAATTTTTAAGGTTATGTGTGTGTAGAAGACTTTTCTATTATTTTCTTGTTTGCATGTTTGCAAGTGTGATGCCTCAACCAGTCATATTCTTAATTTAACAGCCCGCCTATAAAGAAATATATCTTATTTCTTATACTTAATTATAGCTCATTGTTGAAATGGCCGTAACCGAGATAATAAAAAATAATTTCTTCTTGTGTAAGTGCCTCTCAATCCGGTGGCAAAGAGGTGACTTTGTAGAATGACTAACTTCAATGGAAGTCACAACTACACAACTATGTTGGGGTCGGTTATACGAATTTTGTTTCTTCATTCCGATTTACCTTGAGTTAAATTCTCAAATAAGTTATACTTTTTCATATCTATTTTTACTATTTCCATTCCCATATGCCCAGACCATCTCAAATGAGTTTTTCTAATTTTATCCCTACTGTTGCTACATCTGTTCTCCAAAATGCTCATTTGTAATTTTATTATTCCTACTTTTATACACATTGACAAGTTAAAAATGCTTGATAGTGGGATTTGAAGGGTTTATAGGATTCCGGAAAACTTTAGAATTATCTTAAATCATTAAGAAAATCACTTAGAAAAGTCAAAGGGTGTCATGGAATTATGTGAAGTATTCTAGAAGAATCTAGATAACAGTAGAATTAGGATATTGTTATCTTAGAAATTGTTGGAGAACTAGAATGGTGACACTTGAAAATAAAAAATAAAAAATAAAAAAAAAATTTGTTTCACTTGGCCGTTCAAATCCCAAACATCCTGGAAAATCAAACTGCTAAGGTAAACAACAAGGTGTCTTCAGTCTTCTATTGTACTGCTCAACCATCTGATTTTGTTGACAATTGTGTAAACCTTTTTTATTTATCTGTAATATTATTTTCTATTATAGGGCAATGTCTTGTTGGAAGGATCTTGCATCCACTGGCTGTACAAGGGATGATGACATCCCAGAATCTGAAATTCAGGAAAATAGTGCTGAAACTTTCAAGTTTCAAAAAGGTGTTCTAAGGACAAATTGCATAGACTGCCTTGATCGCACTAATGTTGCTCAATGTGCGTATGGTTGGGCTGCTCTTTTGCGTCAGCTTCATGCCTTAGGCTTCATAGATGCCCCAAGAGAAGATCCAAATGGCCCTTTGGCTAATGAATTGACAAGGATTTATGAGAGAATGGGTGATTCTCTTTCATTGCAATATGGTGGTTCTCCTGCCCAAAACAAGGTATCCATCTGGGTTTTCATTGCATTATGTATTGAGATTATTTCTTTGTTGGATTCTTAAATGAGTGTCGTATTTGAAATTTACAATGTCGGTTTGAATTCTAAGCTTGGGTCGAGGTACTTTATTTGATCTTTCCACGGTAAGCATGCATGCAACACATTCCTGTCTTCTTGAGAGTCAATGTGTATTATTCAAAGTTTTATAGGGGATCTTTTCCTGATTGTTTTTTAAGGAGATGACCCACATATTTTATCTAAAAGAGCTGTTTATGTTGCACAACAACTTCCATGAAAATTCTAATTTGGTGACACTCAAAATTTCTTTAGAGATAATGCATGCCTACCATTTCTAGATAGCTTAGTAGAACCCATGTTGGACTCACTATCTATGTGAATCTTAGCCTAAGTAAGATTGGTCCTCATATGGGAAATCAGCACATACATTGAATGTGGACAATTGATTTTCTCCCATCCAATTATTATTTTCGACGATTGCCCGTCCGAAGACTAGTGAGGCTATTTACAGTCTATTTGTTTGTATAATACATAGGAATTCATGGTGAAATGAACTTCTCCCGGGGATTATTAAAGGGGTAAGGGTCGAAGGATATGAGGTGGAGATGCAGATGGAACCTTCACTTTTCTGGCTATTGAATCACTAGGGTGATGGCTCCGTATTCATTTTTCATCTTCCTTTGATTCAATTCTCATCTAAGGAGATGTCATTTGATGGTCTTTTTTTGATATTCACAATTTCACATTTGGTTCTTCAGTTTTTTACCGCTTATTGAAGACATGAGCATTTAATTACTTGAGACAAACAGGCCCTACATTTTGAGTTCCACCCTGTGGATGTCTTTATCTAGGACATACCACACAAGGTGCTAATATGAATATTTAAATGGTGTTCTTTAAACTGAGTGAACATGATTACATTGGCATTCCCTTATTTCACTTTACACAGTTATTCTGTGAAAGAAGAGGTGAATGGAAAGCCACCATTATATCCCAGAGTGTCTTTCGGACAATTCAAAGATACTGTAGCAATGTATGCTTGGACGCTCAGAAGCAAAATGCAATTAATCTGTAAGTCGACACTTTTACTAGGAGCATTCTGTTAATTTATCTTGCCTGTGTTTGTGCCTCACTTTTATTATCTTTCATTTATTATGATGTTATCCATTTCTTCCTGAATATGCAGATTCCTGGGGTACTTTCAGCCTCAGAAGGGGAAACCAGCACTTTGGGAGCTAGACTCAGACCAGCATTGTAATGTTGGAAGGAGTGCTCAAAACAGAGCAAGGTATTATTGTTGGAAATTTTGGATTTTTTTTTACCATTCTTACTAAGAAAATGGAATAAGCTGAAGTGTTATTAAAAATGACTGAATCAAAATGAGACTGGATATTCCCTATTCTCAGGGCCCAGGGGCCCCACAACAGGGTGCACAGGGTGAAGTTTATATTATATGAAAACATACTAATGACATTCACACAAAGTGCAGCTATGCTCAATCTGATCCATGCTTAGTTGAAGCTGGCTTGGGTTTGGCTTATGAGACAATGATACATGCTTGAGCCTGAGCAAAGTCCAAGCTAGCTTCAACTGAGGTTCATTAAATGACTGCTAGTAAGCTGTCAGATTTGCCATTATACATACCATTATCATTTTGGTTTTCTTACATTTAAGTGTTGTTAAGTACCAGGTTGTCTCTAGACAATATGAAGTGCTAAATCAAAATAAAAAATGAAATAATTTATTTGACTAGCTTGTTTTAATTTATTTTGAGTATTACTTACCTACATCCATCTATATTGTATGCTTTACCTACATCCATCCACATTGAATGATTCATCTATGTCCTGTGGCCACCTAATTTCTTTCTCAATAAGGGTATTAACTTTTTTTGGATGCAGCATTTTTAAAAGATCCTTATCCGATGGACAAATTCTGCATGAAAGTAATACGCCTCGACTAGGCATAAGTCCTGGACAATCAATATTCCGTGGCACAGCATTTGCCGACGGAAGACTTCAAGAGGGAGCTAATAGGTATATATGCGATTTGTTGCTTAGATATGAATCTCTTTCTTTAGGATTTGATATGTGGAGAACGTCATCGTTAACTTTCTTGCTTCATCATAAATCATGCTTAGCATCTTTTTGTGATTTGACTCAAGGTACACATTCTCAAGGACTCACCAGCAACTATCTAATGAAGTACAAAGACAAGTATCCTTTGGAAGTGATTCCAGCTATCATGGATTAGGAGATTCAAATTTCCTTGACATGGGATGGCTTACGTCTTCTGGAAACTCAATTGATGATGAAACACACGTGGGGTAAATTTTGATAACTTATATCATTGATTATCTTTGCTCAATAGTGTGCCTGTTTGCAGATTTCTTTGTTTGAACTGTGTGGTGGATGAAATCTGATGGTTTAAATCAATTAAAAGTCTGTCTACATATTGGAATTCAATACCTCGCAGTGTTCACTTCTCTTCTTTGAAATTAGCGTCAGAAAACAAATATAATAGTATGTTTTCAAATAGGACATCTATCTCTAGTGGCTTAGTGGTGGGACACTTCTCCATAGAAATAACCAAGGTCTTGATCTCTGATTGTAGCGCTAATGGTTGCGGGACTTAGGTAGGGTGTGTGTCTTGTGAGTTTTTATCAGAGAGAAAAAAAAAAAAAAAAAAAAAAACAGAAGGTAGTGTGTCAATAACTTTTTTTTGGTTGTTGGAAAACGGCTTTCAAATCCTTCTTCCCTGTTTTTTTACCATCTCCAGTATTCAGTTCTGGGCCTAGTCATCTTGTGCACTTGTTTTCTCCTGCTATTAGCTGGTAAAAGAATAAAAGGTTAAAGATTGGATAGCTGCCATTCAATCTTGAAGATTTTTGGGCAATAAATTTCCATGATGGTTCTCATTATATCAATGGGTCTTGATTGCCACAGTAGTGGTCCCACTTGTATGATGGATGTGTCAAATTTGGGTGTCACTTGTACGCATCTTGATGCCTCTGGACTTTGTAATATATGTAAACACAATTTCTAGATCCTTTAAATTTTATTAAAATACCCCACCTTTTTTCTTGCTGCAGGTCGTCCTCATTCTCCAACTCCACAAATCTTAGCCAATCATCAGAAAATAACATCAACCACATCAATGATGGGCCGGTATGTATCATAACCACTTAAACACAACTGAGCAACAAACGGACATTATTATTACTAGTTAGCATCACAGTTTGCCTCCATCTCTCTTTTATGTGTTTTGTCTAATTGCCTTCTACTACATGGATCCTGTTTCCCATATCTAACACAATTGAGATTTACCACACTTTAGTACTAAGTTATCTTCAATTTGGACCCACTAAACTTTCATTATTATTGTCTTTGATCTATTAATTTTTAGTTCATTTTACTCAAATGTCGTTCTCCAAGTTCTAACTATCATTTATTTGCCTTTTGGTTGACCAATTAAGTAGTCACCCACAAACAATACACTATGAAAATTCATCATGGATATTTGTTGTTATTTGCTGTCCATATTTGAGGCGAATGAGCAGAGTCTCAAAGCAGAACCTTTGCAAAATCATGTTTGTTTAATATAAAACTTGACAGTAGCTTCAATTTTGTGGCATCTCAATTTTCAACTTTATGGAGTCCCAATAATTGAAATGCTAAATAATTGCGATGACTACAAATTAAAAATGTGGAGGAGGCTGAAAGAGACTAAGATTTGTACATTAGTTTTTGCTGGTGCTTTTCTTTGTATGTTATTTTTATTTATTTCGATTTGTTTTAATTTATCTTTTAAAAATCCTATATTTTGAGAATCGGACGCCCCTTACCAATATTGGATTCTTAATGCGCATGGCCAATTTACTGGCATCTCAAAGATCAGGCACCTCTCTCTGCCCAGAAACAATCAACATGCTCATGCGACTTAGTTGAGAACCATAGCTCTTAACCCAGCTTGCCATTTGTTGCACTTCATCTGAAAGCTTATCTACATTATATTCAAGTTGCTACTTGCTAGTTGTGCCATTATTGGTGGTTGCTTTATGTAACTGTTCTGACCGAGAGGAGAATGAATAAAAAATCACTAATGCTTTATTTGACAGGGTTTTCTTCAGGCATTTGATGAAGCAGTTCATTCGTGTTTGCCCCTCTTCTGGCTACTTGCTAGAAACATGAATCAAAAAGCACTATTACTTGATGGTATACTTGGAAGAAGATTTTCCGCAGACAGAAGGTGAAACATGTCTTGTTGTTCTAACCATCTAATGACCTCCAAGCTTTTGTAGAGTTTTGCGCATTGGATTAAAAGGCGAGAACTTATGCCCCACGGAAACAAGTTGGATTTTCTTCTTTCGAATGGATTCACTTGCATTATCTAACCATTTGCTGACAAAGGGCGCCCGTTGTTGATTAAGGAAACAACAGAGGCAGATCATTCTTGGAGTACAGTGCACACTCAGCTGCATTTTATGGACTTATAATTACATGTAAATACATTTATTTGCTCACCAGAGCTTCATGATAAAACTGGATTTCTTTGATCTAACTTTAATATATTTTGGTTGTGATATGAAGCTTTGTGCTTTTCTCTATTTTGAATGCTGCCACAGTAATATTTGGTTGTCCTATTCATCTTTCTTACTGCTACGTTTATGTGATTACCTCTACAGAGATTCAAAATTTCAATCAGCTGATTTTTTATTTTTTTTGCTTTGGAATCATTTTCTTGTTTATGGGATGAATCCTGATGCAAGAAGTGCTGCTGCTCTCCTTGGTCCCTACCCAAATCAATTACTCAAGACTTCAATAGTAACATTTTGATAGTCCCAAAATATCTGATGCTTTTTTAGTGAATTTCGACAAATAATCCTTTGAAACACCTTGATATCCTATTGCAAGGTTTTTAGTTGATTTTTCAGGCTTGATCAATGTCTTCAGCTGATTTTTATTTATCTAAACTCAAGCTTCTATTAAGGATTTCCACTTTAACTGTGTCAAAAAACTACAATCTTCAAGGCCTCAGCTGTATATCAGCTGCTTGAGTGTGTGAGAGTTCAAGTTCTGTGACAGAACTTGATAAAGAAAATTTCCTTTTTTTTTTTTTTTTTCAAAAAAAGAAAATTTGTGCTTAATAAAGAAAAGAAAAATTAATACAATTTTTTTTTTATTGTATGACATCCTTTCAATTCAAACAACCATTATCCCACTCTAAAAAAACTTTGCAATAAAATGTCCCTTCGGTGTAGTGTTTCTTTATATTCCCTTTGTATTTATCTTGCATGCATTCATGTCATAGTTATCTGGAGATCTCAAAACAGCAAACTGGAAGTACTACATGATAAAATCTTTGGGGCAAAAGGCACTGCTGCACATCCATCACCTTATATAAACTATCAAGGACAGCCATAGAAAAAAATCCTACCAGTGTATATCAAACTACTAATAAATAGGTTGGTTCCTTGCAATAAATGGGCAGCCATTGACATCTCAACATATCCAGCTGGAATAGAAATGTACTGAGTTTGTTTAGTTTTTGCGCTGTCCAATATTTCTGGCCCCAGCCCTTTGGTCTTGGATTGTCTGTGCTGGCTGGCTCAGAAATCATGGGTCGAACTAATCTAACAAATTGGGTCCGGCTTAATAGTTAATGCTTCTTATGATACAAGGGGGGTTTAAAAATTGTTCATCTGTCAAAAACCAGATCCAATAGATGATTACTACTCAAATATAGTTCGTTTGAACGAAGCCCCAGAAATCAATGTAAAGCACATGATTTCACATCCTTGCTATTGGATTATAATGATGTGCTTTAACCATGATCAGTATCAAGGTGCAGCCGATTCTGACTACTTAAAATTTGGCCCTACACTGTCATATATATGATGTTAGTGCATGTGCATGTAGTAGTTGGTGTTTGAGAGATAGACCCACTTATAAATTTACAGGGTCAAATATTTGCTAGACCCCCCATCCAAGGGACCCATTTCAATTTTATGCTGGGAAAGAATCATTTTGACAGTTGGCCTTTCCTTATCCATCTTGGATAAGCAGCTTAGCTGTGTGGACTGCATAGAACCAACCACTGACAAACTGACTCCCAACATAATACGGATGCCATAGGCCCCAGTTCAGCAGGGCGCGTTGTATTGGATGAAATGAAATGAAAGCCACATTTGGTCCTTTTCATGCCAAGGTCCATCTCTTTTTCAGATTTAATAATAGGAATTTGGGCTGGCTTACTTATTTTCTGACTTGTTTTAAATTAAAGAACTTTTCAGATATTGGAAATCAAGTAGCACCCCCCTCCAAAATCTCATCAAGCATTTGAGATTTTTGAAAATTCAGAAATTTCAACAACTACAGTGGAACTTCAGCATCCTCATTGATCATCTTAGATTTTTTTTTTTTGGTAAAACATTAGTCATCTTAGATAAGAGTGCAACAGGCAACTGTTGCATGCTGTTATGTATGACCCATAAGGGAATATTCATTATCACAGAAAGATATGCTATTAGAATTGATTTGACTCACCTTATTTAACTACATTAAACTTATATAGTCTCTCGTTTTATATTAATCATTATCTTTATTATTAATTTGTCTCCTTGGATGAGGCTTTGCTACCTCCGTCTGCCCCTAAACTGCTCTCTAACTTCTAGTTGGGCTCGAACCAGTCAGTATGAATTAATGTATGAGATAATGTGACGGAAGGTCCTATGCAAAATAACGTATGAAATGATGTAATGGTGACTTATCTGTTGAATAAAAAAAAAATAAAGGTGGTCCAGCCAATCTAAGACGGTTGACAAGATAGTATTCATGACTAGGTGCTGACTGTGTTTAACTGTTTCATTTTAAATAATAATTATATCTCAATCAGCTCTATTTCAAATAATTAAACAGGATGTCAATTAGTGGAGGCTATCAACATTTCCTAAGTGAATGTCTCGATGCTGCGAGGCATATTATTTCCATCCAATAGCATCCACCATGGATGAGTCATTGTCGAATATCTCCCAACCACAAGTGTAGATCTAACCTAGACTACAATTAATTTAACATACACACTATTTTCACAAGTCAAGCAGATTAGGAAGGCAGGGTAGAATATTGCTTGAGAGCAATAAACAAAAAATATGGAGGAGTTCATATATTGATCTTCAACACTAGAAGGTTAATTAGCACAAATCCATTTCCACTTGTTAGAAGAACAGTCTTAACATTTTTCAGAACATAATTCATAGGAGGAAGGAACATCTATGGATTTATCTGGCAAGCATTTACTATTTACTATTTACTTTGTTGTTTACTGCCCAAAAAAGGTTTCACTGAAGAAGAATGCTTCAAGAGATCTCAAAACAGCACACACTACATGACCCATTACATAAAAAGGGTTTCCTGTAGGTGTAGCTGCTGCACATCCATGACCCTAAATAAATTATTCTTTTCTTTTGCTGAAAGGAAACTGCCAAATAAAACAAGACCCATCACATAAAGTTGTAGAAAGTGGGGTCCCTTGGGTCTGCCGGGGCCCAGATTCAGGAGGACTTGGAGAAGGGATGATCCAAGGATATCCTCTTAGATTCAGGAGCATATAGATTTCTAAAACAGCAGAGGGTATGTAGGGCCTCTGCAACTTTGTTCTCGTGCCTCCTACCAAGCGTTATCTCATCTCCCTGCATGCCTGTAATTTCGTCAGAAGGTTCAGCAGTTTTTTCGACCTACGAATAATTAGTAGGTTGGTGACTTTGGGTCCTTGCAATAAATATGGGCACCCACTGACATCTCCACTGGAATAGATTTGTACTGAGTTCGTTTAGTCTATTTAAGCTGCCCATCTCTGGCCCAATATCTAAACAGCACTTTGGTGATTGGTCCTGTGTTGCCTGGTAAGAAGCATGGGTAGAAGTAGATCTCATCTAACAAATTGGGCTGGACTTTATAGTTATAGTTAATGCCCTCTAAGATACACGGCGGGGGTTTAAAGTATGGAATCAAGCTAATCATATCTATGACAGAATGAATTGATTTGAAGTATTCCACCGTATTGATTATGGTGGTTTATATAATATTATATTATAAATGGGTAGAATCTCATGATTACATGTTTACATAATCTCTATGGCCGGCACTTACACACCCCACCTAACAAAACTTTGAATGGAAAGTATATCATGCTGCCTCGTTAGTATGTTGACCTTCAATTGTCTCAATCCCTTTTGGGTATGTGCTGGCTTGTATTCAGTATCCATTGAGATATGATTAGCTTGATTCCATACTCCCCCTCAAGTTAAGCAGTCCTTGTTGAACGGTTAACTTGTCTCGAAGAATTTGAACTTGTTGTGAGCTCAATGCCTTGGTGAAAATGTCACAATATGATCTTTTGAAGAAATAAATTGAACAGAAAGAGTCTTTGTCGCCACTTTTTCGCGGACAAAATGAAAATCAATCTTAATGTGCTTCGTTCGTGCGTGGAAAACCTGATTCACCATAAGATAAGTTGCTCCAAGATTATCGCACCAAAGAATAGGAGGAGACTTTGGCTGATAACCTAATTCACGAAGGAGAGATTGAATCCATATTACTTTTGCTGTAGCATTTGCTAATCCACGTTACTCAGACTTTGTGCTTGAACGAGACACAGTATGTTGTTTCCATGAACTCTAGGAAATTACGTTGGGCCCAAGATATATGCAGTATCTGCTTGTAGAGCATCGGTCATCTGGACAACCTACCCAATCTGCATCGAAAAATGCACTTAAAATAAAAGATGAAGACGATTGTAGGAGAAGGCCATGGTAAATAATAGACTTCAAATATTGTAGAATTCTTTTTACGACAGCCCAATGACCATCTGTGGGGTCCTGCATGAATGGCACACTTTATTGACGGCAAATGAAATATCAGAACGCGTGAACGTCAAGTATTATAAAGCCCCAATAACACTGCGATATAGAGTTGGATCATTAAAGGCAGACCCAACATACTTGGAGAGCTTGGATTGATTGCAGATTGGAGTCTTCTGTGGTTTAGAACCATCCATGTGGGTTCTTCTAAGTAAATCAATGATGTAGCGCCTTTGTGAGCGAAAGAGGCAATGAGATGACCGAATGGCTTCAATTCCTAAAAGGAAATTTAGTGCACCAATGTCCTTGATTGCAAAAGTGGAGTTGAGGCAGATAATGGTTTTTTGAATGCAGCCCATTCTTAATCCAGTGATGATGATATCATCAACATAAATAAGTATATACACTATGAATCCATGGTTTCTTTTGATGAAGAGAGATGTGTCCGCTTTAGATGCCACAAAACCAATAATGAATAAGAAATGTGCTAAGTCAATGGTACCAAGCCCAAGGGGCTGTTTAAGCCCATATAAAGATTTGTGCAATCGACAAACATGCGTTGCAGATTTTGGATCTGTGAAGCCTAGAGGTTGTTTCATGTAGACTTCTTCCTCAAGTATGCCATGGAGGAAAGCGTTTTGGACATCGAGCTGATGGATAGGCCAATTTAATGAGATGGCAAGACTGAGCACAGTACGGATTGTGCAAGGTTTATTCACAAGGCTAAATGTCTCTCCATAATCTATGCCCTCTTGTTGATTAAAACCTTTTGCAACTAAACAAGCATTGTAACGATCAATTGACCCATCTGCTTTTCTTTTTATCTTAAAATCCCACTTGCAGCCGACAATATTCATGTGAGGCTGAGGAGCAACAAGAGTCCAAGTGCCAATGCGAAAAAGGGCATTTATTTCTTGACACATGCCATTTCGCCAATTGGAATATTTGTTAGCTTAAAAAAAAATACAAGTTGGCTCGGCAACGTCCTGTAAGTGGGTGTTTTGTGGCCAACAAAACTTTAGACTTAAAAATACCATCTTTAGATCTGGTAACCATATGATGGGCCACCGTTGTGCACCGAGTCAACTGACGGTTTGTGGTACCTTGTTGGACTACAGCATGGTCAGAAACCATGTCTTGTACATGCGAGGCATGTGTGAGCTCATCTGAAGCGGGGTTGTAAATATCATGATCATTAGCATCCTGACCATGTGTATGGTTTGAAGAAGCACCATGTGCATGATTATCAACATGTGTAATACTTGAAGCAAGCCCATCTTTAGTGACCGTTGAATCAATGCCGCATGGAACCTCATTACTAGCATTCTGATTGAGAGCAATCGGGTGGGCTGAGTACTTGAGTCTGGTGCAGTTGGGTTTGGTAGCAGGCATGGCTGAATGGGATTGGACACGTCAGCTATGGGGAGTGGAGTATGGAAATGTGGAGTGGTGTTGTGAGAAGATGGGCACAGAGAAAAAACGGTAGGAGGTGGACTATGAACCCAAGACACAAATTGTTGCACAGGCAGTGGAGAAAGGGTTGAATTTTCCAGCAAATGGGAAGGAGCCTTCATTAAAAATGACATGGCGAGAAATGTAGAGGCAATTGGTTGGAAGATGGAGACACTTGTAACCTTTGTGAGATGGACTGTAGCCAAGAAAAACACAAGGGAGAGACTCTGGTAAAAGTTTATTATTCTTATATGGACGGAGATAGGGGGTAACATTTGCTCCATAAAACGCACAGATGGGTGTAATCTGGGGGTGTATGAAGAAGGATTTGAATAGGAATTTATGATCAAGGGTAGGGGTAGGTAGCCGATTCACCAAATAATATGCAGTTTGGAAGGCGTCATCCCAATAAGATGATGGAACAGAAGCACAAGTCATTAATGTTAGGCTAACATCATCAATATGACGATGATGCCGTTCAGCCAAACCGTTCTGTTGCGGCGTGTGAGGACTGTTGATTAGCTTGATTCCATATAAAGCACATGATTTCACATCCTTGTTTTTGGATTTTTGTTCATGTGATTTAACCAGGATAAGTACAAAGGTGCGGCCGACTCTGACTATATTAATATTTGGCCCGACACTGTTATATGAAGTGGTTGCATGGAGTAGTTGGTATTCGAGAGACCAGACCCACTTATATGGCCCAAATCAAATATTTGCTACACCCCATCCAAGGGACCCTTTTCAATTTTATTTATGTTGAGATAGAATCATTTTGACTCTGTACCTAGACTCTTAGTTGTACAACTCTGGCCAAAACTTATTCAATTTTCTTAGCCTGTGAATGAGTGATGAATTGAATTGGGATGAGGTGAAGCATGCATCTATCTTGATTGAATTTTGGAATATTTGTGTTGGTACTTTATTCTGACCTTTTAACCTGGATTACAGTTTAATGCTTACATGGGTCCCAACGCATGATGGGCTGTGACCTTTCCAACACATATCAAACTATCTTTAAAAAAAAAATGTTAATCAACAAAGGCCCGAGATTTAATATGAGCCGCTGAAAAGTTAGAGACTCTGGGCTGAAATAGTCTCATAAACGTGAAGCATGCATCTTAACTTTGACGCTGACCATACGCTATATCCATCTGTGATGAGCTGTGGACTAGCACTGGGACACAAAGGACAAAAAAAATACAGTGAAAAAACCACCCACTCGTACAAACAGGATCCCGACATATAATACGGATGCCACAGGCCACAGATAGTAGTGCGCATTGTGATGGATGAAATGAAATGGAATCAAAGCCCCTTTTTCTTGTCCTTTCATGCTGTGGCTGATTTTCGAGTAGTTGTTATTTCTTGTCTCTTTCTTTATGTCTGATAACTGGGCTTGCCTCTCACCTGCCTAAACATTAATCTTGGGCATGATATCTATCAATGTGTGCAGGTGCTCTGTGTGTGTTCTCTTCCCACTTATATGGTCTTTTTTATATACATGTGTGCGTGCTTTCTAGCTCCCCACATGATGTGCCCGAAAAACAGTTCCTTAGTTTTTTGTTGAATTTTTTCTTCTCATCTAAAATCTTGAGAATAGAAAAGGTTACACCATCTTCATATGTCTAAAATCAAATAACCCCATAGTCCCATCAATCATTGGAGATTTTCACAATTCAGAAATTCTGAAAATTGCAATGAACTTCAGCATCCTCATTGATCATCTTTAAATCAGAGACATACATGCTAGTGTTGTATTACTATTACTTGGGGTTCTTACATGAATGTCTTCGCATGCATAGTCGGATCCAAGATTTTTATTTGGGTGGGGCTGACAATGGTCAATTAAAAAAGTCAACTGTTCTTTCGCTAGACCTTTTCTAATATTAACAATAACAAAAGAAAATCCCACTTATATCAATTGAACAAATTGATTTTCTACATTAATATTTGTTGTGGTGCCAAACTAGATCCCCGTAGACTCATGGAGAATCAAGCTTACCCTCTAGCACAAATTTTATAGAGGAGAGAATCAATATTATACTAGCAAGAAGGAGGCCATTCCTGCAGTTTCAAAAATTCAAGATCAGAAATTGACTTCATAGAATCCTCACTTTTAGTCCAATTGCAAGTCTAGAGGAATTTCTCATTCAAGTACTACATGGATTATGATGGGTCGGAGTAGTTGGTGTATTTCTAACTGAATTTGACATGTTCTGCTATTTAACAAATGGACATAGGCTTGGAATGAATTTGTAAAGTAGTTGAAATTGCTAGTTTCATCATTGAGAAAAAATGACAGGCATGACTACTTAGAAAGCCTGAAAATATCTCCAGATGGGGCAACTAGAAGATTTTTTTCTTCCTTCCCTTACTTTGTTTTCTTCCTCTTTTTCCGTTCTGCTTATAACTCTAGGAGTAAAAAAAATAATGAGACAGAGAGAGAGAGGATGGGGCAATGATGTTTACAGTGAATTACATTGTGGAGACTTTCGCCTGAAAGAGAGAAAAAGAAGAAGACCCCGTGACAAAAATGGAGTTGCAAAGGTGATGAGGGTTCGTGCAGGGAAGGTTTTCCATGTTGGGACCTGGGCCCTTTTGTTATCGGACTCCACAAGGTGGGGCGGGAGGCACTTCAGATTGGGACGTGCATCAAACGGCTCACAGTTGTCTAAAAGAGTTTTTCAAAAAGGATCTGTGGGCGGCCGCACCCGGGTGCTATAACGTTGGTCCACCCTGTTCGCATGGGAATAAAGTATTCATACAACTCTCCCTCTTTATATATTAATTATATCATTATCCTTCTGTCTCCTTGGATGAGTCTCTTGCTAACCGTGCCAAGTTCCAACCAATCAAGACAATGGCAGGTCCCAGGCAAGAGGTAATGGCTACTCATGACATGTTGAATACTAAAAATCATGGTGGTCCAATCCCACCCAAGGCAACCCACAAGTCCTCCTAGTCAAAACTCAAGATTCATAAATCAATTCTGAAACATTGGTCACAAAACTTCTAAATCCGGGGGGATTGATATCCTGATTGTCATTTGTCTTCGAATTTCGTGAACAATAATAAAACGTCGCAGCAGTTTGCAAAAGCTAAGCCCAAGATTACAGAAACCGGTTTTGGCATTGCGGTGAGTCGGTGACTGTGGGAGTGTGGGTGGACAGCTACCGCTACAGCTTCTTGGAAGCTGAGGCTTTTTTTTTTTAACTATTCAATCTAGTATTCTAATCCAAACGACAAGAAGAAAACCTCTATATAAACCCATTCAAGACAGCTTCTTTCCTACCATCTTACTCATTTCATAGGTATTCTCATTTGATTCGTCGTTTCGTTTTCTAGTTTCTACTCTCTGCTCCGTACTTGCTCTGTTGTAAACCGACCGCTTCGTTTACTTTTTCCTCTTTCAAGTGAAGGTAGCTTCCAACTTGATCTTCTCAAGAATCGGTTTTTTCCTGCTATCTGATCATCTTTTGTCAAGAATCGATTTTTACTGCTATGGGGTGATTTTTTTTTTTCCCTCTCTTTTCACCCTCATGGGTTTGATGGGTTTTCTAAGCAGAGATGAAATCGGTTTTTTTTTCCTCGTTTTCTGTTTATCATTGGATGGATTTTTCTTGAATTGATGAGAAATTGTGGTTCTTTTCACTTTTCAGTGTTTGTAAGGCTAATAACTGAGTAGTCTAGCTTTTCATGGAATCAAGATTTTTTCCCTGTTTTGTGATTTTGTTCTTTCATTGGAGGATTTTAGGTCAAGAAAGTCGCCTTCTTTTCCGCATAAAAGAACGGACTCCTGTTCTCCTTTGCAGAAAACCATCCATTGTTTTTTTTTCAACTGATCTGAATCATGTCCAAAAAGTCAATTTCTTTGGTCTCTGTTTATTGGATGCCAGTCGCTTGCAAGGAAAGCACGCCCACGGCCCACCCAATGTCCTATTCAAGCATATCCACTTTCTCTCTCTATCTCTACATTTGACAAAGTTCCCACCGACTTATTAGGAAGTTTGGTTGCTATTTATTTACGTTTTTGCCATTTTTCTATTCTCTGTTGCCGTGTGCATCTGATTTGCACTTTTTCTTCATTGTATTTGATTGGTCGTATTCTTTTTCTTACTTTTTTTGTGTGGTGTTGTTGGATTTTGAACTTTCGTAATTCTAGATGTTCTCATTTAATGTTTGATTTGACTAATTGTCAATGCTTATCTCTATAAAATGGGAAGCCTTTGGGTTGGATATTCTCCTCATCTGCTTTTGCTGTTTTCTACCGTTTTGCAGTGTTAAGGCGTTTTTGGGTTGAAGGGAGAAATCGAGAGAAACCATGGCTGAACGTAGGCTGACTCGTGTTCATAGTTTTCGAGAGCGTCTAGATGTCGCACTGGCTACTTATAGGAACCAGCTGATTTGCCTACTATCAAGGTTTGGGGTCACCTTCTTCTGATTTCAGCTTCTGATGATGCATTTCTTTAGGGAATTTGGATTTCGTCTCTGATGATAATTTGATAGCTAGTAAATGAAGTGCATGTATGGTTTCACGTTTTGGGGGAACCCATGATCCACCTTTATGCAATATCATGTGATAAAATGGAACTCTGGTTTTCCACACATCCCCAAAATCTTAGTTCTGCCTCCAACTACTCACCTCATCAGAGTCCTGCTTTTTCCCTACATCAAAATGTGCAAATGATCAAACCCAAAAGAACTTGATGTTCAAATCTTGGTTTGGCTTGTCTCTGAAGAGGGAACCAAAAAAAAAAAAAGGAGCCCCGGAATTTCATTTATGCTTGGGTCAGCCAAATGTATGTTTTATTCTTCTGTTTGTTACAGTTTCAGCAATTACTGACTTAAAGTGCAGAGTCTGGTTTTGCAACATTTCTGAGTAGGGTTAGGACATCTCAGTCTCACATCAGTGTTTCTAATCCTACTGCAACTTAAAGACCTTTCAATCTCTTTGTACTGTGGTCTGTGAATTTTCTGTCAGTGTGATACTTCAGCTTGTCTGCATTTTGTTTTGCCCTTTTTATCCCACTGTAGGACTCATTGCAACGGACTACCAAGTCACATGATACTTTTAGGATGGATGTTTTGAAACTTTTGGGTTTTGCAGGGTTTGGAACATTAAATGTGTAGTTGATGTGCCTAGTATCACTTAATGTCTCACATTAGTCTGCTAATGCACTACTTTTTTTTGGAATTTTTATTTTTGCTGATCCTTTTAATGAGTTTGGTCCCTACTTGTTCTTGCTACCACTCAAACTTAATGTAACTGATTACATCAACTATTTTATTTTGTAAGGATGTGAAAATTCTTGCTGCATTTGAATTCATTTGTAAAAATGAAGACATCAAAAACATTTGACAGTTATAACTTAACTGGAAAGATTAATTATTTTGAAAGTCTTTTGTATTCATTTCATTGCGTCTATTGATATTTTAGGTATGTAAGTCAAGGAAAGGGAATCCTACAGCCACATCAACTGTTAGCTGAGTTTGAAGCTGTAATACCTGAAGAAGAGAAACAAAAGCTGAAGGACAGTGTATTTGGAGATGTTTTGAGAGCCACACAGGTAATGGCATTTCACACCCTCTGAGTTGTTCATTTAACTTTGGAGATCTTTATTTTGTCTCAATATTTTACTATGTTAATGTGATGCAGGAAGCAATAGTTGTTCCTCCATGGGTCGCCTTAGCTGTCCGCCCAAGGCCTGGGGTCTGGGAATATATTCGTATTCATGTAAATGATCTGATTATGGAGGGGTTGACTATTCCTGAATATCTGCATTTTAAAGAGGAACTTGTGGATGGAAGGTATTTGCCATTATTTTGACTGAAAATCTACATATGAAAGACGATCAAATGTGTTCTCTCTCTCTCTCTCTCTCTCTCTCTCTCTCTCTCTACTATTTTAAGGTGCTGCTCTCTCTCTTATGCAGCTTCAATGGTAACTTTGTGCTGGAGTTGGACTTTGAGCCCTTCACAGATTCTCTTCCTCGACCAACTCTATCAAAATCCATTGGAAATGGTGTGCAGTTTCTTAATCGACACCTTTCTTCGAAAATGTTTCATGACAAAGAAAGCATGCATCCACTTCTTGATTTTCTCCGGGTGCATAGCCTCAAGGGGAAGGTAATTACCCTTTTATCAATCTTATTGTGTTTGCCTCTTCTATTCTTTTTATTTTTTATTTTTTCATAATTTATAATATTCACATTTTCATTTGTTCTTTACACGCGCGGCACTCACACACACATATAGAGAGAGTAGTTTATCTGCTTATATTTCTTAGTAAAGTGCTAAATAGTACTCTTGGTTCATTAATGAATTATCTGTGCTATATGCCATAAACCTAGCGAGCTCTCTTCTTTTCACTCACAATGTCACAATCCTACTGGTTGTAATATTGTATATAAATCATTTTGGTATATTGTAATTGTAAGTATTGACGAAACTATTCTTTATTGCTTCGTTATACTAACAATTCTTTATTACTTCGTTACATTATGCAGACAATGATGCTTAATGACAGAATACACAGCCTTACTGCTTTGCAATCTGTTATGAGGAAGGCAGAGGAACAATTGACAGTGCTTCCTCCGGAGACACCGTATTCAGAATTCGAACACAGGTATTTTTACATTTTACCTTTTTTTTTTTCCTAAAATAAGTTTTGGTTGAGATGTGAGTGTAACATTGAATAATCCTAATGTAAATTGTAAATTGTAAATCAAAGACCAAAACCATAGTTTCTAAGATTGGATACTGTTGAATAATGTTCTTGCACATCTATGATATCAGGTTCCAAGAGATGGGTTTAGAAAGAGGATGGGGTGATACAGCGGAGCGTGTATTGGAGATGGTGCATCTACTATTGGAATTGCTTGAAGCACCCGATCCATGTACCTTGGAGACGTTTCTTGGGAGGATTCCGATGGTGTTTAATGTTGTAATCCTTTCTCCCCATGGGTATTTTGCCCAGGCTAATGTTTTGGGGTTGCCGGACACTGGGGGCCAGGTAATTTTGTTGTAAGGTTTCACACCTCTTGTTTCACCTCTTGAATATAGAGTTTTTTGAGTTATTGAAAATTCTATTTGCAGGTTGTTTACATTTTGGATCAAGTTCGTGCCCTGGAGGATGAGATGCTTCTCAGAAGCAAGCAGCAAGGGTTGGATATCACACCTCGTATTCTCATAGTAAGGACAATCGCCTGCATTTGTAATGGCTGGATTGTTAAATATATTGATTGTTTCCTGACATACAACAACCCAAGTTGAACTCCTAGAATTTGGCATTCTTTTCTGAGTTTCTAGTGTTGTGGCAGTTGGATGAATGTTTGACCTTCCCCACTGATGTTTCTGTTGTGGCCAATCCAGGTGACTAGATTGCTCCCTGATGCAGTAGGGACTACTTGCAACCAGCGTCTCGAGAAAGTTCTTGGAACAAAGCATTCAAGCATTCTGCGGGTCCCCTTCCGAACTGAGAAGGGTGTGGTTCGTAAATGGATCTCACGGTTTGATGTATGGCCCTACTTGGAGACATTTGCTGAGGTAAAGTTTTGACAGAAATTATCCATTTACTCTCTCCTTTGAGACAGTCTAATACACCAATCATATACACTTGTGATCAATTCAGCTTCTCAAATTTCTATCCTTTTATTAGGATGTTGCAAATGAAATTGCTGGAGAGTTGCATTCGACACCAGATCTGATAATCGGCAACTACAGTGATGGAAATCTCGTTGCATCTTTGCTTGCACATAGATTAGGAGTTACAGAGGTTTGTACACTAAAAATTGTTTGTCATTAACACTGTTGCATAGTTGTTGCACAAAAATTGACTCTTTTGCCTTGAATATCTTTCTGATTATCTTCTTTTTGTTTGCTGATGCAGTGCACCATTGCTCATGCATTGGAGAAAACAAAGTATCCAGACTCAGACATATATTGGAAGAAATTTGATGAGAAATACCATTTTTCATGCCAATTTACGGCTGACCTTATCGCCATGAACCATGCAGATTTCATTATCACCAGTACATACCAAGAGATTGCAGGAAGGTATTCTCTCTCATTCTTCCTTGTCCCTAATTTTGAAAAAAAGGATTCTCTCTCATTCTCTTCATTATCCCTAATTTTTATTTCTTTAAAGGAGTTCTATAGATTTCAGATAATCTCTTTATCCTTTTTGCATTTTGGTATATAGTTCTTTTTGCTGTGCTACTGTTCTTAAAAAAGGCGATAGCCAATAAGTATTCTTGTTACTTTTTTGGGGGTTGAAAATCTGTGTTTGGAAACTTGATCAAATGAGAAGAAATTTAACCTGATTGATTTTGCTTAGACATGGTCAAAGGTTTTGATATTTACAAGTGGAATAACTTGATTGATCGCTTGCAAGTGGAACAAAAGAATATTAGCACCTCTTGTTCTTTCCTTTCTCTTCAATATAATTTACAGTTATCAATAAAAAAAACAAAAAAAGGAAAGAAAGAAAAGAATATTAACACTTGCCAAATGTGGAGAACTTGGATGTGGTGCTGAGTACTCGACTAGGTTTCAAGTTATCTAGGATTTGGCTCTTGTCAAGTTCGTCCACACTTTAATCATATTTTAAAAACTTCTTACTTTCCTTGATTGGACTGAGTCAACATGGTGGATCACCAAGATGAGTGGGTCAAACTTTAACCATGTAGTTGGTAGACTTGCTCAAGCTTCTTAGCTGAGCGACCTTCCTAGTCAACTTAAATTTCCTAGTTTTTATAGTTTTGATTCATCTCTGCAAGTTTCCTTGGTGTCCTTTTTTCTTGTCATTTTCCCCCATCCTTTTTGTGGTTGTCAGCATGTGGATATTTGTAGTGAACTATATTATCAGATGAGGTAAGACTGAAACCAAAGATATTGGTTAAGGTGAGGCTGAAACCGGCAGACATAACCATTATCCTTAATTAATTTTACTTGCCTGGGAAATGCTCCTCACCACATCTATGTTACCCCACTGCCACTCCCCCTTTCTTTCCATGTATTGATGCCTTCCAACTGCACAACAATGGGGGACTTGAATTCTGCTTGTGTCTACTGAATTGAATATACTTTATTGCCGTGAACTTTGCCCTCATCTTTTTTTGTGCTCTTTTGTGTAAACTCTTGTTTTGCATTTTCTTTTGTGTTAATTGCATTCACACTAGCCATCTTTTACAATGTCTTTTGTTTACACTTGGGGGATGTTTGTACTCTTGTAATTCTATACAGTGTAAACCTCCTGAGTTTACATGTTTACTCGTTGAACTGTTTTTGATCCTTCAACCCTTTACCATGTAACTGTTTTGACCTTCCAAGAGTTCAACAGTAACTCTAAGGATGCATTATTATATTGTTTTGAGAGTCAAGAAAAAACAATCCCCTTGCAAGTTGCAAGTACCTGAGTTAAGCAGAAAACAATCCCCTTGCAAGTAGCAAGTATCCAGAGTTAAGCAGAAAACAGTCCCCTTGCTAGTTGCAGGTATCCTGAGGCCCCTTAATCGAATGTCGTTATAGTAGTATGCTTTACTTTTTTTCCCCTGCACAAATGGTCTTATTGGATTTGACTTATGTTTTCCACTTTTTTCAGCAAGGACACTGTTGGACAGTACGAGAGCCACACTGCCTTCACTCTCCCTGGACTTTACAGAGTTGTTCATGGGATTGATGTATTTGATCCCAAGTTCAACATTGTCTCGCCTGGAGCGGATATGGCTATTTATTTCCCGTTCTCTGAGAGGCAAAATCGACTCACTGCTCTTCATCCAGAAATCGAAGAGCTGCTTTACAGTCCTGTTCAGAACACAGAACATATGTAAGTATTGGGTTATCTGTTTTCCATATCTTTTTAACAAGGGCACTCATTGTTGAGAATGGCATCTTACCCTAGTGGTAAGATGTGTCAATTCTCACCTGGCTTTCCAGTGATCGACCCCTGGATATGCTGTCTTCCCTCACCCGAGGGCTCCCTTACCTTGCCCAAGGGCTCGATGGAGTCCCAGCCCCCTTAGCTGGGGTACGAAAAAAAAAGGACGCTCATTGTCTGCTGTACTAGATATCATATGTAAGGCACCACTTTTGGGAGTAGAAAATGGATGTAAATGAGTCGGATCGGAGTTAATGTGGATCAAACTGACTGATAGTATTTATGGGTCTAAATTTGGATCCAAGCCAAACTGATCCATTGTGTCATCAGATCAGACTCAGTATCTGTAGAGACCATAGATATGTGAAGTTGGCCCCCGGCTCTGATGGTACCCCATATCATATAAGTTAGCCTATGTTTTAGTGATTGAGACAATTGGCATGATTAGACCAAGGATGAGAGATGCTCTGAATAATTTCTTGATTAGTAATTGCAGCTGTCAAATATGAACCCCTTTATCTGGACTGTTCTGTTTCTTAACTGTCTATGTCTAGGCCATTAATTGAAGTGTTAAGAATTTCTGCTCTTGTATCTACAATAGAGGCTGATTCGATTACTCATCTGGACCACCATAAAATGGGGTCCACTCTACATGACCTGATCCATTATGACTGCATAGTTCTGCTTATAATGTTCACATGTTAATATTTTCTTACAATCTTATGGGCATGTTGGCATGTATAGTGATATTTTTTTTTTTTTTTTTGCCATTGGGATTATTGCAGATGCATGTTGAAAGACCGGAATAAGCCTATTATATTTTCAATGGCAAGACTTGATCGTGTTAAGAACCTAACTGGGCTGGTTGAGTTTTTTGGCAAGAACACCCGTCTGAGAGAGCTGGTTAACCTTGTAGTGGTTTGTGGTGACCATGGGAAGGAGTCAAAGGATCGAGAGGAGCAGGACGAAATGAAAAAAATGAAGTCGCTTATTGAAACATACAACTTGAATGGTCAGTTCAGATGGATTTCTGCCCAAATGAATCGTGTGCGCAATGGTGAGCTATATCGCTACATAGCTGACACGAAAGGTGCATTTGTACAGGTAGACTACATTGCTACATGCTATATTTTGTTTGGATAATATTGAGTTTATATATAGATATAAAATCAAGTCTGTCGATACCTGATTTGCTTAGATGGGAAAAAGATGATCATCTACTGCTGCCTGTCTATCCTATGTCCTGACCTAGATCTGAGTTGATTAGCAAGTTTTTTAGCTCTCGCTCACACACACATTGAGAGAGAAAAGGCAAACTCTGCTTAGGAAAGTTGATCCTGAGCATATTGGAATGTTGCTTGTGATCTGTCTGTCTATAAAATCAGGTGTAGAAAAGTATGGTCTGTGTGTCTTCTCTTTTAAATTACTGGAAGTGTAATTACCCTTAGTATTACATACTATTCTTTGAATCTCTGTTCTATGAAATCATTGCTGTTAATTTCTATTTCTATGTATTTTTGTTGGGATCTTTCTCTCTGGTTCCAGCCTGCCTTGTATGAAGCTTTTGGACTCACAGTTGTCGAAGCCATGACTTGTGGTCTACCCACGTTTGCTACTGTTCATGGAGGGCCTGCTGAGATTATAGTACATGGGGTTTCAGGCTTCCACATTGATCCCTATCAGGGTGATAAAGCTGCTGAGCTTATCACTGATTTCTTTGAAAAATGCAAGGAAGATCCAAGCCACTGGGACAGAATCTCACAAGAAGGGCTGAAGCGCATTAATGAAAAGTAAATGAGATGCTTATTTTCACCTTTTCTTATGCAATTTTTAATTTAGGAAAGACATACAGCTCTCTACTTGGTATCAATTATTCATTTGGGCAAGCAATCTGTACTGCTGGGTGCTACTTTCTAGCCATCCTGACCATTTATCTTGTGGGTCTCACTGTGGAAAGGCAATGCTTCAGAAAAGTTCACCATCTGACAGTCCTATCTGATACTTGACTTGTAACCGTACTACTAGATTGTAAATAATGCAGTACCACAAGTGGTCAACAAATCAGAAGATTGGGATTCGTTGAGTCATCATTGCATTTCCTAGTGTGTACCACCAGATGCTTGTTCTTTTCATTGAGATATGCTCCCACCTTTACAGAATGCTTATTTGAGTAAGACACCTGTAATCAAGGCCGACCACTGTATAAAAATCATTTTATGTAAACCTCTGTTGTTGCCCCGTCCATATTGCAGGTATACATGGAAGATCTACTCTGAGAGGTTGATGACACTGGCTGGTGTTTATGGCTTCTGGAAGTATGTCTCAAAGCTTGATAGACGTGAGACACGACGTTATCTTGAGATGTTTTTCGCCCTTAAATACCGTAAACTGGTATGATCTCCTTGGATACTCACTAGTACGAAATATGTTTATGAAGAAGCTCAACATGTTTCAATCTGTGTTCATATGCATTTTCTGGATGTTGACAGTCTGGACCAATGTTTGGGTGAGTGTTAGTGTGTATTTTATGATCTAATGCTTTTGTATGCTTTCATGAATTGCAGGCTCAGTCGGTCCCTCTTTCTGTGGATGAGTAGTATCACAAAGATTGGAGCTCCTCTCTCTTTTGAGCTGGAGCTGTGTGTGTGTGTGAGAATGTGTGTAGTATGATTTCCATTGTTTTGCTTTGAATAACTGTCGTTCTGTAGGAATTGTTGCAACTATTCAATAGATTGCAATAGGATGGTAGTGTTCTGTTTACTCCTTCCATAAAGAATGGACTATGATTTCACAGTTTTCTGTTTTCTGGTACTTGGTTACTTCTATGTCATGATAGATCTTGATTTTCAATCAAATGGCTCATTTTGCAAGATCAGAAAAGGAAATTGAAATGGATTTCCTTGATGTGTGGCATTTTTAGCTTGAGGCTTTGTCACCTGCAGTGCATATACCTTACAGGATCACGTTGTTATCTTCAACATCAGTCTCATCCATCTATCTAGGATTGGCATAAATAAATGTTCTTTAGAAAGTACAAATATGGACCTACAGTGAAACATGCATGGCCCATGGTTAAACTAATGAAGTCATCTAAAAAAAAAAAAAAAGAGGCCCATCTTCCGTCTCCCAATTATGCTTCTGCAGTCCATCCCTGGAAAGGCTTCACATTGTTCATCATTTGTGGTTCCTCTCATTTTAGACAGGTCCTATTCCATTTGATGCCGTGGCCAGCAAAATGAAATGCAAATTTTGCCTCTATTTTGGCAAGACATGGTGGGTTTCTGATGCCATAAGATCAAAGCCATCAAAGATTTCATCTTTCTCTGTGAATCTTCTGAGTGGGTGCATCTCATATATAAACTGCGAAAGAGCACTTCTCTGAATAAGTTCTGGAATGAGATGGGACCTGCATGAGATGTATGAACATGGGACAGAAGACATTAGAATAATGATTGCTTTTGAAACGGGAAAAAAAAGAAGGCAGTTTTATACCTTGTGTTCCTTTTTAAAATGGACGCTTTTACTGAATATAATCTCTCTATAGTCAAAACCAATCATGCAGTCCAGAGCAACCTACATTGAGTTACAAATTAGAAGCAAAATTAGGCAGACTTGGAAAGTATCTTGAGTTTTGAGCATGTACAACTGCATGTGCAAATGGATTAAACCTTTATCTTCGGTAGGGTGACATGCAAGATGCGCACAAGAGCTTTGATATCGCCTGTTACCTGGATCATGACCAGGCTTTTACCAGTGTAGCCCTTGGAAGGATCACCATGTATTATCTGACTAACATTTACTTGATCAAACATGACTTGAGTCTGCACACTCACATTCTTGCTATTAGCAGGTTGATAAAACTCAGGGAGCTTAGCTACTCCTACAGGGATCCCCCTATAGAGTACACAAAGCTGTGAAGGGCTATACCTTATACCAATCTTATTGGGGTTTTGAGCATTGAACAAGAGAGAGAAAACAGATGAGGCATAAATACTTGAGCCATTGGTGGCATTGAGCCTAAGCGAATCCAGCCGGAGAGCCTGCAGAGCAAAGGTGGGCTTTCTGGGCTTCAACACAAATACAATAATTAGTGCAGCCGCGCCCAACACCATTAAACCGACAAGCAGGAAGAGAAAAAGAAAGTAACAGCACCCCCTGAAAGAACAGCTCAGATCTTCCTCCTTATAAAATGAGTATTGGTAACTTGGCTTCTCAAATGAGTCCTGTGATCTAAGGTCCATTTGTAACCAGGCAAGTTGCCTTTGTATTATGCATGTTACTGTTATGTCCCATGGAAATCACCTGATATATGTCAGAGATGAAGAATGTGACCTTACCTTGGAATTAAGCCATGTGAGAAGCACAAGTATCTCTCTCTTCCCACCTCATTCTTTTCTTAAACGTACGTTTGAATCTTTCTTCTACGGCATCTCCCTCCATGGGGGTAAGAGGTAACTCCTTTACCATGTTCTAAAGTGAAGTTATTTTAAGCAAGTTGTCTGGAATCATTTGGGCGGGCCTCACCCACTCCCAAACGAAATTGTAATCTTTGAAGCTTCCATAGCAAGATGGTGACAAACGTGGGCTTGAAAGGATGCCACTGTTTCTTAGTATTCTCAGGGAAATGAATGACAAAGGATCTCCCTTGGTATAAAGCTATCAAAAGCGCGCTATAAAAGAAGTACAATAAAAATAAGGAGGAAGAATGGTATAAAAGCCTTATACCACACAAATCTCACGAATGATGGACAATATTATGAGCTATGATTGGGCCCAAGGGCGGATTCAGGGCGCGGGCGGTGGCCGGTCACCCTAAAAAAACCTTCATGACCTTTTGTTGGCCATAACCGGGAGATTTTATTTTTCCTTTTGTTGTTTTACTCATTCAAAGAAAAAAAATGAAAAGAAGGCAGTAAACTTCTTGAGCCCACTGTGAGTAGGCCCCATAAGAATGGACACATTTTTATGCACAGCGATCATCCAAACCACACACGATGATCTTCATATTGGACCAAAATTTTCTCTCGCCGACGCAATTGACACCGTTGAATTGAAAATGTTGGAACCAACAAACTATATTTCCAACATGGTTAATCTAACAGAACCACTCACTCGCCCTAGTTGAAGAGAGAATTGAGCCAATGCCAATAAAGGTAGTGTGGTGGTGCCAATGGCTGGTAAGCATTTCTTCGAAACTTTAGAGGGGCATCACCTATCTATGATCCACTGTCATGTAAAAGAGCCTTGAGCATGGCATCCCCAAAGTTCAATTGACACCTATCGTGAGCCCCACTTAGATGTATGCCTAGTATTTGGATTTTACGGATTATTCTTATTACCCTAGTTTATCGGGCTTTCTGACTTGAGTGTTGGTAGAGTGGCAGGTTTTCTCTCGACTCTTACGTGGGAAACCCGCCCCGAACTTACCTCGCGTGCGGTCGTGTGAGTTTAGGGGTGCCACCCGGGATATTAGTCTTGTTGTGTTAAAGACCTTAGTGACACCCTCGACTAGAAGGAAAAAAATAACAGACCAACTAAATATCGAATAAAGTTCAGGGTCTATTGGGCAGGCCACATGCCAAGCCAATTGAACTTTGGGTTTTTTTGCTTTCTTTTTTAAAATTCAGCCAAAGGGGCTTAGACTCGAGAAAAAGAGTGACATATCCAGTGTTTGAACCTCGAACTGCCAGGGAAGAACTCACTCTCCTTACCAGTAACATAAGGAACCATTCTTAATTGAACTTTGTGGGTTCGAACCTTGTAAGTGAACCGAAAGTGGTCTTTACACAACCTTGGATTGTAGGAGAAAATTTTTCTTCAAGCGTGTGGAGCAGGGCCAAGCAAAAAACTCAGGCCTTATTATAAATGGGTCGGTCAGACGGGGCTTTGACTGATCGTTGACTCCACAGCCCACGACTACATTTTCAGGATCTCACACGAGTGCAAGTTCAATTTATCTCCAAAACCCTAAAATCCTCTTCCCTACAAAAGGAAGGGTCTCGCTCTCAAAAGCTTCCTTCGAAACCCTAATCTTCGATCGCGGAGAAAAACCTTAAGGAGGCGGAAGATGGTATAGTTTCTTCGATCTTCCTTCACTTTGTCCTTCGTCTTTCTAGGGTTTTTGAATTTCTAAGTGATCTGATCTTGATCTGTTTTCTGATTCTCTGATGGCAGGGTATAGATCTAGTGGCCGGTGGCAAGAGCAAGAAGACGAGGAGGACAGCTCCCAAATCTGATGATATCTATCTCAAGCTCATTGTCAAGGTTCGTTATGGTTAGGATTAGGGTTTCTTTCACTTCAACCATCTCTACTACTTCACGGTTATTCGCAAGATTTCAGCTAAGAAATGAATGATTTTTGGTGTTTCTGGCTATGTACCCTCTTTCTGTTTATGGGGCTTTGATTTTTTTTGGAAATGTTGGAGTTTCTGGTTTTTCTGTTTGTAAATGTGTAGTGTTCGTCTTGATTTGTATGCTGATGGTCGAATTATTGGGGTTTGGACTTTCCCATTTGAGGATTTTTTTGAAGCGGTCTGGATCAATGAAATGTGTAGATGTGAAAACTCTAGATTGAATGAAACTCGAAGCAAATCGGGAAAAGCACATTGTCTGGCTGAGAAAGTTGGATGTTAGTTGCTCAGTCAGCTAGTGGTCAGCCGGTTCTACTGTTTGTTACTATAACCGTTGATTTGGTGGCCTTGTCTTGTGTGCATAATGTAGTATAAGTTTCCTACAGTGGTTGGTTCATGGATCATTTGCAGTTAAATTTAAGTGGGTTGGTTGATATTTATTGGATAGTTAAGATTGTCCAAGGATAGTTTTAGGGTATGATCTTGAAGAAAATATGAGTTGCAAGAGGAGGGAACAATGCATCATCTGTATTTTTCTCCCATTTCAAATTAAGCGGGTATGAAACCTATTTTTCGATCTAGGAGGATTTTGGATCCAGATCGGTGAGAGTATTTGAATCCGGTTCCGATACGTTGACATATTGCTTGAGTCAAATTGATATTTGAGAGTCTACATGGCTTTAATTTTACACCATTTAATAGCACCACTTGTATATTTAAAAAAAAAAATACTTTGAAGCCCTTTTATTCAATTAGATGAATGCACTCTGCCTGCTATTTTGGATCCGGATCCAGAACCAAATCTGCTTCTTCCAATTGATAAGGATCCAGATATATCATGCTGGGTCTGTGTTGGATCCTGATTTAATCTATAATGACGGATGTGTTTCTAGATTCACCATGGTTCCACCCTAGATCCAACCCCTTTACATCCCTAGAATGGGGCTGAAGGAAGAATCGTGGGTTTGTTGAACCAAACCATTATTTCTTGTGTGGTTTTGAATAAGGTGTTTTTGTTAGGTTGAGACTATATATACATATATCAATTATTATTGTGATTATTGTTATAAAGATTGATCCTATGCAGATGT
Source organism: Umbellularia californica (assembly GCA_028538565.1). Lineage (NCBI taxonomy): Eukaryota > Viridiplantae > Streptophyta > Magnoliopsida > Laurales > Lauraceae > Umbellularia > Umbellularia californica. The sequence continues at coordinate 3,641,641 of JAPQWN010000011.1, read as the reverse complement.
CCTCATGGGAACTCCCTTGTATGGTTTACCATTGGCACATTCACGGCCTATATTTTCTTGGTCTAGGTCATCCATATTACAAAGTATATCCGCCATTGGATTGACTAATATGTGAAAAATGACATCAAGTTTCGATCTAAGTCCGTCCTCTTACTTCTACACTCATATTGATCCAAAGGTGTACGTTGCTCTAAATGAAGTGAAATTGGCTGAGTTCATATTGAAGGAAGCCTGTGGTTTGAATGGCTTTGATCGAGTAATTATGGGCCACTCGTGTCAAACTAACTCATCCACGTGGGAACTTGCATGCAGACATCAGCATTTGATCTCACACACGCAATGCTCATTCTGTATCTACAAAGCCTATTTTTGGATTTCCCCAATCGGGCACTTTGTATTGGTTTCAGAACTTGGTTGCCTATCAATATGCAGATTTGAAAACCCACGGCCAGATGAATGATGCAATATCATATCACTGACAAGTGACAACAGATGGGCTACTCTAACTCACAAGAACTTGTTGGTGTCCATGAGAGTTGTTGGGGATAAGCCAATCACCTGTCCATCAGGATCTATAACACCCAAAGGATACAAATTCTACATGAAATCATAAATAAGAAGAGATACTTGCATGTACCCATAAAAACTACTAAGAAAGGGTTAATAGAAAAGATCTGCTTTGATAGAAAATCGAAGAGAAAGGAGGGGTCTCCTTTGCTTGGAGTTTCTAGTAGGTTTCTCTTCTTTATCAATGGTGGGTTGGAATCCAAACATGATTGCTTCTCCTCCACTAATAGCAAGCTTACTTGATTTGTTTCTTGATGTAACAAGAAAACCAAATCAGGACAAAAACAATGAGAAATGAACAAACCCATATCCAGGGGGCAGAACTACAATGCAGTGACGCTGCATTGTAGTATTGTGTAGCGCCCTTGTTAAACACATGTGCGGGTCCTACTTATTGAAAACCCAAACCGGTTGCATTCACTAACACCCATTGTAGGGATCAACAAATAAATTGTTACTCAAATAAGGAGGATAGCCACCATTGGATTTACTTTATCTTGAACATTTGATAACAAACTTTACTTCTTTTCTTTCCAGATATGGAGGGAGTCCCTCATGTGTAAAATTCAGTGATAAATCTAACGGCTGGCGCCCCTGAAATTGACTTTGACTTTATTTAGATACAGTGAATACAATGGGTGTTAGGGCTGGTGACCGGTTTGGATTATGAAAAGGTGGGCCCCATACGTGCATTTAAGAGGCTTTTGCACCCTACTAAGATGCAGTGACTGCATTCTCCAAGGATGGAAAAAATGTCTTGTCAAGTTGTCATTCTCCTGACATAAATTAAGTAGATGACAACAAAGTACCTATTAAGAAATAGGTAATAAGTGCTTCCAAAGTCCGTCAGCTCTCCCCTCAAAACCATAAAAAAATAAGGAACTCTTACCTGACTCAGATGACTCAACCATGGCCGAGTTTCAAAATTCTGCCAGAGACACATCGTTATGTATTTTATACTACTATCTGCATGTGCTTTATGGTAACACTTCATGATGTTTTTTTTTTATTTTTTTATTTTTTTGCAAGTTCTTTTTTTCTTTCTTTTTTAAATTTTTTGGTTAGATCGGAATGGGAAAACAGAATTCATGTAGCTGACCGCAATATAGTTGGAACAAGGCTTTGATGATGATTATGGTTTTGGTTAATGTTTGCATACTTGAATTAAATCTGTGGAGAAACTTGCAGTTTATCCTATGTCACAATATTTTTTGGGTTTAGTAGTACTTCCTCTATCTATCTATCCATGCATCTATCAATCTACATGCACATTGTGCTTCTGTTGCTCTTTTAATTGAATATTCTTATCGTCATTAAAATTTCATTTTTACTTTATGTGTTTATTTTGATATTGAGAGCTGAAACTCTTGAGGTTGTGGGTTGTGTTTCTTTGGTGGATCTGTATGTAAGTTTTGACCTTTTAGATGTAAAAATCTTGTATTTGTTTATTTGCTTACTTGATCATTTCACTTACAACACTTTTGTTTTTCAAATTTCCAGCTTTACAGGTTTCTGGTTCGGAGGACAGGTAGTAAATTCAATGCAGTTATATTAAAGAGACTGTTCATGAGCAAGGTCAACAAGGCTCCACTATCGCTCTCCAGGTTGATTCAATTTATGAAGGGAAAGGTACAGATGATAATATCTTTCTTGAATTAGAGTGATGCAGGATTATTTGTGTCTTTAATATAAAATTCTTTCACATATCATTAAAAATTCATTTAAAATTATTTTGAGCATTTAAATCCAACCAACCAATTGAACAATGGCTCCTCCTAACTCATAGATGCATGCTTTTGATGTATCGATGCACAAGTTTAGAGAAATGCGTATTCCATATTAGAATAAAACTAATGATTTGCATGATGGTCTACTTTATTAATTTCATTGCCGACTTCATCTTCAAAAGGTTAATGCAATTTTATCTTTTAATATATTTTCTTGAAAACCCAGGATGATTGTTGGGAAGTCAGTTCTGTAATGGTGCAAAATTTTGTACCTTGGTTTCATAAAAGAAATAGTTTTTGCAATTTTTAAAATTGTGAACAACTATTGATTTGGTATCCTTTGTGGGAGGTAATATGCAAAGTGTTGATCATCATGTATCAAACCGTCCTGTACCAAATACTTCTTTGAATTCTTGTTGCAAGGACCTTCTCTAGGAGGTTGCTGCTTTCACTTTTCTCTTTTGATTCTTGCTTCCACCTCCACTTGCCATCATTCATACCAACATTTTAGAATGGTTTGATCTTTAGCTCTCTTACAGGTGTATCCCTTCTAACCCCCCGCGCTCTGACGATTCGTTCTTGTTCTACTTGGTTCAGACATTGGGGTTAGTGATATAAGTACTTCCATAAATATCATCAATTTTAGCACCTTATTTGACCAAGATTTTATGAAATGCATTTTGATATTTAAAACCTTGATATGATTTTCCTTGTTCCTTTTTCTTTCTAAAGCAGCCCGAGTTGTATAAAATTTCTGATTTTAGATCTTTGTAGTCAATCCACTGGTAGTCCAGTGGTGAGGCATCTCCCTGCCTATAGATACAACCAGGATCGAATGCTTGGTCTTTTGGATAGGGGGCTTGGGTAGTGTGTGGGTGTGTATGTACCAAACCAAACCAAGCCTTTTCCCACTAGGTGGGGTCGGCTATATGGATTTGACGACGCCAATCGAATCTGTTTAGGGCCATGTCCTCCGTTAGATCCATGTAGGCAATGTCATGTTTAATAGTTTCTTTCCAACTTCTCTTGGGTCTCCCTCTCCCTCTCCTACTCCTGGCAATCTCTATGCCTTCACACCTTTTAACAGGTGCTTCCATTGGACGCCTTCTAACATGGCCAAACTATCTTAGTCAATTTTCTCTCATTTTATCTCCAATCAGTGCTATTCCTACTTTGCCCCTAATCTCCTCGTTCCTAATCCTATCTCTCCTTGTGATCCCGCACATCCATCTTAGCATTCTCATCTCTGCAACTTCCATCTTCTTAACATGATTATGCTTTACTGCCCAACACTCTGATCCATATAACAATGCTGGTCTTACCGCCACCTTATAATACTTTCCTTTAACCCTGAGGGGGACTTTCCGATCATACAAGACCCCCGAAGCACTCCTCCATTTGGTCCACCCGGCCTGAATCCTGTGACTTACATCAGTATCAATCCCTCCATCCTGTTGCACCATCGATCCAAGGTACCTAAAGTTTTTTTTCTCTACAATCTTTTGTATGCCTAAACTTACTTCTATGTTACCAAGTGTCCTACTTTGGCTAAACTTGCACTCCATATATTCCGTCTTGCATCGACTTAGCCTAAACCCTTTTGTCTCTAACGTTTTCCGCCATACTTCTAGCTTAGCATTCACTCATTCTCTCGTCTCATCTACTAAAACAATGTCATCTGCAAATAGCATACACCACGGCACCTCATCCTGAATATGTACCAGAGCCAAAAAAAAAAATCTTGGTAGGTTTATGATTGTCCATAATCCCAATGCGATTAAGATTCTCTCTTTTATTATTTTGCTCATGGATTTATTTGTTTGCTAAATTCTGACTATCATAATAATTTTGTATTTGAAGGAAGATAAGATTGCAGTGGTGGTAGGCTGCGTTACAGATGATACCCGAGTTTATGAAGTACCTGCATTGAAGGTGACTGCCTTGAGATTTACGGAGACAGCTAGAGCTCGGATCCTGAATGCTGGAGGTGAATGTTTAACCTTTGACCAACTCGCCTTAAGGGCACCCCTTGGACAGAACACGGTAGGTGAAATCCCACTGCTTAATCAAGTTTCTATTTGTGCTAATTACAAGCGCACTACTCTCATCTGTTCATTTGTCATGCCCACAGGTTCTTCTCAGGGGGGCTAAGAATTCTAGAGAGGCTGTGAAACATTTTGGGAAGGCACCTGGAGTACCCCACAGCCACACCAAACCCTATGTCCGTTCCAAGGGCAGGAAGTTTGAGAAAGCTAGGGGCAGGAGAAATAGCCGTGGCTTCAAAGCTTAATACCAGTGGGTTCTATTTGTCCTACTTTAAATGCATTGGTAGTGTGGTAGCTTCTTCACAATTTCCTTTTTACAAGGTACAACATTCAAGGCAGTTGTCTGCAGTTTTTGTTGAATTATTTTTTTTTTCTACCCTAGGGTTTCATTTCATGTGAGGCATCTTGTTGTTTGGAGTTTGGACTTCCAACTCTCCTTATCATCCAAGCATGATGCTACTACTATTATTAGTGATAATCGATGTTCCTGCCAATACAAATTTTAGAAATAGTTGGTGGCATGCATGGGCGTCAATCCTTTTGGAAGCTCTCTGGGCTTGTTATCTTCAGTGATATCCTCATTATTATCATCAAAACCTTGCTTCGGCTGTCTGAGGTTGGATTCATGAGTTTACTTTTCTACTCAGCCCTATGCAATTGGCCTAGTGTTACATTTCAATTGAGAGGAAAGATAGCAGGACTTCAGAAAACACAAATGGCTATTATGGGTATCAACCTGTTAAAAAGAACATGATACCATGTACTTATGTATTGAGAAGCGGTCTAGTGAGGTTTGTGAGCAAAGTTGATGGGCCCACCTGGATATGTGCCAATTTGGACCAAAATTGGTCCACTGGTAATGAGTGTTACTTTTAACTTGAAGGTCTTAAGGACGGAGATCCTGGGCATCTGTGCCGACACCACTCAAGCATGAGTGTGTTGGCAGGGGAAGCTGCTTGTGAGAAAATAGGATTTTACCATTACGTATTTAATCCATATAAAATAGTGGGCCATAAATCTCAGAAGTTTAAGCTGGAGAATTCCAAAGGCGCCGAGATGTGCGTCTTGCCATAAAATGATGAATCAATGCAGCTCCTGCAAGACAACGCCGCCGGAAAGGGGGAAAAGTCCACTGGCAACTTGACCTCTGGGAAGGGGGCCGATAAGTTCAATTTTGATGGAGCTTATAGCAGCTCGACCGAAAATGCAAGTATCGGAGGGTTAGCTAGAGATGGCTATGGAAATCTGATTATGGCCTACGAGGGTTAGCTACAGATGGCTATGGAAATCTGATTATGGCCTACACGTGTGAGGTTCGTGTTCGCGGGGCCTCCACCACCTTACTCATGCATCCTCCTCGCCTCTGATGATTGAAGGAGTACTTGGGATATGATGCGCCCCTCTGGCAGCGGGGTGATTCTAAATACACCCTCCAATATTGCTGTGTCCACCTACATCCCTCTTTTCACTGTTCACATGAGAGGGATGTGGGTTTGTACAGCACTTAATGGGGTGCGTTTAGAATCACCCCCGGCAGCGCACAATGCATATGCTGCTTCCTTCAAAATGCAGGCATTATCTCTAAACTGCCTCCTCATATCCATACTGTCTTTCAGGAAGAAAAGTTGCGAGCAAGGGTTTATACAAGGGCCTTCTACACTCACCTGGACAGGTTTCCACAGCCTCTGGTCCATGTTGAGGCAGATCAGCGCCAGAGCATGGGGAGGGCTGGTTGGCAGCAACACAGCACACAAATGATGTCACTCGCCATTACTAACTGCACTTGCCCACAGCGAGGCCGTCACAGGCACTGGTGGATTTTTCTGTTTGTTCCACCTCGGTTTTGTACTCAGGCCTATGTTTGCATTCTGTTTTTCCTTTCCTTTACGGTTTCTCTGTCTACGCTTTTTGTATTGACGGCCCCAGACGCTCGTCATCCAACAGTTCGTTTTAATATCATAGTTCCTATTATCAGGACAAGGGAAAAAAAAAAAAAAAAACTGACGCAGTCCGGATTATTTGGGTATTGTTTGTGGCCAAATTGATCCCTTTGGCCCACCTACAGTTGTGACTGGGCCTTGTAGTCACGATCACAGGCTTTGAAGGATATAAATTATTAATTTTCTTGATCACCGTCAATTGATGCAAATTGATCCGCATCACTTACTTATCTAGGTGATCACGGTCTTGCATATGTAATTAAGGCTCGATTAATAATTAGACCGGGCTTGGAATAAGTGATGGAAAGCCCATAGCCCGTCCCGGATTTTGTAAGAAAATTTCATGTAATTTAATTTAATTAGTGCTCTAATGCCCACAAAAGTGATGAAAAGCCCGATTCAGTCCAGCCCGTTTGATTAAATGGGCGGACTCTGGCCTAACTTTTATGGCCCGTGCCATGCCTAGGCTAGTGTTTCTAAAGCTGGGCCAGGCTTGCAGATGTCTTAGTCCGGCCCAGATCGGCCCATGAACACCCCTATTTATAGGAAGGCATGTTAGTACCCTCTCCCCGCCTCTTGCTATCTTGTATGTCCCATGATAGGTGGCAAGGAGATGGGAAAGCCCATCTTTCTTGAAAAGTAGTAAAACCTAGGCTTTCATCTTTTCCGATGCTGAAATCAGCGGAAAACCGGAGAATGACACTTTTCCTCAGTTTCTTCAAGCGGAAAACAGGAATATATGACTTTTCCGCTGTATAAATCGGCGGAAAAGATGTATTTATGGTTTTTCCCAGGCACATGCTGCGGAAGCGCTGTAAATGCAGTTTTTAGGTCTTCATTTATTTTTCTTTCTTTTTCTCTGGGCCGACTCACGGGTTAGTTCCATTGGATGTGGGTCGGCTCTAGATGATAACGCATTAGCCTACATGATTAGCAAATAAGTACATTAACGTGAAAAGAATTAATCTAAACAATACGTGAGTGCAATGTGATCATATGGGTAAGGTCCACTCATGATAAGGTCCTACTCTCACAAATCTATATCATCTCGGTTTTTTAGAGTGGGTCCTTACAATTTTAGAGATTATGAGGTTCCTTTGCAGGGTTGAAAATGGGTATCCTATTAAACGAGAATCCAAAGTCTCTGATTCCGAATTAAGTAGGTATGGAATTGACTTTTGGATTCGAGAGAAATTCGTATTTGGGTATGTGCATAAAGGATCCGATACATTTTGATTTGGAACCGGATCATCATGTGTTTCTACCTAGAATCCTGATCCAGAATGATTACATTCAAATATTGAAAATTCATATACATTTTAAGGGCATACATAGCTTAAGCTTTATTTGTTTTCAAGAGATTACTTAGCTTTAATCATATATATATATATATATATATATATATTTAACAGCCCCACTTGTATGAGAAAAGTATTTTGAAGCTATTTTTTTATCTGATAATGTATTTCATATTTAAGGTCCACTTTCTCAAACATATAATTTAAAAAAAAAAACCACAGATTTGAGTTTTTTTTAAAAAAAAAGTAGTCTTGAGAAATTCTGAATATAGATCTGTTTCAAATATTTGGAACACCTGAATATGAATTATGTGATTTACATAAAAATGAAGTTTGTGTTATAATTATGTCAAAAATCAAGTTTGAAATTGAGGTTGACCTCATTATCATCACATTTTAAGAAATTCTTTTTCTATTGAAGTGTAAAAGCATAATTATTTTTAAAAAAGAACATTTATTCTTTTGTTTGGGAGTGCCTTTTTATTTTTTAAAATCTATGTTTCACAAATTTAATGCTTTTATTCTTTAAAATCTATGTTTCACAAATTTAACGCTTAGAATTGAATCAGGCTGTATCATATATAGGGTTGTAAACAGGTCGGTTCTAGTCTTGGTCCATGGTCAACCAAATTGGCCCTAATATGTGAAACACATGAATATTCAAATGTTTTATACCTGCATAATCTTATGGTGGGGCCATCTCATATTAGCATCAACTTTGATTACAGTACATTAAAGAAGGAAGGGGGTATCTATAAATTTTAAAAGTTCAAATTGTCAAGCCCACTTTTACTCAGGCCTAGGTTTTTTATTTTTGAAAGATGTTTATATTTTTTAAACCTTGTTACTCTTATCTATTATACCTCTCTTAACTCTTATCCTGGCAACACTACCTAGGGATGATACCTAAAAACCAAAGGCCCGGGTGGAAGACCAAAATTGGACCCGTTTTGAATTCGGGTAATGTATCCAAATAAAATTTACTCTTTTTTTTTTTTTTTAATTTCGACTCGTGGTCGTGGGTCCTTTTTTCTCTTAAATTTAATTTTAATATTGGATTGTCTATCATTTAAAGTCTTCACGTTTTTCTTTTTTTAAAAAGATGTGGTGGTACAATAAAATCTTGTCATCTTATTTTTTTTTTTTTTTTTTCATACTATGCATAATTTGGTAAATTAGTGTATTTCTTTCCTTTTAAAATCCTCTGAAAAATGTGGGTTATCTGAGTGGGTCACTCAATATGAATCTTGAGTAGGGCCGTCCACTAGTCACTTAAATGCCTGAATTGCCAATGGACTTAACCAAGAAATATGGGTCTACACCCAAAATTAGATGAAGTAGGAATTGCCAAAGGTACCCATTTAATGGAACCTGACTCAAATCCAGTTCATGAGATTGTATAAATTTTTCAATAAAATATGCATTAAAGCCCCGGCTGGGAAGGAAAGTGTATAGACATAGTAGTAAATACTATACCTAGAAATTTTCTAATCTCGGAACTATCATATTCTTCAATCTTCATATTCTAATACAATGAATCCACAAGAAACGAGATTACCCTACAATCTCTCCACTGAGAAGTCGTGCGAGAATGAAAACCTCATAATTAAGATGATCCTCTTAGTATATTTAAGATCGTTTCATCCTCAGATTTAACAAAATCTCATCATACATGCAAAGACTGAAGCCATCATTCATTCCTACCACCAACTTCCTCATTCTTTCAAGTAAAACCCAACTTCCTTTCAATCTGTATATATCAGTATTTTCATTCAACTTTTCTTCTTTGTCCATTGCTTGGAATTCAACGGCTTAATCTCTCATTGTCTTTCAGAGGTTTGATGCTTTTCTTTCTATGCTAATTTCAAGTTTGTCAGTTCTTTTCAATCTCCATTGTTGCATTATTTTATACATTGTTCATGAGGAAATAACCTGGGTTTAATTAGATAGTTCACCAATATATACAAGCATTCGAAAAACGGTGCCCACCAATCCATTTAGGCATACATGCACTTAGAAGTTAGAAGTAGTTTGTACTTTTCTTAAGTTTTTAATATATTGTTACCGTTACCGATCAAAAAAAAAAAAAAAAAAGAAGTTAGAAGTAGTGGACAAAAGATAAAGAGTATATATAGTTGATCATAACACCTACACCGGATTCAATGAATAATACACGACTTGGGGAACAAACTCAATATTATGCCATCAGATTAGTCAACCACTAGACTAGATTGGATTTCTTTTGAGATTCCAATCTTTTGAGATTTCATTAATAATGACAGAATAGAAAATATAGATTGGTGTTTGTAAAATATAGGAAAGATTTAATCATTACAAAAAGTTGTGGTATAATAAAAATAAAAGGTTAGTTTGATAGTATCTTTCCTGACATGTTGAGTTTTACAATTTAAATTATAGTTTTGAATTTACAAACTATTCTAGCCTTTACTTTTTTACCAATACTTCAATTTTCTTATTTGGGTCGGATATTGCTTTCATATTGGATTATACATTTTGTTTTATTTGTTTTTGTTTTTTGGCCCGTGTTGGCATGGGTTTCTTTCGCTAATATATATATATATATATATATATATATCAAGCAAGGGCGATTTATAAGCAATATTAATCTCAATTTTACAATATTTTGACTGAAGTCCAATCGTTTCGACTAATGTCTAGCTTTCTAAGTTGTAAGTACATATCTCAACGTTTCCTATTAGAGTCCACATATCGCTTGTTTCCTATATATAGAGAGACATTTTAGGGATTTAAGTATCTGTAAGGTAAACCTAGATTTTATGGATTTAAGTATCATCAGGTAAACCCACGTTTTCGTTTTTCCCTTTTTTTTCTTCTTAATTCTCATGCACATGATATCATCTTTCAATTCCCTAATTTAGTTTAATATTGATTTTACATTTTTCTAGGAAAGTCTTCAAAAAAGTGTAAACTTGTAGCTCTTTTAAAATAAAAAAATGACATGATAAATTGGATATTTCGAAACAACGTAAAAGTTTTTCATAATTTATTCAATCAATTTTAGGTGGTTTCTCTCTGCCACCAGCTAATTTTCCTTAAAATGACAGAAATACCTTATGAAAGTATTAAAAGAGGGCTTTAGTCTCTTGGAAGTTTTTCAAATAAATATAAAACTTTTGGAGCATTTTCAAAAAATAAAAATAATTAGAATTGAGTATTTCATTTATACAATTGAATATTTTGATCATTTTAGTTGCACGGTGACCGTAAAGAAACACTAGAGTGGACTTTATTAAAAGAACTATGGAAAACTTTTATACCGGTTTGAAATATTTAATTTTATATCTATATATATATATTAAATTAGCCAAAAGTTTATACTTTTTTTAAGTTTTTTCAAGAGACAAGAACCCTCTTTATATGCCTTTATAAGTGCATTTCTATAATGTTTTAAGGAAAAGTTGGCGATGAACCACCAGAAATGACTTGATTGAAAAAACCATAGAAAATATTTAAAATATCCAATTTACCATGTACTTTTTTGAAAAAGAGATACAAGTTTTATACTCTTTTGATTTTTTTTTTCTATTTTCTATTATGTCTCGGTTTCATATTTTATCCATACCAATAATGCTCATAAACTATTTTTTTATTTTCTTTTTTCTATACGCACATATATTAAGTACACAATATTACAATATTACTGTACAAGTATTTGGTCCTGCATTTTTGCGCCGGCACAGACCCTTTACTCTGGTCCAGGTTTGGGTTCAGGCATTTAATTTAGATCAATGATGGATAGAGATCCTATAACTTGAAACTGGATTAAGAAAGGGTCCTTCTTGGTAATTTGAGTTTGGGTCCAGGAATGGTATAGATTCATTTCATCCACAAGACAAATGATGATAGATGAGCGGTGGCAGTTTTAGAAATTCAAGTCAGTGGGGTCAACAAAAAACTTATTTTTCACAAATCGAATAAATTTGATCTTACCTTTATCAACATCTGTCATCTACTTTTGATAATATTAGGGTTTTCTCCTTCTCATACGGGGACAATTCCGTATTTAGAAGTTAAGTTAGGGTAAATGAAGATTTACCGACAAAATGTCTAAAAAAGAGAATTTTCTTTAAAAAATAAAATTGGGCCCATTAGTTTTTTTTTTTTTTTTTTCGTCTTGGTAGATAAATGACCCACTAACTTAGGCATTAAGTGGGATCAAAAGCTTCCCATAACTTCAATTCATTAAAGAGTTCTTTTTTATAAATATTTTTCCAAATCTGAGTGAGGTCAATTGACCCCACTGGAATCCATGTAGTGCTGCCCATGTAGATGAGAACAAGAGAATAATGCTTAGGCCCATCATCATCATCATCATCATCATCATCATCATCATCATACCAATTATATTTGGTCAGCTACTTGAATTCAATTTTCTTGTTCCAGTCTGTCCCACTGAACAGTCTCATTATTTATGTTGATGGGATAAACCCACAATCCTATATGGATTGAAAATGATCTGAGACTAAGTATGCGCATCTTTTCTCCTACACAGAGTAAATCAAAACAAAAATTGGAAACTCCATCCCAACGAGAGAAAGAGAAGAGAGAGAGAGAGAGTCATGGAAGAAGCCCACCAACTAGAGAACAACTCACTCTCATCTGAAGAAGTTAAAGACTGCAGTATAACCATCCAAGAAAGTATATACAAATCATTCAATCAACAGGCCTATGAAACAGGTCAGTCTTCGCAAGTATATCCCATTCCTACTCAATACTGCCCGATTTGCATGGAACCCAAACATCCACATGAGACATTTGTTGTCCAAGGCTGCTTTCATGTCTTCTGCTTGGATTGCATCCGCGGCCATATCACTGCGAAGATCGAGGAGAACATAACAAAGGTCAGATGCCTACAATGGGACTGTGAGAGGGAGCTACAGATTGAATCATGCGGCACTATTCTGCCGCCGAAGCTATTGGACAGGTGGGGGAACCTTCTTTGCGAGTCGGCGATTCTGGAGAAGACAAAGTTCTACTGCCCTTTCAGGGACTGCTCGGCTCTGCTTCTGGCGGATCATAGAATTGCTGTAACGGAGTCGCAGTGCCCGCATTGCTCTAGATTGTTCTGCGCGCGTTGTAAGGTTCCATGGCATTCTGGCATTGGATGTAAGGAGTTTCAGAAGCTCAAGGTTGACGACAGGGAGAGAGAAGATATCATGGTGGTGAAGCTTGCTAAGGAGAAGAAATGGCAGAAGTGCCCCAGATGCGGCTTTATTGTTGAGAGAATTGAGGGCTGCCATTCCATGAAATGCAGGTTGTCTTCTTCTATCCCTGTTTCTCACTTGCTAAGGCCTGTTTGGATCCTCTGGTTGCCCAGCAATCATCAGGTGATATGAAACTCTTTTATGCTAAGGTTGGAAAATTCGTGACTCGGACTCAACTGAACTCGTCCAATGCCCAAAAAAAAAAAAAAAAAGTGACTTGGATAGAGTCAATACAGAGACCCGGAAGTCATGATTTTTTCAAAATTATTTTAAAATTATTTTAAAATAAATCCATTACTTATAAAATGTAAATATACGTTTATTTAGATGCATTCATGATAATCAATTAAAATTAATAAATTTATATATTCAAGAAAAGTACTACAATAAGGAAAAAAAAAAAGATATTGCACATTACATAATTTGTTAGTTCAAATATCAAATGTGAAAGATTCAATGTAATTTTCAAATTACAATCCAGTCATTGTTGACTCCAAACCTCATGCATAAATACTTATAAATGAACTTTAATTATTTAAAATTAGATATGCCTATTAAATAGTTCCAAATGCAAACAACTCGTTAAAATGAGATGACTCGGCCTAGTCTTCCCTATTTTTTACTTGGCCCTTCGTAAAAAATAAATGACTCGGGAGAGTCAAGAGTCAACTTGGAGAGTTTTCCAACCATGTTTTATACAATGAACAAAATAGCTCTTTAATGCATTTCGATAGTGTGAGTTGATTACTACATGGGATGTGGTACTTTATCAACATTCCTCCTCACGTGCAGGCTCAATAGATTTCATGGACAGGCCTACCACGTGGGCTATACAAAAACAACGAGATCAAAACCTACTCTAATATCATGTGAAAAAGCTTGTACCAACCCAAAAAATTAAGCTGATACGTGAAAGGCCCAAACACGTATATGAAGCTAGCATTGTCAAACGCATTATTTAGACAATGTGGAATGTGGGACTTTACCAACAGCAACCAATTAAAGGTAATGAGTTGCATCTTGGTTAGAGGGCATCTGAGTTTTGACAATCAATGAGTTGGTTTGGGTGGGGTGGGTTACATAAAAAAGTATTGATTTCATTTGAAGCTCACCCATGTATTGATTGAGTTAAATTGTCAAACCAATCTTGAATTACTGTCTCAAGTATGAAAGTATGGATTCAACCCCTATCTATCCCATTTGTTAGTTGCATTGAAATTGCTAATTGGGAGTTGAAAGCCTCTGTTACCTGGTCAGGTTTCGCTAGGTTTTGCAGGTGGGGTCAAGAGTGACCACTTCTTTCAAACTTGATTAATTCTCTCCACGGTAGAAATACATCATAGTTGGTGTTTTCATGCTTCTAACAGCCGCTAATCTTTCCTAATTTCAGGTGCAACCATCGTTTCTGCTACAGTTGTGGTGCTCAGATAAATGCATATCTTTGCTCAAAGTGCTCAGTGCTTCCTATTGAGCTTGCTCCAGCTATTTTTTATTCTATTATCTCAACTTTGCTTCTTTTTCTTCTTCTTTTTGTTGTTGTTAATTGAATCTTTTCACAGACAAGTCTATTTTTAGATTTGTCTATTTAAGAGCCTATATAATAGAGGGATTTGGTGGTGTTCTTGCTATCAGTATCAGGGGATTATTTCAGGCTTTAAGGACATATTTTTTGCATTAAAATACATATGAATTGAATACATTAGGTGGTTAAAAATAAAGATCAAAGGTGAATTTCCAAAAAATGACCATCAAATAGCGTCTTCTTTTGATTTTATTTTCTTAAAAAAAAATGTAAATTTATGTTCATTTTTAGAAATACAACTTTAATCTTCCTTTTTAACCACCCTATTATTCAATTCCTTTGTATTCTAATGCAAACAAATATACCCTAAGAAATACTATTATTATTATTATTATTATTTGGTAAAACAGTAAGTCAAGCATACAAAAAAGAACAGACCAAAAGGAGACTTGGTTAATTATCTTTGGATTAGTTTGGAATGGATTCTGAGACAGAGCTATGAAGGCATAACAAGTGACAAATAATAATAACAAAAGTCTTCTTAGCTCATGCTAACATGCTGATTTTGGGAGCAAGGAAATGAGAACCACATGTGCTACTGACTTGATCTTAATTCATAGAAACTGTACAGTATCTTGAACCAAAATCATTAGGAGACATTTGATGAAAAAACTTGTTGGTATTAGCAAGAAAGGACACTCTCCAAAATGAAAGGATCCTAACCGTTTAGTTGATATGTTAAAAGAAAGAGTATCAACACATTCATCAACTAGATATCTATATAAGACAAAAAGAAGAATCCCCATAATTGGATGGCTTGGACTTTATCTCTCAGTTGTCCTTCTGATTATGTAATTTGGTTGCTGGAGGAAGTATGTCATTTTATAAAAAAAAAAAAAAAAACCTAGCACACTAGCACACCATTGAGATTCTTATACTACCGGCAAATTATGAGCATAAAATTGCTATCCAAGGATCTAAGAATGGCCAACCCTCTATCTCTCTTAGCTATGATTTTGCTATTCATTAAACAAACCATCGAAGATTTAGCTTCCAAATTCTTTTTGAATATTTAGCTATTTGCAATGAAATTAATTTTGATAGATTCCTTATTCACAAAACCTTTTTTATTTGGTGGGACCCAAATGCTACATAACACATTTAAAAAAAATTGTAACCAATTAATAGGCATTGGTGCTATTTCAAAGTAAAAGACAGGGACGAAGATAACAAACGGTAATTGATTGGTTAATTATTCTTCATCATCATCACCAAAAGCCTTCCCTCAATTAATTGAGTCTTGAGTATTGTTTATTTCATTCCGTCGGGCAGAGCCATGCCACAATGCCGCTCCCTGCGACCGCTTTAAAAACAGACCCGCGGGCGCGATGTCAACTGCCGTATAAAACATTGAGTTGTGCATTTTCCATCACTAATTGATTTTAGAAGGAATGATAGTTCAGTGGGTGCATAAGATCCTACAAGTGGGGGGCAATGTTTCAGTTGTGCCTCTTCCATTACGAATTCTTTAATAAATTGCACTTACTCAAATCTATCATGAGAAAGCTTGATCATCTAAAATTCACTTTTGGTCTAAACAATTTAGCAAGGAAGGTGATGGGTTCTTCACCTTAGAGAGAATCCCAAACGAAATTACTAATGCCTGGGAAGTGAGAAGACATCTCCCTAGTGATTAGATGACGATATTTGCAAAATCAGAATTTCTAAAACCCAAAACAGAGCATCTTGTGCAGTATTTTGGGGGCATTATCTGGTAGGCCAAATCCAGACCCAACCTTTTCATATCATTGGACTTGCTGGGGTGGACCAAGTGGGGCCACAACCAATTTCCTCCAAGTGTACAGTGATGACCCGAACATGGGAAAATCTTAGTTTTCTTTAATTTCTTTTAGTAATTAATGTTTGAATTGATTAGGAAACTCATCCTGAGACTTTAAATTACTGTAGGAAACCAATTACAATAGGAATTCTAGGCATTGAAGATGTTTTTAGCAATATGCAAAACATATATAGTGGTCGACGACTGTATGGATAGTCATGCAGTGTGTTTTCTTTTCCTCTCTCTCCCTGTGACCGCCTGCTCTTTTAAGGTGTGTTTGGTATTCTTTTGCATTGCTCCTTTCCTTTGTTAAGTTGAATTCTAGTTTTCTATTTGTTTACTGCATATTTGTCATGTCCATATATATCTGTTAACAAAACATGCTAAATCAATGGTTTGTAGAATGACTGCAATGACAATATCTCAAAATCAAAAGTTTATAGAGCGATCTCTTAAAACTTAATTCCTATTGACATAGGTCCAAGTATCTATTACCTTCCAACAGGAAAAGATGCCCAGCAGGCTTGAAGTAACAACCAGAAGAAATAAGGAACGTATTCCTTTTCCTTCCTACCATTGGAGAAAAGCTTGCTTGACAATGGAAGCTCTGTGGTCTTTAGTATCATCACCACCGCAGTTGTGGTGGGCCACTATATTCAAAGAGGCAATAGATAAAAATCCAGGGTGATGGACCAAAGTCCGGAAATCATTAAATACTTAATCTATAGCCCTCTTACATTGTTAGCCCATAGAAAAAGTTGCTGAATACAACTGGGCCTTGTATGAAACCTAACCCCCAGAAGTGAAAGAACCGGGTAGGAGCCAAATTTGGACCCATGTCTAATTTGGGTCATGTACTCAAATAAGATTTGGGTTTGGATTTTGGAAATGGGCACATAGATTTCATATCCGAGGACAAAAGTGGCCAATTCTACAAAAAAAAATTTACTAGAGTCTAATTATTTTGACTGATCTCTCGCATAAATTTCTTAATCAAGTCCTTTCTGGTGGTTTCTCTGTCACTGGCTGCTTCTTTTAAATGACAAAAATACCCTTATGAAAGTACTAAAAGAGGGCCTTTTTCTCTTGAAAAAATTTCGAAACAGTATAAAACTTTTTTCTCATAGTTCAATAAAAGCTTCGATAAGTGAAATTTTTCTTGAACTATGAGAAAAAAATTTATACTTTTTTGAGAATTTTCCTATTTTCCATTATATCTCAGTTTCATATGTTATTTATGCCAATAATGCTCAGAAACTATTTTTTTCTTTTTTTTTTTTTTATCCCTGTCTCAATTTAAAAATCCGAAGTTAGATTTTATAGGGTTTTTCATGTGATATTTTTTAATTTTTTTCTCTTGCTCAAAGTGAATTACTATACCCATGTCATTGTCGTTTTATTTCCCTGAATACTCACTTGTAGTTGTATTTAAACAGTTAAGTTTAATAAAAAAATTAAAATATAAATAGTTTTTATTTACTACTATTAGTTGCATCCTTTTGTTAGTGAGTTGGGTTGCGGTTTTAAATTTGATTATTAAAAATTTGCATGTAAGCTTTATGGATGCATTGCTCGAGTGAGGACTGAGGATACTTTATTTTGAATATTCTTTTTATTTTTTTCATATTCGTTTCTACAAATATTGGTTGGACTGTGCCAGTGAAAACATATTATACGTGCATATATTAAGAACATAGTATTAGTGTACTACTAGTATTTGGTCCTAAAACAGATGATTGAAATTGAACTTCGACCTTTTTCACATCCATTATACATGGATTCTTCAAAATGGAAAATCTACTGTGTCATGTGATATCTAATATTTCACTTAATTTGTACATGTAAAATCAATCCTTCAAAATGGGAATATGTTCACGACATTTTTCAGTCGTATTCATATAGTTACTATGCGGCATCGGCATCATAGATTGACATCCGCTTCATGGCTTTAGACTAGATGTGACTTCCATTGAGACACCTTATCCAATCATTTTCCAAGGATCCTGGTATCCTTTTCTTATGTGGAGAGAGGAGCTGGAATATAGACATGAAGAGTAAATCCCTTTGTCGTTTCTCAAAATTCTTCTTTAACAAATAATTTAAGCGAAATGATCAAGCCCAACCCAAATGACCTAGTGGGGCCCACTTCAACTATCTTTATGCATCAATGGGTGAAAAAGGGGATTTTAAATGACTAAAATACTAGGCTAATTAAATGGTTATTATCATCAAAGTCAAATTGACCGATGTTAGAGACGAAAGAGGTTAGTAAAATACAAAATGACATTATAAGGGAAGGATAATTTCATCATTTCACGTAAAAATTATGGAGCCGACTAGGTTTAAACAACAAAAAGTCTACTTGTCCCGAATTTGGTATCGAATTCGGGACCGAATCACCACGTGGCCAAGGCTTTAAACAATGAGAGCATTTGCTTTTAAGGGAGCGGGAAAAACTTTTGAGAGCATTGAACAATTCGGTCCCGAATTCGGTACGTAGAAGTATCTTTAAACAATTGCCTAAAACTTCGATACTTTCTTAAAATAGTCAAATGACCATGTACTTTTTTAAAATGAGTCATATACTTCTTTTGAAGTTTCCCCATGAAAATATAAACTGCTCATTAATTATACGCATCTTTTCTAGTGCAGAGAGCTAGTAAATCAAAAGAGAAGGTCATGAAACTGTATCCCAGTGACAAACAGAAAAGAGAAAGAGAAGGTCATGAAAGAAGACCCAGATGCTCAAATCAGTATCCCAGTGAAAAACAGAAAAGAGAAAGAGAAGGTCATGAAAGAAGACTCAGATGCTTAAATCATGCGCATCAGAAAATAACTAGAGAACAACTCACTCTCATCTGAAGAATCTAAAGACTACTTAACCCCCAAAGAAAGTACGAACTACTTATCCAACTCAATCCCAAAAGCAGAAAGAGTGGAGAAAGAGAAAGTCATGGAAGAAGACCCAGATGTTCAAATCATGCCCGTCATAGTACAACTAGAGAACAACGCACTCTCATCTCAAGAATCTAAAGACAGTTTAGCCCCCCAAGAAAGTATCAACTACTCATCCAACTCCATCCCAACAGAAGAAAGAGAGGAGAAAGAGAAGGTCATGGAAGAAGACCCAGATGCTCAAATCATGCGCATCATAGAACAACTAGAGAACGACTCACCATCATCTGAAGAATTTAAAGGCTGTTTAACCCTCCAAGAGAGTATATACAAATCAATCAATCAACAGGCCTATGAAACAGGTCAGTCTTCGAAAGTACATCCCATTCCTACTCAAGACTGCCCGATTTGCATGGAGCCCAAACACCCACATGAGACATTTGCTGTCCAAGGCTGCTTTCATGTCTTCTGCTTGGATTGCATCCGCGGCCACATCACCGCAAAGACCCAAGAGAACATAACAAAGGTCAGATGCCCACAACCGGACTGTGAGAGGGAGTTAGAGATTGAATTGTGCGGCCTGATTCTGCCGCCGGAGCTTTTGGACAGGTGTGTTGGAAATGAACAGAATAGCGAATGCTGTCAAACAGAAAAACCAAAACAATAGTACCCGGCTTCTGCAGTTGTGTTTTGTTGGCGGATGTCGTCGAGCAGCAACGGTAACAGATCTGCGACCGAGGCACATCTGATGACGCTTTCTTTAGGACGAGTTCCGCCCCTTAGGATAAAATCCAGGTGCGAAGGTTCTCAGCAGAACCGCCCCCAGGATACAACGGCCTTCCCTGATTCAGGTCTGGTCGCAACGCAGCCCGAAAAATAAAGACTCCTCTCTTGTGTTATGCTCAGTGCTCAGAGGGAAAAAGCTCGTGAAAAAGTAGGAAAACTTGTATCTAATTTTTCTCTAAGACGAACCTAATTTATAAGCAAATTAGTGTCCGTTGGGCCATTAATCTCAATTAATGCACAACGTTAAAACCTCAATAAACCTCACGCACTTATGGATTTAAATGAAATACAAAAAAGGGCAAAAGGATGTTGTATCTATACGGGTCCCTCTAGGCCAGGATTTGCACCCCCCCTGCGCACACCCGGTTAAACGTTTTCCGGACCCAGGACCTCGGGTCAAGCCTGACTCGCGTGCGCGCATAGGACCCATGGCAAAAGCCTACAAGAGTATTTAAAATGTAAAGGTATGAAAACACATATAAACCATCTTCAAAAGTTGAACTTTAACAATATGGGATGGGTTATTTTTCAATAGCCTACACTACCCATAAAGCAAAAGGTACTAAAGGACAAAACACTTTTTACAAAGAAAACCTTGAAATGTTTTGAAACACCAAAAAACCCAACAAAGTGGGGGAACCTTCTTTGCGAGTCGACGATTCTGGAGCCGACTAAGTTCTACTGCCCTTTCAAGGACTGCTCGGCGCTGCTTCTGGCGGATGATGGAATTGCTGTAACAATGTCCAAGTGCCCGCATTGCTCTAGATTGTTCTGCGCGCATTGTAAGGTTCCATGGCATACTGGCATTGGATGTGAGGGGTTTCAGAAGCTGAGGGTTGGAGACGGAGAGAGAAGATATCATGGTGTTGAATCTTGCCAAGAAGAAGAAATGGCAGATTTGCCCCGGTTGTGGGTTTATTGTTGAGAGGACCGTGGGCTGCAACTATATGAGCTGCAGGTACTCTTCTTTTATGCTTGTTTTTCATTGCTTTTCATTTGCTACTAAGGCCTATCTGGATCCTCTGGGTTTCCCTGGAATCAGTTGATGTGAATTTGTTTTATGACAATGATTAAAACAACTGTCAATTATGAGTAACTCAGGTTATCTTAATGCATAATCCAATTTACTCACAAACCAGTACTCATTTGTACTTATTTATGAAGACCCAAATGAGTGCCACTTAAATTCAGTTCATGGATTTGGATAAACTGAGTCACAATCAATTAAAGGTAATGAGTTGCAAGTCATGAGCACGTGTATAAAAGTATAGTGACTTGATTACAGGGCAACTGAGTTTCATCTTTCAATAAGTTGCTCTGGGTGGGTTGGAGTGGGTTGCATAACAAGCATTGATGTATAATTTGAAGCTGACCCATTGAGTTAAAATGCCAACCCAATCTTTCATTACTGCCTCATGTATGGACGTATGGACCCAACCCCTATCTATCCCATTTGTTAGTTGCATTGAAAATGTCAATTGAAACCCTCTACTACCTGATCAGGTTTTGCAGATGGGGTCAAGAATGACTACTCCTTTCACTAATTTGTTTCTCTCCACGGTAGAAACACATTACAGTTGGTGTTTTCATGCTTCTTTCCTGATTTCAGGTGCAAGTGTCTTTTCTGCTACAAATGGGGTGCTAAAGGATTGCATTATTGCTCATAGTGCGACAAGTGGAGAAGTAATGGAGGTTTTTTTTTTTTTTTTGGCTAGAAAGTACTTGAGTCTTTTCACACAGAAATTTTTTTTTTTTTTTTAAATGGTAATGGTAGATTGGGGTAAACATATGGAAAATTGACCCAATCTATTATGCCAATGGGCCACTGGAAGCGTTTTCTGTTAGCTTTTTCCTGTGTCCTTAGATCAGTCACCTAACCAACTTCATTGGTGATGTTACTGTGAGACCAACTATCGAAGATGCATGTATGTTAGAACTGATGCAAAGAGATGTGAATAGTGGGGTGGAATGCAAGGAAAGGTCTCCTTGTCGATAAGGGTCAATAAAAAAAAAAAAAAAAAAAAAAACAGTCCGTCAAATTATCTTAGATCTTGATTTAATAACCCTAATATTTGGTGGTATTTTAACCATAAATTCTTTAATACTCGATCCCACAGTGGTTGAAGGTTTGATAAGAGTGAAAGTAGGCCTGGTATCGTTTATTGGGGGTGATGATTAAAAGTGGCTGAGTTAGGCTCCTCTGCTTATGTTATAGCTCGTAGGAGAACATTTCTCTTAGATGGTGAGCCCCATATCTGTTGACAGTAGGGTCAAGCGCTTCATTTGGACGTTCCCACATGAGGGCATTTGTGATGTGGCCCTGGTTCACACCTTTAAATTCATTGGGTCCCTGCTCTTTTGATAAGCCTTTCGCCTCCTCAACCGTTGGATGGGAATGTCCTCATGTGAACGTTCCTACATCTGTACGTGTAATTAGTATCTACATGAAATTAATCCAATCTTGTATAAGATTTGAGGTTAAGATAAATACCGAAATTGTTGAACTTGATAATCTCGACTTAAATCAAGGTTTAACCTAAGTTTTGCCGAGGAAAACTCTCTTTTCTCAGTAAATGTGCATAGGTAGATGTAAATAGAAAACCCTAATTTCAATTTTCTCTGCTTCAGTCCCTATATGGAGGCATTTGGTGTTGTTGCCCGTATCAGGGAATTTTCTCTGGTTGAGCTATAAGTTGGTATAGATATAAAAGTGATGGGAAGTCGAGCAGACAGAAAAGGACAGACCAATAGCAGACTTGGTTGATTATCTTTGGTGTAGTTTGGCATGAATTGTGAGAGATAGCTAGGGCTACGAAGACAGACCAAGAAAGAGTCTCCTTAGCTCATGCTAAAATGGTCGTTTTAGTAGCAAGGGAATGAGAGCTGCAAGCGATAGCGGACCCAAGTGCATTCGTGTGGGGGTGGCTACACCCGTTGGACCTCCGTTTGCTTCTAAATCCATAATCAAAATTCTAGCTCAGCTTCGAGAATTCACATGCATAAAAATCTTGTGTCTATCCTGAAAGACCCATATGAAAATCTAATTGCCTCGTTGGATCCGCACATTCCGGACTCCCCTCCAAATGAAAATCCTGGATCTACCACTGTGTGCTACTAATTTTTCAAATAAGAAGCTTCATTTTTAGGAAGAAAGAAATAAATAGGATAGAGAAGGAATACGAAACATATGGCACACACTGTTCATGATTCATGGATGCTTGGTTCATGACTCATCTCACAAATGGGTTAAAAGCTGAATTATATAGGATTATGATTCACATCTCATAAGCCTTGAGCCAAAATCATTTGGAAACCTTTGATGAGTTTTTTTATTGGTACTAGCAAAATGGACTATCTTCAAAATGAAAGGATCCTAACTGTTTAGATGATATGTTAAAGCCACAATTGGATGGCTTGGTCTTTATAATTTAGTTGTTCTTCTGATTATGTCATTGTCATTTTTAGAGTTGCATTAATTGGTGGCTAGACAAAGTACGCCATTTTATTAAAAAAAAACTAGCACACCATGTCCTATAGCAACATTCTAAAGCCACTAAAAAGATAAAAATTCATCTACTTTTTGCCTAAAAAGTCAAAATAATTCCTTATTAAACAACTAAAAATAAAATTTCATCAAACTATGATTAGACCCACTAATATTTTATTCTCTCTTCAATATTCACTTCACTTCATTTCACCCTACAAGTGCTTTTACCAAACAAACCCTCTCGTTTGGCAATTTACAATTGAAGTACAAGTAATGTAATGCATCAAATCAAGAGAGATTAAAATATAAGGGAGTTATGATCGTATTTTGTCATTAGTGGATTGGTAGGGAATCTTTTTTACTTTTTGTGTAAAAAGTGAGCTTTTTTGTTTTTTAGTAGAGAAAAAAGATTATTTTTTTACTTCTTTTTTTAAAGATGGGAAAATTTTGAAGATGTGTACTTTTGATGTGACCCATTCTTTGCAAAATGGAGATTTACATTACTTTTACTAACCTAGTAAATGGCCAAAGTAATATAAAAGACAACAAAACAAAAAAAGTGAACCAGGCTAACAAGTAAAAGTGATATAAAAGACAACAATGGGTAATTGATTAATTAATATTGTTTTTATATATATAAAAAAAAAACTTTTCATCGGCAAGCTATGCATTTGATCACTCTGCAAGTAAAATTCAGTCGTGTGTCTACTCTCCCTCCTCAGACAATCCGAATGCATGGTGCACAATGTACAGGTAGATATTTTTCTACTAATAATAATAATAATACATATTAGTCATCCTTATGCCCAATTTTCTCAATTTCATGACCGAAATTCTAATAATGTTATGAGAATCAATTGACTCTGCTTAACATTTTTTAAAACTTCTTTGCATTATATTCTATGATAACATGGGATAGTCCATGATATCCTAGGATTTATCGGGTTTTGTATCATACACTTTTTACAATATTTTTTTTAAATACAAAAAATGAAATGTTGCGAAAAGTAAATACACATCTAACCACCATTTTATTAAGGAAAAAAGAAGAAATTTTTTTCTTAAGATGTTGTATAAAGGCCATGACATCACCGGACAATTAAATGATATTATGGGATTTATCAACTTACATTGTTCCCATAATATTACGAAATTTGGAGGAAAAAGTTATAAAAAAAATAAAAATTGACTAAAGTCAAACGATAACATTATTATGAAATTAGTGATTAAAGAATTATTAATGTCATTGATGATCCCCAAAACCAAAAAGTGAGAAGTCGTAGTGATTATGTATGAGGACGGAGTCGGAAACTTATGACAGAAGAAAAGAGATCCTACGGCTTCAAAAGAACGCTGGATCAGGATGGAATGGGATTTGATTTTGAAAAAATGAAAAGAACCCTCTTTATCAGGTGGGCCCCACATGCCAATTCAAAAGACCCCAAAATCTGGTGGACCCCACGTGGCCAGACGGCAGCAGTCCCTCCCCTGCGTATATCATAAGCGCAGGAGCCAAAACAGAGAGTCGTCGCTCAGTCAATCTTACTATAAAAAAGCACTCTCCAGCAGCGACTTATCGGGAAAGCAAATCGAGCAGTTACACAAGATTTTTGAACCTGTGAGATCTTTTAAAGCGTGTTAATGGAGGAAGAATCAACGCGCGTTTAAGCAACAACACGATCGGATCATAGAAAAGCCCCCAAGATCAAGATTCAACAGGAGGAAGAAAAGAAGAAGAAGAAGAAGAAGAAGCAGGAGGAAAAGAAGAGGATGGAAGACCCAGATATCCAAGTCATACAAGACATTGAATCAGAAGAAGAAGAAATCAACACCCTTTTATCATGGAAAGGAGACAGCAATAATCCAATCTGTGTTGAGAAATACACATTCGACCTCGCCCTCCAAGAAGCCTTATTCGCATCCATTTCCCACAAAAACCAATCAATCATTCTCTCGGACACAGAAGAAGAAAGAGGAAAAGGAGGGCCACGAAACCCAATACTCGTCGAGAATTACATAGTAGAAGAAACCCTCAACCCATTTCGCACAACCCCTTCGAAAGTTTCCTCCTTTAAGCAACAACACTCGATCCACGAAACAGGGCAGTCTTCCAGTTCGAAGCCACTGCCAGAGCAGGAGATGATTTTCTGCCAAATCTGCATGGAAACGCAGCACCCAAATGAGACTTTCAAGATCAAACAGTGCTCCCATGTGTTCTGCACGGATTGCATCCGCGGGCACGTCGCGGCGAAGATTCAAGAGAATCAGACGACTGTTCGCTGCCCGGATTTGCAATGTGATGGGGTCTTAGAGCTCGAGTTCTGCCGGCCGATCCTCCCTTCGGAGGTGTTTGAGAGGTGGGGTAGCGTTCTCTGTGAGTCTTTGATTCTGGGTTCGATGAAGTTCTATTGTCCATTCAAGGACTGCTCGGCTCTTTTGGTGGATGAGAGGGAATCCGATTCTACAGTTATAACGATGTCCGAGTGCCCACATTGCTGGAGGTTGTTTTGTGCTCAGTGTAAGGTTCCTTGGCATTCGGATGTGAGTTGCGAAGAGTTTCACAAGTTGAAGGAGAATGAGAGGGGACAAGAGGATTTAATGCTGATGAAGCTTGCAAAAGAGAAGAAATGGCAGCGATGCCCCCAGTGCGGCTTTTATGTGGAGAGGACTGACGGGTGCATTTTTATGAAATGCAGGTTGGTGTTTTCTTTCATGTTTTCCTTCATGTTCCTGTTTTTGTGTGCTCCATCTGAATTTTTGCGAGTGTTGTTCATTGATTTTTTTTTTTTTTTTTTCTTGGTTTGATTGCTCTGTTTTCCTTTTAATTCCTAATTGAATTGTTGTTGTTATTGCTACTACTGTGGATTGGTTTTTTCTTCATCTCTCTCTCTCTCTCTCTCTCTCTCTCTCTCTCTCCATCTTCTTCTCATTTCTCAGAAAATCTGACACCACCTTTCACCTTTGTGTGTGTTTGTGTGTGTGAGAAAGAGAGAGAGGGAGAGAGGAAAATGAGAAGACAAAACATTATGTCTTTTATGAGAAAAAGCAAGAGATGCATACACTAGATTGGAGTTAAGAAACCACAAAATCTCAAAACATTCCTCAGAGAAGTGCACGGTTGGCTTAAACAGTACATGCCATATATAATATGCACCCATAACTATGATCAATTGATCATATCAAAAAGCATCAAATCAGACTGGGACATTGTATATGTAATTGTGCGTGCCTAATTATTACGGACTTGGGGTTAACTGATGATGAGGGTTTACAGAGAGGTTGTTTAGCTTGAACAAGTGTCTCTGCTGATCTGAAACCTGAAAGGGAAGAAAACAGCAGTCAGGGCCCGAGGCTGCTGTCAGCCAAAGGCACTCCGACGCCTGAGTTAGTGCAGTCACTGAACTAGGGTGAAGTGGAGAAGAAGAGATGTTTCAGCAGAGTAACAGTGTGGACTGTATTTTGCATGTACCTGTTCATGACTCTTCATGCAGGCATATATAGAGGAGAATGGAAGGTTCCATAGTGGAGGTAGGTAAGGATACTTGTCCTATCAGCCCACACCTGGGATCTTTAGTGGGGGTAGGTGAGGATACTTGTCCCATCAAACCTCCCCTCAAATCCCTCACATAAATGTGGATGTGATCTGTTGATAAGAACGAGCCCTTATCCTTGGCCGGTGGCCGCCCTACCTGACAGGGACTCCCTACAAAGTACCCGTCCCATCTCATAATGGGAACTGGAAGCCCGGTGTTCACCTCGGCAGAGGGGCCGAACTGGAGAAGAGGCCGGGGTCAGATATACCCGAGATCGGACTGGGATGCCAGCGTGAGACCGAGTTCGGTAGGACATGGTCGGTACTCCTACCGGGACCAATCCTACCTTGACAAAGGCTGAGACGCTGCTTATGTCGGAGAGAAGGGGGTTAAGACCCTGATTGGCGCTATTACCAAAGAATTACATACAACATCGGTTTCGGTCGAAGCAGCCCACACAATTGCCCCCTGCTCCTGACTTCGAGGGGTCAAGGAGACCACGGGGTTAGGAGTGATAGGATGGAACTTGCCGAAACCGATCCTGCAGTTTAGACAGGCGTGGGGTGCCGCTTCGCTTACCGAGGCGCTTTTAATAGCGCCAGGCTGTCTGGAGGCGGTTTTAATAGCCCCAACCATATCATCATGAGGGCGCTGTGACGCCGCCATGTGTCAGGTCCCTGATGGCCATTGCGTCTTATCGAGGAGACGGGTGGCGTGCTCGAGGCGGTGTCTGCACATGCCTTTCGGGATACGAAGAGATCTCCATCTGTGTATAAAAACCCCGGTCCTGGAAGGAGGACCACTTTCGCTGTCACTGTGCTTGGAGCTTTCGCCTGAGTTGCCTGGAGCCTCATCGCCCGAGAAGCCCTTTCGTTCGTCTCCTGAAGTTTAGAGTTCTCTGTTCTCTACATCCTTTCCGGCCCTGTGTCTTAGTGAGTTCCCTCCTGCCTCTGACATTTTTTCCTTCTCTGGGCTCTTTTTCTGTTTTTGGGGGTGTCTACTGTCTTTCTTCTCCGTCACCGTCACCAGTATTCCGGTCTAGGCTAGGGAAGATGGGGGTTTTTAGACATTGGATAGACACAGAGCTTGCTCTAGCCGAGCTCAGGAAACAATACCAGATACCAGAGAACGTCCAGATTAGGGCGGATGGGGACCGTGACCGAAGCCGACCACGGGTGCTTGTAGAGGGATGGATGCCATTCCCTCTAGTAGCCATAATAGAGGGCGGAGTGAGATTCCCAGTCCATCCCCTCCTGAGAGCTTGCCTCAGGAGATGGAACCTTACCCCGTGCCAACTAATGCCCAATGGTTTTAAGGTAATCATGGGTATAGCCGAACTGAATAGGATATTGGGAACCAACCTCGGCGTCGAAGACATTGAGGATGTATATAACCTGTGTCGATCTCCGAAGGACGACGCATACTATTTGAGAGTTCGACCGAAGGAGATTCCTATAATCAACGAGCTCGAGGACAACACAAAATACGCCGGGGAGGACTGCCTTTACGTCACCGGGAACTGGGAGTATGCCCCCGGAGAGCCCAGGGTGGACCATGTACCCGGTCGTCTCGGAGAACCACCGAGTAAATATCTCAATTTCTGAACTTCTGATGTAGTTTCATTTTGCCGAACTGATGCCTAATTGCTTGTCGTGCAGGTCACGCGGAGAGGAAACGGCAGAGGAAGAACTCCGGGTGGCGACGAAACGTCGGCTGGTTGAAAAGGATTTACAGCTACAAGGGTCACCGGACCCGATCTGCCTCAGCTCTTCTTGGGTACGAACCCGTGTACCGATCTTTCATAAGAAGACGGCACGAGAACCTCAGGGGGGAGCAGGTCCTAACTCTTGCCGAAGCCGAGGAGCAAACAGCTCCAGCAGCAGGGCCTGCGCAAGTACCTCCCGAGGCCACACCTTCTAGAGCTTCAGCCGAAGCCGGTCCGTCGCAGGTCCAGACCGCAACAGAGACCGACTCCGAGGAGGAAAGTGAGCCGGAAGGTGAATCCGAGGGGGTTCGGCAGGAGGAGCTTGTAATTCTCCCATCTTCTGAGTCGGACGAAGAGGCCGAGATGGGACGACGCCGCGCGACCCTTATTAGTCTCGACGAAGTCATCTTCGGAGATTCGCCCACCTCGGGGGCCGTTCTCCCTCCGAACCTGGAGGATACGGTCGTCTCTCCCCCAGTCCAATCTCCTCAGCCTCCAGCAGTGGCCGAGCGCTCCACCAAATCCCGTCGGGATTCAGTTCGGCTGGGAA